>VWZZ01007441.1:129126-157919 GCA_013399095.1 Psophia crepitans | reverse complement strand
GCTGACAGCAGGGCACACCGCCCGCCCCGACGCAGCCCCATCCCACGGGGCTGCTCAGGGGCCGCTGCCACGCTGCAGAGGAGCCCAGGCGAGATGCGTCGGGCAGATCATCGGGCCATGCCCAACTCGTAGGACTGAAATAAAACCCCGTAAGGTTGCAGAGCAAATCTGGTGGGCGAGTTTATCGTGGTTGGAGATGCTCACCTGTAGCCGTGGGCTCCCCTCCTGAAGGAAGGCAGCCAGGGCCACACCTTCTGCGAGTCCGCCTGCGTTTGTTCGGCAGGTGTCAGTCAGCAGGTACGGGACAGCGTGTCTCAGGGGAACTTCTGCATATCTGCTCCCCACGTTCCACTATGCTACTACATTATCATCACTAATATGCACATAACAGTCAATTAGCCTTGCTGAGTGCACTCGTGACCTCTGATCCCTGCTGTGTCCCCCAATCCATTAACAGGCCCTCAGCCTTTAGCTCTCAGTATGAATTGATGTAGCATCCATTCTCTTTCGGCAAAGAAACATGCTTCCTCATTCATCTGTCCATTTCCACTTTCTGTTCCTTTGTCCTCCCCTTCTGTTCCCTGTGTTGCTAACCTGGTCACAACTTCTTGACCCCACGTCCTTGTCCCTCCCAAGGGTGTCGTAATCCCAACCGCTACCAAAAAACTTTTACTTTTTTTTCCTTTACCCACATCTTATTTAGCAAAAATGGTTTCCAGCAGTGTGGGAGCTTTGATCCCCGATTCAAGAAATCCCTGCAATGTTTTTTTAAAGACTTTCTTTCTAAGGCAAATGAACTCTTCATAAAGGGGGAAATGGCGTGCTAGTTGGTCTCTGTTCATCTGAGGAAGACAAATGATCTCTTTTATTACTTGAAAAGCATAACAGTTGAGTGTGTAGATTTGTGATTTATCTGTAATTAAGAATCCATTTGAGCAGCATATTAATTACAGAGAGGAGAATTAATTTTGTTGAATATACAAGTAAAATCAAAGTTCCTGGAATTAGAAGATAATGTGAAAGGTTCGGGGTTTGTGTGGCTCCACATTACACACATCCTGGGATGGGGCAACACTTTAGTGCACATCTGAGGTTTTTGACTTCCAAGTTTGATCCCTGGGCCAGAGAAGCAAAGTTCAGGGGACAGAGACCTCCCCCCACAACGCCGGTGGCCCCCATGGCTGACTCCACTGAGCCCTCCATGGCAGTCGTACTGCTCCTTCGCCCCGGTGCTGCTGCAGGACCTGTTGGCTTTCCACCATCCCAGAGGGGGAAGAACCACCCTTCAGGGTGAAACCAACACACACCTTGCAAGCGCCGAGGGGAGCCGGGCTCCCTGTGCCTCGGAGCCTCCCATGGGACTCTGCCTCTGGGAACGCCAGCCGTGGGCTTTTATTTGGCCGTTAGCCTATCTGCACCGCGTCACTCGCCCAGCTCCCCGGCCCACCTAACCATGGCTCAGGCTACTCACACCAGATGTTTAACCTGGCCGCACACCCTCAAACCAGGCTCCTTCTACAAAGCGTCCACCCTTTGTCCTCGCAGGACCCAGAGCGGTGCCTTGCCCATCCCATCCCTGCGGGAGATCTCGTAGCACTCGTGGGAGAGGGTGAGCAAGCGATTTGAGCGTCTGCCTGCGAAGGACCTTTGCGGAGCAAATGGCTTATGAGGTTTGCTGGCCAGACTCTGTTCCTGCAGCTCCGCACACCCACCGCAGCAATCTGAGATGCACTGGAGCAGGCAGGGAGAAGTTTTCTCTGGCCACTGAGAGCACTTCAAGGTGCGTCGGTTTAGGACAGTGAACCGTTACAGCGCTGTTCTCTGCTGCTGCTGGTCTTTAGGACTTCCATCTCTCCCTCAAACCTTTTCACATTTTCACAGGCTTGTGAAAATCTCCTGCAAATGCATCATGGAAATCCCACGTGGGCAGGGCATGGGATCAATGCACACTGCCCAAAGCTGCCACCTGCCTGGCGCGAGGACTCCTCCGGCTCTGCGTACCTGCTCCTGCAGCCGGACTGCGGCACAGCGGGGAGCTGGCAACGTCTGCAAACAGCCCGGTCGCCACCGCAAGCACTCTGCATTCCTCTCTGTGTACTCCTCAAACTCTGCCACCAGCCCAACCAAATCCGCTCACAGGCTTCAAAGGGCAGAGCGTGTTTGCTGTCCGCAGGGGACTGACAATGCTTTCCCTTTTGACCCGTGGCGCAGGAAGGCAGAGCTGGGACCGCTGGGCAGTGGTGCGCAGGGCACAGGCTGCGGCCGTGGGGA
The DNA here is from genome assembly GCA_013399095.1 of Psophia crepitans. Classification (NCBI taxonomy): domain Eukaryota; kingdom Metazoa; phylum Chordata; class Aves; order Gruiformes; family Psophiidae; genus Psophia; species Psophia crepitans. Next base: position 155,648 of record VWZZ01007441.1, on the reverse strand, counting down.
GCGCAGCCCCGCACCGCTGCTGCTGCTTTTCCTGCCAAAATTTCCAGCAGATCCGACTATCTGGCTGGACTGGCAGAGCAAGTCTGGAAAAACCTGCACGTTTGGAGCCGGGTGCTGTTGTGCAACTGCGCGTTACGTTTACACGCGCGCCGGATGACATTTTTGAAGTTGCTGAAATAGCTCGTCTGTATTTCGGTATCCCTGGAGAGGCCGTTGCCCTCACGGCCAGCAGGAAGCCGGCTCCTCCGCAGGGATGACCTGGGCCTTCCTTAGCAATCTGCGTGCTCGGTGCTGGCTGGTGCGAGCTGGACTGGCCGCAGCAGGGCCAGAGCCTGGCCAGCACTGGGGGTGGTGGCTGAGCCCCGGCGCTGCTCTGGCAGCGAGATTTGCACCAGCACCGGTGCCGTCACCACCTGGAACGGGGAGCACAGCACTGGGGCGCCCCAGCCTCTGGCCAGCAACCGGCACGCGGCGTTTGGCGCTGGACAGGGTTTCCCTGGCTCCGTTCCGCCCCACAGTGAGGGAGGTGATAAGCGCCCAGGAGCCCGGCTCCCCGGGGACAGCCGCAGCCCCACGCCGCAGGCTCGTGCTCGTGGCCTGATAAAGCCCTATCGCGGCTCTGGGGCCGGCGGCGAGGGCGGCACTAACCTGGTTTTGACCCAGTGACTTCGCCGGCAGCCTTGCCAATGCTGCAGCGCAAGCAGGAGGCGGTCAGGGCACAGGATTTACCCCTCCAGGCAGGTGTCACCCGGCTGCACTCTCCTCTGGAAGTAAAGGAGAGGTCATGGTCCTGCTCAGCCCTCCTGCGTCCCACCTCCACACCTCTTGGGGGCTCCCCGTGTCCGTCTGCACCCTCCCCCTGCCCCGCAGCCTGCGCATCCTGGTCAGGACAGAGCACTGGAACACAGTGCGTATTGAGCGATACCACCCTGGAGAGAGCAGGCGCTCGCATCACGGAGAGCCACGACAGCCCAGACCCTGTTGTTACTCCCTGGCCTCGGTAACGCTGGGATTTGGGAGATTTTTCCTTCCACACCTGCACTTCAAATTAAATGGAGTGACATCCCCCTGCTCTGCCGTGAAGGAGGCTGCACTTTGTTATGAACATGAAGAGTGATCGATTAAGCCTCGTGGCAGCCTGCTGATCCTCATGTACAAGGAATTCCCTTGTGAACAACTTTGGACAATAAAATAATCACCCAGCCCTGTAAAACTGTATTGGTCATAAACGAACTTTGTCATATTTCTGCTGTTTCTTTGCTCTGTAACAACTGCATCACGGACAAACACCACGTGCCCAACAGCAGTGGGAGGAAAATAATAAAAAAAAAAAAGTACCCCAGGCGTCTCATTTGACATTACATTGTATTTTCCAACAACTTCATGAGGCAGCCAGGGCGTCTGCGGGAGCAAGCACCCCATCCAGTGCACCTCCAGCACCAGGTGAGGTCTGGGCAGGGGCCAGCCCCAGGCCGGGGGCTGCTCGGGGAAGCAGTTTTGGATGGTATTTCCCTGGGCAAAAAGGTTTCCTCAGCCAGAGGTGAAATCCAGGTCAAGGGAACCTCTCTCCCCATGAAGGCGTAGGTACGTGTAGCATCCACAGCGCCCTCAGCCCACCGTGCTTTCTACCTTCCTGTCTCCTGCTGCCCCGGGTGGGTGACAGCACACACCGAGCTGTTTGGCAGCTTCATAAATTCACACCTCTTGGGTAAATACTGTCTGTTCCTGATCATTTGCTCTATTCACATTATTGACTTTATCCTGCCTGCTTTATCGCACACTCTCTGCTCCACAGTAGTCACCTTCTCCATCGGTGTCCTTCTTCGGATGCCTTTTTTCCCAGTTTTCTTTTGGCTTGGCCCCCCCTCTCCTCTGCAGGTCCCTCTCTGCTGGGGTTGCATTTCAGAGTCTCCATTCCCCAAGGCTTTCACTTACCTTCTCTGCAGGGCTTTCTGGAGAGCAGCACCAGGCCACCCACCGAACGGCGCTTTGACGTAGCTTTCACCACGCCTCTGCCTGTGGCCGGCTTAAAGCGGGTGCAGAAGTGGAGCCCCAGAAGGTACCGCTCCCCTTGGAGCATCAGCTGCAGCAGGTCATCTAGTGCCTCCCTCTCCTCTGCAGGACCAATTCAACCTGATGCTGGATATGCATCAGCTGGGGAAAGCTTAACCCCTTTAGCTTCCCGAGCCACTCACAGAGCACGATGTAGCTGGCATAAGTCGAATAACCCAAGTTGTTTCCACCCTGACCGGTGGGAAGGCAGTATTTAGGATCAGAATTGGAAAAGGGCTCGGCCTGGCACTCGGGTGTCTTGAAAAGGACTTGCTGAGCAGGAAGGTGCAAAGGGCATCTCAGAATAAAACCTGCATCTTTTCTCTCCAAATTTTGCTAAGGGAGAGAATCACTCCTGAGTCCGCACGAAGGGGACCAAGCAGCCGTCGTGCCTCCTGTCCTCTTCCAGCTTTGTGCTTCCAGTTTTCCTCTGGGGTGACTAAAATTCACCCCAACAAAGAAACTCTGTGGGAAGGTTTTTATCGGGGTGTGCCGCTCTGGCTATGAAGGTGAGCACCGGCTTGGTGCTCTGAAAGCCTTTCCCACAGCAGCCCACACCTAACTTCGGGGGCGGGGGCGGAAAAGGGTGCCAAACCAACCCAGGCACTTTGGGAGGTGATTAAAGCCAAAGCCCTGCACCACGTCTTCGGCAGGGCCGCCCTTTCCTACCGACGAGGTCTGGTCACTCGGCTGTGTTAGTTCTCTGCAACCAAAGATCTCCAAAAGCTTTACAGTGAGCACCGTGCACCCTCCCGCCTCCCCTCCTGCTTTACTGACCCACAGGCTCCGTATCCAAAACGGATGGGCTTTGGCTTTGGCACTCAGCTCCTAAGTGGTTTGCTTAACACTGGGCTGCTAAAGTTAGCAGAGGATGAGGAATAAACTGTGCTGGACTAAGGACAACATCATCAGTGCATCATTAGGAGGGTGAGGACATGGGTCTCACAACCTCCTAGAGCTTCTTGCTGTTTTTGGCTGATACCTGGGGCTTCATCTGAAACACTTGTCTCACCGCGTTCAGGCAGGTAGAAACCCAGATCAGCGTGGCAAGGGACAGCGGGGGGATGTGCCGCTGCCTGCGTCCCTGCCTCCGCTGCCTGCCGGACCGGTGTCTGCCAAAGCGCGGCAGATGAGTACTGGGCAATTTACAGACCACACGGCAGCAACGAGTCAGCAGAAATGGTGTTTAATTATGGTATACATTAAATTAAATGTCATTCTGAATATTGGTCTCCAATTCATGATGACTTATTCACCGCAGGGCAACTCCTATCAGTCCCAGGAAGGGGTAGGGTCCCACTGCACGAGACATTGTACAAACACAGAGCAGAAGAGCCTTTTCTTGCCCCAGAGAAACCATCCGGTGTTTCTCTTCCAGCAACGGTCATCCATCCACTGGCACCTCTTCTGCTCCGCACCTCTCCGCATCACTCGGCAGCTGGCACACGCTGCAAAGTTTGCACGGCTGGGGAGCGTTAGAGCCACTGCCGAAGGGGCGCGGGTACGGGAGGTGGTGTCACACGGGAGGGGAGACGATGCCTTTTACAGCTCCCGCAGCCTTGGGAGGTGCGACCTGGGCACCTCCAGGGCTCTGGGGTGTGGAGCCCGGTGTCCTCAGTGCATGCGCAGCCGGGATGTGCCCTCACCGCAGAGGTGGGCTCGTTCACGAGCTGGAGATCTCGCTGAGAAGCTTTTCCTCCAAGAGCTACTGCCAGGCAGGACAAGGCAGGCAGCTGGTGGGGACCACGGACCAGTGTGCTTGCATCCCAGCCCAGTCCAGCCCAGTGTGCTCACATCCCAGCCCATCCCACTTTGCTCACATCCCGGCCCAGCGTCCATCCGTCCGGCTGCAGCTCAGAGGTGTCACCAGGAGGATGGAAGCACTGTGTTTATTGATAACGGTGGAACCAACAAGGCTCATCATCAACCTGCTAACTGTGGAAAATAAGCCACCTGTACTGGCCGTTTACTGGGCAGGAGACGAGGCAGTAACTGGGCACCCAGTCCCTTCTGCGCCCCAAGGAGGGGGGAAAATGGAGACAGTCTCTGAACCCCATTTGAGGAAGATCCCACCAGAATTTCTTGCAGCCTCATTCACCTCTGTAGCAGCAAATGCTACAGGCTCCGCTGAACATGCCGATGCTGAATGCCGCCCGGGGGTCTGGATGAAGCGACCGGGCTGCCGAGCGGTTCCCCACCCCACCACAGTCCTCAAAGCAGAAGAGTCCCTTGAGATCTCCGTAGCGGCAGTTGTCCCCACACGATCGTCCAGGTCCTGCCGGAGCTCCGTGGGGCTTGGCTCGTGCCCCTCCCTCAGGTGGGATGTCCCCATGCGGAGGGCACGCGTGTGCCTGTCCTCCTGCAGAGCAGAGACCGGTGCTGCCTGACGGCGCCCTCGCACAGGCCCAGGTCTTTGAGTTAACTCATTTAAAGGAAGAAGAGAAATACAAAACCAAACCCATCCTCAACTCTGAGCTTTAAAAAAAACCCAAAAAACCAAAAAAAAACAGGAGAAAGAGAAAAGGTTCGGGAACCATATATACAGATGGGGGAATTGCACTTAATTACAGTAGTTTACATCCATTGGACAAAATTTACTTCTTTTATATAAATCTCTATGTATAGGAGTGGGGAAGGGTGAGGATGGAGCAGACTGTACCTATATTTACAGATTAATTGGCTCAGTTCAACAGCACATGCAATTCCTCCTCCCAAACGCCAAGTAACAGACCCAAGTCCCTCTCAGTCCGTCGGGTGGAGGAGTATAACTTAAATATTATCCATCTTCCTCTTCTGCCAGTCCCCAGTACAGCTTGTTCCTCGTTCCTCGGGAGAGCTAACAGCCTCTTGGAAGGCAAATACTTCAGAGAAAAATCCCCAAGCCATGTCTTGGAAATACTGCGTGGAGGGAGGGAGAGGCACGGTCCCGGGCAGGCGCCCCGTGAACCCGGGCTCATCCTCAGCAGGGCACGGCAGGGTGACGGGGAGTCTCGAGCCTCCGGCTCCGTTTCGGGTTGCTGGGCTCCTCGCTGCGGCGCTGGGCTTCGCTCTGGCGACTCCCTGGGCTCGGCGCGCGGGTCACCAGCGGGATGTTGTGGAAAATAAGATCCCGTTGCTATGTGCAAAAGCAGCGAGGTGTGGAGCATCACCAGGCTTGCAGGGGACACTGGGGAGGGAGAGAGCAGCACGGTGACCGGCAGGCAGGCAGGAGGCGAAGGCAGCGCCGCGGGGGCATTGTGAAGCATTTGGAGGCATCACCCCCCGCACCACCCTGGGACCTTGGTGGAGCCACACAAGTCCTGCTTGGCCCTGAGCCCTCCCCAGCACCCCCGAGGGGGAGGCAGTGGGAAAATACTTTCCAAGACAGATATTGCCACCCCCTCCCAAAAATAATAATAATAAAAAAGGGCCCGTCTGTGCCCAGGCTGCCGCAGAGATTGTGCCACGCAGCCCAGCAGCGCTGCCAAGAGCAGCCAGGCGTGAGGCTGAGGCAGGAGCTTGAGTCTGGGTGGGAGTGGAGCTGGGGGCCACGCTCATCGCTGCTCCCCAGCGTTGCTGTCACCTCTGGGGAAGGAGCTGAGCAGCCCCCGCCGCCACATCTGCCCCACCGCAGCAGCCCCTTCCCCATCTCTTGGGGTGGGTCCCCCACCCAGGGTTCCCCCGGTCACTGGTGGGGTGGGGGGGGCCGGGAGCCGTGGGTGACCTTGTGGGCTGGAGCACACAGCAAACATCGTAATGCGGAGATAAGGAGACGCCAGGAGCCTCCCGTGACATGTCATTAGGGACGGGCTGCGGCTATCAGGTGTTTGCTAACGTAATAAAAATGGTGGCTCAGCCTCAAGCGTTGTCAAAGGAACCGGGAGGTATTTGCCCCTTCCAGGTCTAAACAACAACATCTGATAAGTGATCCACAGCATCGGGCGGGGAGGGGACAGCCGGGGGGGACCGAGGCGTCCCTCCAGCCCCGTCCCTGCCGGTGGGGCCGGGAGCATCTGGGCTCTGCCGCAGAGCGGGGACTGCGGGGTGCAGAAGAGCTGCTGGAGAACGACGAAGGCTTTGCTTTGCACGACGATGGCTCTCCTCTGGCAAAGAGGGGGTTGCTCAGGAGCAGCAGCACAGCCCCCGGAGTTGGCGTTTCATGGAGGCTGTGCCAAAATCTGGGGAGGGGGAGAATTTACAGGGTCCCCACGCCACCTCTGTAGCACTTTGTTTGCCTCTTGCTAATGAAAGGGGCAACCACTGAAACACCCCCCCCACCAATGTTCAGGGATATGTTTCTGCAGCTTTAGCTTGAAGGTTGGATGGCTGGTAGGGAAAGAGGCCCCAGGGGCCGGGAGGCTGCGCCGGGCAGGGGACAGTGGCCAGATCCTGCCCCTGGTGCTTGCAGGACCAGCCCATGCTTGTTCATCACGTAACGGGGTGGGTGCATGCCCCCTCGGCCCTTTGCACCCCTCCGCCGCAGCAGCCGCGGGGGCCCAGCCCCATCTGCCCCCTCCTGAGCCACGAGGCCTCCTCCTGCTTTAATTAAAGCGCAAAAGTGTGATGGAGGGAGAAAACGGCGGGAGCCCCCCCCACCCCGGGCAGCGCTGCGTCAAGGTAGGCTGATCGCAGCGCCCGGCCGGGCACGGGGATGGCCGGGCGCTATCTCCCTGCCAGGGACATTTCCTGAGCGCCCAGGGCTCCTTTCGGCCAGCCCGGCATCAAAGGCAGCCCGTGGCGGGAGAGCACAATTAATCAGGGGGAGTTCGGCCTGAGCGCACACCAGATGGGCCGATAAAGCCGTGCGGAGGAAATGGCGCTCCCGAGGAGCGCGGCCGTGCCTGACCGCCTCCCGGACCGAGATGAGCGGGCGCAGATAAATGGTCACCCCGAGCACTACAAAGCGCGGGAGCCCGACCCGAGCCGGGGGCGGTGGCATTCGTCACCCCTTCCCAGGCACCCCAAACCCCCTGGGCAGCCCCTCTCCCGACTGCTCCCCTTGCTTTGCCCCCCGCCGCGCATCCACGGGGGGGTCTCACAGCAATCCCACACTGTATTTACTCTGTGGTCATTGCAGACATTTTTTTCCTCTCCCCTGTCAAACCTCAGTAAGAAAGTTTATCTGAATGCAAGTTCAAGGCTCCCTCTTATTTATCTAGCAATCAATAAGGGCCACATATTTCCCACAGTCCCCAGAACTGGCTCTTAGAAAGGGACCATTGTCTGCGTAAGGCCTCGCACACCTGATCTGACCCAGGCTAAGTCCTGCCTTACGCCTGCGCCGGCACCCGGCAGATGATAAAGGTTCACAGGCTGGGGGAAGTCGGGGTGCACCGGAGCCCCGCTCCGCCGCTCAGCTCCACCCAGGGAGGACTCACGCCGGGCACAAAGGCAGCAGAGCCACCTTGGTCCTGACCGTCTCAGCCCAGTTCGAACCCCAGCAGGATGCTCGCACCCTGATGAAGCTGCCCCAGGGACGAGCGTGGCCCCGATGGTACCACCAGGCATCAGCCAAGTGCCCACTGTCCCGCGCGGTTGGACCACCACCCAAATCCCCACCGCCCTCGCCATCTGTGAGCAGGTTTTTCAGAGCCTGTGAAGGGGCTGGGATGGGCTCCTCGGCACCCCGGGGCTCTTCTTTAGCTGCCCACAGGCAGCAGGATGGGGTCTCTGCCACAGACCCATCTCCAGGGGAGAAACAGCCCCGCTCCACGTCCACACACCCACCCCTGTGCACCCTCAACCACATCTGCGCCACGCTACCAGCGCCACCAGCCTGGCCATTACCTGCTTACTGGAAGACATATTGGTCAGCGTGCTGATGCTGCTGGTATCCGTCACCACCATCGCCGAGGGGAAGCGGGAGGTGTGGGAATACTGGGGAGGCTCCTGTTTGTGTGCGTACACTGCGGAGAGGAGGGAGACAAGCGGCTGTCACTGAAAAGCCACCCGCAGCCCTCGTGTCGGGGCAGAGCAGCCGAGCACTGCGTTACGACAGGCTGCAGAGGTGCTGCGCGGGAACGAGCACCATGGAGACACAAATGAGATAAAACACTCCATGGGAAGAAACCATCGCCTGCCTCTAAGCCGCCGCTTTGTCAGGCAGCAGCTCGCCCCAAGTGGGGTCTGAAGGGCTGCGGCTGGAGCAGACACCAGCAGCTCTGCAACCCCTCGGCAGCGCAGCCCGGTGCCGCAGCAGGGACGGGGCTGGGATGGTGGATCAGCCCGAGCGGTGAATCCAGATCCCTTCAGGGCACAGCGGGGAAGCGTTTGCTTTGCAGGGAGCACAGGAGGCCTGGCCACCTCCTTCAGCAAAGCACGTGTTTTAGTCATAAGAACACAGAAGGAAAAATGAAGTAGGTACAGAACGCAGGTGGGGGCTGCAGCCCACCCGCAGGGCAGCGGCAGAGCGGCACGGGAGGGGCGGCACAGGGGAAGGCGAGGATGGGGCGGGATGTGGCCACCCTGCACCACTGCGCACCCCCCTCGCAGCCCTGTGCCGGCTGGTACCCGCTGGAAAGGGGCAGCAGCCAGGGGCCCGAGCTTGGGCAGGGGAGAGCGGGAAGAGAGCAAAAGCTTTTTTTCCATCTAAACTCATTTTCTGGGCCCTTCCCTTTGCAGGGACCACCCGGACCCTTACTGTGCGAGTTCTGCAGCTGAGTCACGGTGGCCATAAAGGGCTGCTGCGTCATATGGCTGGGGGACTGCTGCATCAGCGGCTGCTGGTGCGGGCTGTGGAGCTGCTGGGAGAACTGGACTGGCTGTAGAGCCGCCAAGCTGCCAGCAACGCTGTTGATAACAGGTACGCTCTGCGCCTGCGAGGTGTTCAGACCTGGGAGGAGAGAGAGAGCAGAACGGGATATCAGCACCAGTGGCAATGAGCAGGGCACCCCCTCCCTGCCGCAGGAGGGGGGGTCCGTGTGGGGTGTGGAGGTGAGCTCGGGGCACGCACTTACTCTGTGCGATGGCCATGACTCCCGAGAGCGGCGTCATGATGAGGTTCTGGGACTGCTGCGGGTTGTGGTGGGACAAGCTGTGGATGTTGGTCAGGGTGCTCACCGGGGGCAGCCCGCCCCCCGAAACGGAGATCTGCCAAGGAGCAAGGTCGTCACCCCTTCATCAGAGACACAGCCAAGGGGGCTGCTCCCGGCCCCCTCCCCTGCTGCCTGCCTGCTCCAGCAGGGACATTGCGGGGGGAGGAGGAATGTCCCCTCCCGAGAGGCGAGCGGGCTGCAGCCTTGCTGGGCCACCGCCAGTTCGGCGCACACAGCTCCCACCGCCCCCGGGCTGCAGACCCCGGCCGGGCCGCCTGAACCTCGTGTTAATAAATAGCGAGGCAGCGGGGGTGAAGGACTGTGCTGGCACTGGGTTCCAGCCCCATCAGAGCACGGTGCTGGCACACGGCATATACTGAGCCTTTGCCATTTTGTCCCCCAAGTGCAAACTCCTGCCCTCGGGGACAGCTGAGGACTCTCAACACTCATTAACTTCTCAGCGTCACGGTTGTAGAGGAAAGGGGGAAATATAAACTCGGGCAGGCAAAGAAAACAGACAGAAAGTGCACAGAAAGGACCTTACAGTGGTGGTCCCAGTCACCACTGCTGTAGATGGGCAGGATACTGGTGAGACAGGCTGGGCGTGCTCGGCCAGAGCCAGCTCCCGGGATTTCGGGTCAGCGTTTAGGGATCAGACACACAAAGGCACTCGCAGTGTGCCGAGAGGACTGGAGCTGGTCCCCAGGACAAACCCGGGGCTAAGTGCCTGATTTCTTTAATTGCTGCACATTCTCCTAATCCCTCTAATTAGACCTCTCGCAGCGAGCAGCCCCGACCCAGATGCAGAGCCATCCTTGCAGCTCTCCGTGTGACGCTTCTGGACACCCGTCCGAGCACCTTGTTTATTTTGCACATGTGAGTCGGAGACAGCCCCGTTGCAACTGAAACAAATCCATCAATAAATTCCAAAGCCCAGGAGTGACTCATATTTCCTGATCCAGTATTTTCCACTTCCAAAGCTTCTTCAAGGCCGGGTTACACCACACTCGGCTGCACAAGTCAAACAACTCGGAGCAAGTGCACGCCGCTCGCCTGCAGCCCGGGCTTGTTTCACAGCGGGGTTTGACCCAAAGCACTGCACCCAAAAGAAACCCTCTGCAGACTGCATGGCTGGAGAAGATCCTCTGGGGGATCCTCGGGGGGGACCCTCTGGCACTACCATGGCTACGGGCAACACTGGAGCATGACAGAGTGAACCACCGCAGCTTTCTGCAACGCTCCTCCCTGAAAAAACAGATTGCCCTCAGACGCAGCGACTTCCTTGGCAGCTCTTGGTTTCATGTGGGGTATTAAAGGCACATGTTTACTTACTGGAAACCACAGCCTACAGCATATTTTTATTAAATCACCAGCAAGCACTAGCTAGCCCTGCTTAAAGATCAGAGATAAGCTGGCAGAGCCGCACGCTGCCGAGGGCCCGAGCGGTCCCTGACGGCCCGGTGCAACGCCTGTGCAGCGCGGATAATTCAGCAGGGCTTTGCTGCCGCACACCTCTGCCTACTGCACTTCAACAAGGTGCTTTTCCCAGTTTAATCCACTGCATTTCCATGCAGCCTTCTCCTATGCCGCCCGGCCGCCGTGACCTCCCTCTGCCCCGTCCGAGGGTCCCTGTGCTCCTGCAAACCCACCCCTCGGACACGGCCCTGCAAAAGGAGCTGGCGAGGGGGTGCTGGCAGCCTCGGCCACCGGGCTCCGCATCGCTCCGTCCTCGCGGTCCCCTGCCCCAGCAGTCGGTGCCTGCTGCTGCCGCCTTTATTCCTGACTCATTTTATGACTTCAGGGCTCAGGGTTACAAGGCCCAACACGCCCCTGGGGAGCTCCGGGTGTACTCGGGGCAGAGGGAGCGTGCTGGGAGGGCTGGGGTTTTGCTCTGCAGTATCCCCCCTGCTTGGCGGGGACACTTGCCTTTGCAGGGTCGGCGCAGGGACCCTCGCGAGTCAGAGCCAGAGCGCGGCAGAAGGAAATGGAAACTCAAAGGGTGCCGTGGCTGAGGGAGGGGGTGCCGAGCCCCTCTGCAGCCACCCAGCTTTGCGAGGAGACCGATGTAACGGCCCAGGAGGGGGAACCCTCCGAAAATGGAAGTGAAAACCGGGCAAAAGCAGGCTCGGCCCCGCCGCCCAGTGCCATGTTTGACTTTCGCTTTCAGCAGAGAAAAACCTCCTCCCGGAAGAGCAGCGGCCACATGCAAACCTCTGCCAGCCTGCTGCGGGGAAGGGCCGTGCTCTCCCGTCCCGTCCTGCCCGTCACCCTGCGCCCTCTCCTCACCCCGCTCCTTCGGGCCCGCTGACAAAGCGCTTTGCACCGGCCGGGCACGCACGCAGACCAGTGGCCCAAGTGCGCGGGCACCGGAATCCCAGCCCAGCCCTGCCTTCACAGCCAACTTTTCGCAACGGCCCTGCAGCGCCCGGCGTGGGGAGGTGCCAGGCACCCGGAGGGGATGCTGACGTCCCATCTCTGCCGCCTGCCACCACAACCCTGAGCACGGACGGGGAGAGGCAGGAGGTCCGGGCTGGAGCTGGCACTAGCGGGTTAGGTATCCTGGGTGATGCCCCGGGACTAAAAGATCCCCACTTACAAGGAAAGAACTTCCCCAGCAAAACACCAAACTTGGGAGAGCTTCGGGAAAAAGTAATGAATGAGCATTTTATCAATACCCACGTCACTGGCAGGAGAAAACAAACCGATCCACCCAGCGCACATTCAATCCGCAAGGCATGCAATCAATAAAACCCAGAGCAAGGCTCTGTCAGATTTATGGGCCGCGCTCAGAAACACGCCGTTGCCCGCCGGGGAGCGCGGGGGCCGAGCGCCGCCTTTGAGGTGGGTGGTGGGGACAGTCGTGCACCCGCGGCGCGGCCCCGGCCCCACAATGCCCCATTGTTCGGCGCGGGCCGCGTGTGAAACCCGGGGAAAGCGTGTTTGCTTTGCCCGCTGGGCCCTCTTATCTTATCAGCGCCCCGCCACAATAGGCCAGGTGTACTCACCATTTTACCGTCGGGAGAGAGCAAACCGTGGCCCGGGTCCAAACCGGCCGGGGAGACCTGCTGCAGGACCGCCTGGCTGGTGGTGACCATGGCACCGCTGCCGTGGTGGCTGATGGCCCCGGAGGATGCCGCCTCGCTGCTCGTCGCCTGGCTGTAGCGGACCCCTGCAAAACACCGCCGGGTGTTGACATCACCCACGGGCACCCCGGCGAGGGTGCCCTGGCTGTGCCAACCCCTGCCGAAAGTGTCCCTGCGAAGGGGAACCCCCCCCCTCCCGCGCAGCACAGGGATGCAGACAGACGTGCAAGCTCTCCAGTGACACCCCTGAGCGATAAACGGGAGGGTTGTCCTGTCCCTTCCTCCAGTGCCACTTCCCCGCTTCTCCCCAGTCCCAGCTTCTGGAACAACAGCAAGAGGTTTATGGTGAGCGACGCCGAGTGCCCAGCCGGGCTGCAGCGCCCGCCTGCCCGCGGGCCCCGATGCTGTGGGACAGACAGGGCTGGTCCCGTGGCAGCCTGACCCAGGCCAACAGCCCAGGCACCCATCTGCGTCCCTTATGCTTTAATTTGCACAGGCTGCACCCGTCGTGCAAATTCCTGCGACGTCCCCGCGGCTCTCGGACACCAGCCCGGGGTCCTTGAGCCACGGGGAGCGACTCTGCATCCTCAGCTCTTCCCTCTGCGGGGCTCACCCGGCCCCGCGCAGCCCCCGGCTGTCCCAGCGCTGCCCAGCTCTGAGCAGCGATGGCTCTCACTTTTTTCTCAGGCCTTGCTGCATCCGATTGCCCTCTCGACTCCCTCTCAAGAAGTGTATGATTAACAGATTACTGCGGGAAGCCAGAGGGACTGCCTGCGAGCACACACACACCTCCGGATCAGGCTGCAGCCCACCACCACCGAGGAAGGAGATCTGGCTCGAGCGCAGTTCTTCTATATAAATATATCTAATGTGGCTAAAACACCCTGCACTGATAACCATATGATCACCCATGTGTCATGGAAAGGCATCTACAGATCACAAATAATTAACTGAGGAAAACCCACGGGAAACAAAGGCATCTTTTATGAGGCTGCCTTGACAGCTACGGCAAAAAGCCATTTATTACGAGGAGTCCGGCACCGTGCTCGCCGTCGGGTTCACTGAACTGCCCCAGGATCGAAGCAGACGCCGGACAGACAGCCCACAGCTCTCCTGGGAAAGAACCGCGGCGCAAAGCCCACCCTTCCAGCCGAGAGCACCCAGAGCATCATCCGCCCGTGAACCCGGCCGCTGCACAGAGGCACTGCGGGCGGCTCCCCAAAATAACCATCAGCCTGCGGAGGATGCTGGGGGCTTCTCGGCTGTCCCGGCACAGCACGGGGCAAAACCCGCCTAGGTGAAGGATCTTTTCCTGGGATTGCCAGATCTCCTTCTCCCAGGTGCCTGAGGGGAAGAGCTGATGCAGGCTGGCTCAGCGGAGGATGCTCTAAGGGCTGCTCTGCAAACCTCGGAACGAAGGACAAGGGAAGAAACGGTAACTCGAGTTACCCACGAGCTTTCCAGGAGCTCCCAAAGCACCTGCCAAAGCACAGATGGCTGCCTGTGCCCTCCACCAAAACCACGGCACAGGCACTCTTTAATTGCCCCCAGATTTTCCCCATCAGCTGGTTAAACACATCCCACAGATAGGAATCTCCCCACGATGTCTGGTTCCTGATCATTTCCCAGCAAACCCCTTTTATCCCTGATAATAAAAGAATGTCCTCTGGCAGGTGGGTATTTGCCGGTCCGAGTGGACGTCCCTGCCACGAACGGGGTAAACATTACTCAACCGGGGCACTGTCACACACATTCTTCCCCGCGGTCCCGGCCTCGCGCAGAGTGTGCTTCAGCCGCTGCCGGGCTGGGATCCTGCAGCGCTGGTTAAACAATGGCAGGGGACATAAAATAAAGCCCTTTCTTCTGAGTGTGATCTTAAAGACAGACAAGGAGCAGAGGCGGCTCCTATTGGAAAGAAAATCAGAGTTTCTGATCAGTGTTCAATCTCTTTTGGGTTCGGTGAAGCTTCCAGTGAGAAGAAAAAAAATAATCCCCCAAATCATGCTTTACCCCGCTGAGGATGCTTGTAAGGTGTGAGCCAAGACGCTCAGAATTATCAAGTTGTCTTTAAAACACATGAGATGGTAAAACCTGATTTTTAAGGTTTTCTCCGCAACCCCAAGGACAAGACTTTTATTGTTTGAGAAACAATAACCACTGCTGAGATTTTCAGATAGTCTCGTGACCGGGGTTTTGGGTCTCTAGATAAAATGGCTGAAGACTCCGAGACCTGATGAAGATTAACCCTCCCGAGGAGCACAACGCCAGCCTCCGGGGAAGGCGGCGGCAGTGCCACTGTCCGGCCCCCCAGGACCCCGCTGGCGGGGGGCTCCTGCATCCCCAAAGCCCGAGGGCACCTGGGTCTGCCCAGAAACCGCAGGGCAAAAGCCTTCTGCCACGGCTGCCGTGGAGGCTTTTAGGAAGCCGCCAGCTATCCTGGCTTAGGATTTTCCCATTCCTAGAACGGGATGGGTATCATTGTTATTTATACGCCCTCAGAGCTGGGTTGGATTGGAGCAGATTAGGTAATTAATACTGGAAACCAGCACAAGGCATTATTGCTGATGCTGCTGCGACTGCTGCCACAGACAGGGCTCCCCAACAGCGGTGGGTACTTTTCCTCCGAGCTCCCTGCTCCCAGCAAACACGGCGAGCTCCAGCCCAGCCGAACGCATCTTCCTGGGCAGCAGCCGCCTTCAGACCCTCTCCCAGGCTGCCTCCAAGTGCTCCCTACCCCTCCCCAGCGCCCTGCCAGCCCCCCTTTCCCTGCTTTTGGGCTCTCTTAGAGCAGCAGAACCCCGCTTTGCACAGCGCCGGGGCGCAGCGTGCTGCCACGGGGCAGGTAACCCGTGCCCAGGGGTCCCTGGCCACCGGCTCCCTGGCAGACCCTCCTCGGCACGCTCTGCCGTCGCAAGGGGTGCCAGGCGCCCGGAGCCTGCCGTTCCCCGGCAGCACAGCCACTCACCCCTGCCATGGGACTCCCACGGGACCCCGCCGGCCGAGGTGAATGCACGGGGATGACTCCGGTGGTTTGCACTGGGGCAGGAAGGTTCCCTCCCGGAGCGAGCGGGGGCTCGGTGGCCCAGGGTTTATGAGCCGGGGCTCAGACGGCCCCCGAAGCCCAGAACGACCGTTCTCCTGCCACTCTCCTGGGCCTGGAAGCAGCTCCGGTGCAGAGAGGTTTATTCCTCCTCGGCCTCTCCCTGCAGCCGCCCCAGCGGAACCTGGATGGGGATCACTGGGAATGGGCCTGGCTGCGGAGCCTTGCCCTCTTTCCGCCTTTTTTTCTTTTTTTACTGAAGCTACAGCCATAACATAAAGGTCTGTTTACGGGACCTGGCTATTGTGCGGCCCCCGAGCTGCACGGCCCGGGAAATGTTTTACTGCTTTCCCATGTTTCCAGACGAACCGCAGGGTCCGGCTCCCGGAGCCTTAACCCTGTGTTTCAGCCGACGGGGCCGGGGGGTGAGACAGCCCCAGACCCTGCAGCCCCCTGGGAGCAGGGGGTCCTGTGCACCCACGGCTCTCTGCAGCCAGCCCCAGCACCCCCCGGCTTCTCAGGGGTGCCAGACCCATTCCCCCAGCCCGGCTTTTGGGGCGAGGAGAGCGATGGGGGGGTTTGGGGCAGCGACCGATAACCTCGCTGCTTTCATTGCAGGCTTGTGCCGTTTTCCAGCTACACACCGGGCTCGTGCCTTTGGCGTGCAAAAGCCATGACACAGCTTGGCTCCCTCCGCTTTAAATCGTATCGATAGGATTAAATTGTACTTTAAAAAAAAAACCCACTATATTTTTAAATGTATTTCCCACGCAGCGGGAGCCCCGGCCGCCACGGCGCACCCCGACCTCCTCCGGCAGCAGCGCCCGCCGCTCGCCCCGGCACCGGCTGCACTTTTGCCTGGAGTTTTGCAAACATCCTGCAAATCACCGGCGATGCCCAACCCCAAAACGCACCCGGCCACCCTACGTGCCTGGTCACCGATGACTCAGGCGGCGGCAAGGATTCAGGCACGGCTCTGCCCAGCCCATGGGGATGCAGCTGCAAGTGTGGACCGGGACCCTCCCAAACGCAGGTCCGGGCAGCGCCAAGGGCAGCTCTGATTTTGGGCTGCCACTCAAATTGTCCCTAAAGTGTTAATCTTGCTAAGTTACAGAGGTGCATAGTTTATATCCATTATAAACCTGTTTATGGGGACTGGACCCTCCCATTTTGCTGCTGTCATAAAGCTCTAATTACCCCCCATAAAACCGGGAAAAGCTCCTAACAGCGCACTGTACCCACAGAGCCCCACAATGCTCCCAACAGTAAAATATTACAACCGCTGGCACCGGGTCCGCAATCAGAACCAGCACATACCCCGAGGAACAACGTGTAGGAGCCAGATAGAAACCGAAGAGCTGTCGGAGCAGGGGTTTATTGGGGGGCTCTTCTTTTAGAAAGAGTTAAAATACCTGAATTGCCCTTTGGGTTTAGGAGGAATCTCAGGGGTGGTACCGGGTTATTTTTATGTTTGTTATCTGCAGCTGTAGAGATATCTACAAATATATATAAATAATGTATATTCCTGCATATATGTGTGTATACATGATTGACCTGATCCTGCTCTGGTTGATATTGCAGCGCAGGTACTGCTGGGCAGATGGATGGATGCCTCCACCACCTCTGGGTGCGGGACCCCCCGGGACGGGCTGGAGGTGATGCTGCGACCCCCGGCCGCAGGGACGGGGCTTTGCGGGGTCCGACGGGCGCCGGCCGGCCCTTTGTATGCAGGGCGGGAGGTGGGGGGCGGCTGGCGAGCGGGGCGGTGCGTCACCTAATCTCATCAATGCGCTGATTGTCTTCGGGGCTCTTGAAGATAAAAATGGCATAAGCCAGAGTCTACGGCATGGCACCGAGATAAAGCCCCGAGTGACCTTCAAATCAAACAGGGAACCAAGATCGCTGATAATACCCCATAGGAAGGGAAAAGTCCAGAGTCTGAGAGAAGCCTCCCAGATAGATAGGCTTTAAGTATTTACCTCCAAATAGTTAAAAACCCAGCTTGAGGTTTGACAGATGGGTCCCCAAGAAGAGGCCGGGAGGATGTTTGAGTTTTACAGCTCTGATCCCTGCCCGGCCATCATCACACCCTTTCGCAAGACCCCATTGACGTCCTGAGGAGCAGGTGATCCCTCTTTGTCTGCGGGCACGGGAGCGATTTTGCAGCTGCCCCATGCCGCCAGCCCTATCGCTTCCTGCTGGGGGACATCATGGGGGGATGGGGCTGTGTGGGGGTAGGACGCGGGCAGCGTCCCAGCACCGTCATTAAGCTGTTAAGGCATTGAGCGCTCCAGACGCCGCCGCACGCGGTGCAAGGGCAGTTCAAATCCCAGCATGGCCAGCCCCAGATGGGGTCAGCCAGGCAGCACGGTGCCGCTGAGGCAGCGGGTCCCCAAACATCTCTTGGAGGGTGTTTAAGCAGCGATGGGCCCAGCAATGCTTCAGGAGCTGCAAGTGTGCCGGAGCCGGCTGGGTCCAAGCGACCCCAGAGCAGTCATAGCTGAGCTCCATCCCTGCCCATCACCCCCACACCAGCCCTAAAACCCCACGGCAGCCCTCGCCATGCCCATCTCCTCCTCCGCAGCAAGGCTGATGGATACGAGCGCTGGCCACCACCAAATTCCCGCGACTGAGCCCTCCTGACCCCTCCGGAGGGGCCCTTCGCCGCCACCGCGGCCATCACTCCTGCCCTGCTCAAAAGCCCCTCCGAATGGGCTGTCATCAGCCCTATAGCCACGGCCGGCTCCTGCTGGCCACTGCTCCGACGGGAAAATAAAGGTTGGGGCTTAACGGCCCTCCAGCCCCAAGATAAATGCCCGCGGTTACAGTAATTGCCGTCCCCTAATAGAAGAAAACAAAGGCTCTGGAGGGGCGCCTGCATGCGCGCTGGCAGGACGGGGGCACATCAAAGGCAGCGGGGTTCGTTCAAAGCCCCGGCTTAATTGTCAATTAAGCATGCACAGGGGGGACAACGCCATGACAACGCGGGGCTGCATGCTGGTGGGGTATTGTAAAGCCCGCCGGCCGACACTGAAAACAGCTGATTTTGCTGACAATGTGCTTGTAGGGCACCTTGTAAGCAATCAGCCGGTGACAGGAGGGCAAACGTCCTCCCCGTCCCCGCCATTGTGCAGGGCATTCCTGGGGCAGGGTCACATTCTGGTCACCGCCGGCCGGCCCTATGGAGAGAGCAGTACCGGGAGCGGGTCGGATGCTGCCTGTCCCTCCCACGGCTGGGCGCTGGGTCAGACGCTGCGCACCCACCCAGGGCCGCTGCATCCCCCCGGGTACCGCCCTGGCTGGCTCACGCCGAGGACCAGTGTCCAGCCACGGACTGGCACCGGCCTCCGCTCGCAGCTCCTCTCCCCAGGCACCTTGCCCTTCCCGCAGGGACTCTCCGCCAACACGGGTTTCTTTTAATTTGCCTTTGTAACGAGCTGGGTGTGTATAACGAGCCAGGCAGGGTCATTTCCAAGAGGCGGCTGGTTTTAGCCTCCCCAGCCGGGCTGTGCCGGTGCTGTGGCCGATGGGGGCTGCAGGGCAGTCGGGGTGCAGCCCCCGTGGCCCCACGCTGACCCCCCGCCACCGAGCGCCCGCCCCTGCCTGCACAGGGCAGGTAGGGGGACAATGGGGATTGTTCTCCCGACAATGCCTCTCGCCCCACGCCGCATCGCCCCCGCCTGCCCTGATTAGCCTCCCCGGGTGCACAGCCCCCTCCCCGGTGGCGTTATCTCCTGCTTAAATCCCCCGGGAGTTTTCGGCAGGTCTGCTCTCCCCAGCCAGCTCCTCGCTGTGCGCAGCGGGGCCCGAACGTGGTGCGGAGAGGTGGAGGTTGGGGTGAACCCTGCACCCTCCGGGCAGGTTTTCTCAACCACCTCCCTTTGCTCTGGTACGGGGACAGTGCAGCACCACGGACCCGGCCCGGGGCCAGCTCCAGCCCTGCGACAAGGCCAGGACACGCTGCCACGTCTTCCTACGGGCTTTGCAGCATCGCCTGTGCACGCCCCTCCCCGAAACCAGTGCTCACCAGTGGGCTGCACCCCAAGGCCCCAGCACTGATCCGAGCAGCCCTCCTCCACGCCCTGCCCGGCACAGCCTTCCCCGCCCCAGCCCAGCCCGCACGGGGACTCGGATGAGTTAAACCAACCAAGCAAACACCGATTTATCCTTGGCGGGACAGAAATCCAGCCCACGCCACGTGGCTCACCCGGCCATAACACCGCAGCGACGGCGCTTGCTCCTCTCTGCACCACCACCCTCCTCGAAGCTGCGGCAGGAACCAGGGTGACCACCCCAAGGCTACCCACGCACAGCACCCCTTTCCCCAACAGCAACAGGAGTCAGCTTGGCCACCGCTCCAGGTCACCACCCAAAGCACCCTCGGCGAGGGCTTACCTGGTATCTTGCTGGGAGGCGAGGCGCTGGGCTGGTTGTGGTGGGGGGAACCGTGGGACAGCAGCAGGTTCATGCTGTGCTGGGGCTGGCCCGAGCTGTAGGCATCCATGGCCAGCTTCTGGCGGAAAGCCTCCTCCTTCCGCCGGTTGGCGAACCAGTTGTAGACGCGGACCTCCGTCACCAGGTTGGAGCCGAGCCCGTGCGCCTTGGAGGGAGACACCCCTCGCTGCAGACACTCGGCCCTGCGTGTGCAAGGGGACACGTTGGAACAAGGGTGCTGCTGGGGGGAACCTCCGCCAGCACCACCGGGCAGGGGGCCCTGGGAGGACAGGCAAATTTGGGTGCATTTAAGCCCTTGCTAAAAGCCCGCCTGCTCTTTCCAGCTACATCCAACTACATCTCCTTCTGACATTGCTGAAATGCTGTGGCATCCTGCAGCATCTCTGCAGCATCCCGGTGGCATCCCTGCCCTGGGTATCACCCAGGTGGGGAAAACAAGGCAAAAAGAGGCCAGGCAGCTCAGCAAAGCCGTGCCATGAGCCGGCGGCCAGGACTGCAAGCTGGGAACCCGGCACCGCATGCGGTTTTTGGAAGAAAGTCTGTGGGTTGGGCAAGGAGGTGGCGGGTGGCGCGGGACAGCCTTTACCTGTTGCATTCCTCCACCAGAGCCTCACGCTCCTCCTTGCTGGGGTTCTTTTGGCGGTCGTAGGCTTGGTACAAGATTTGCTGGGAGGCCGGCCCCCACTTGAATCGATTGCGACGCATCTTCTTGCTGGGTGTTTCAGAGCAGGCGTCGTCAAGCTGGGCAGCCCCCTGGTTCTGCTGATTGAACTCTGGAAAGAGAAACAGCAGCTGATCCTGACTGCTTTTGTCTGTCATATTTCCACAACCCTGGACTGTCTGGTTGAACTCTGAAAGAGAAAGGAGCAGACGTGAGCTGGCCTATAGCCGCCGCTCGGAGTCACCATCCCGCGCAGACGTGGCCCCCCGCCCCGTGTCCCCTCCCGCAGCACCCAAGCCCACGACCCCAACGTGCTTTGGAGCAAGCCGGGTGCTCCCGCCACCCACCGCGGGGAAGGGGCCAGCCTTGCGCCCTGGCAGGGGAGTTATTGCCATCCCTCCGGAGGGTGTTTAATGGGGAGGCATGCTCAGGGCATGCATATTCATGAGCGGGGGCTCTGCCGGCACGCACTTGTTTCGGGAGGATTTTTGCAAGCTAGGAGCCAGGCTGGGTGGCTGCAAAGCCCCCCAAGAGGGTGCCCCTCTCTGCTCGCCCAGAGCTCCCCTCCGGCTCCCGCTCCCATCCCAGCGCGGTGGGACGCCAGCCCCGCGCCCGGGCAGGCACCAGAGGTGACCTTCCCCGGCAGCCCGCCTCGGACCCGGCGCTCGTCACCACGGCAGTAAAGGGAGATTAATGGGAGGGTTTTATTATTCTCAGTTTTGCAGGGGAATTCTCCCCCTTTTTAGAATGGCTTTTCCCCCTGCGCTGAGGGGGGAACCGCCGGGCAAGGCTGGAGCAGGCTCTGTTTGCTCTACCGTCTCAAGGTGTGTTTTCAGAGCAATGGCATTCGGTGCTAAACCCTTTTCTGCACTTCCCGGCCACTGGATATTGCATCCTTTAGGACGCAGAGCCCTTTTAAGGGGGGTGTCAGTGCCCCGACCTGCAGCTCAGCCGAAAACGGGGCTGCTTCAAGTGATGCAGGACCGACCTCGGGGCAGGGGTCGGTGGGAGAGGTGCACGAAAGCAATAGTCTGTGTACCTGCTCAAAATCAGCTGCATTTTAAATAGCACGGGCTGCCCCAAGACCACGCTACAGACAGGAGCAATCCACAGGCTTTGCTTTTTCTCTCCTAACTTTTTTGCAAGCCGTTGCAGAAAATGAGCAGTCTCGAGAAACAGGGAGAGGAAAAGGGGGCAGAGGTGGAAAAGGCATCTAATTGTGTGTAATCATTAATTGCTTTCCCAGATCTAACAAATATAAACGTACAGAAACTCAGCTGTGTGGATGGGCTTGGGAGAACTCGCACAGTGTTACTGTGACCAAGAGGGGCTCTCACCCAGTTTCCCTGCACCCTAAATTCATTTTACTTGTAAAACTGCTTTGGAGAAGACGCTGGGCAGCCTGGGTCAGGGGGCTCTGTGAGGGAAGAGGGCAGGGGGCTGCTCCTCGCCCGGCTCTGGACGTGCCGGGTACGCGCAGGCAGGACCGGGATGCGGGGACCCCCTCTGCCCCCCGGTGCTCGCCCCAGTCCTTCCCCGCCAGCCCCGAAGGGCGAGCGCTGGCACGGGTACTTACGCCGGAGGATCTCCCGCTGCTTGCGGACGTACCACGTGTAGAGGGCGGCTCTCTTCTGCGTCTTCATGGGGGTGCCCTTGTTGAGGTGCTGGGAGAGGTGGGACTGGTTGAGGCCGGTGACGTCCACCACCTCGCGCTGCGGGATGTTGTGTTGCTGCATGTACCCCTTGATCATCTTCGCCGCCCGCCACGGGTCCTCGCTGTGGGGAGGGAAATGAAGGGTTAATCTCTCCTGGCAGGGAAAAAGCCCCCGGTATTTGCTTCTTTCCATGATGGAAACCCATCGTTATTATTCTGAAACCTGTTTCAGAGGGACACAAGATCCCTCGAGCGCATGTCCTTCCCCAACCGACACCCTGGCCCCCCAAAACAGCCCATTCTGCCCCAGGAAGGCAGGGGCTGGCAGGACGGAGGCCACCCCGGGAATGCCCACCAGGCTGTTTGCCCAGGGAACGAGAAGTAAAGAGGATCCCGGTGTCCTGATGGGGCATGTCGAGGTCTCATTAATGCTGGTAAAGCACCTCCAGATCCTTCAAGGAGAAAGGCAGCCCATCCATTAACCGCTGCTCCTTCACGTTCGCTGTAGTTTCTCCCTTTGAAAATATCCACACGCAATGGGACACACAAACACGCACAGGCCTATGGATGTGGGGAGCCCATAGGGATATTTCTCCGAAGAAAGAGAAACCCGTAATTTGGAGGCGCCGGGGATGCTTCTCCTGCCCCCGTTCCAAACCGCGCTACCCGCACTGCGCCCCGTGCCCCCGGGCTTGCCGCTGGCTGGCGGGGACCCCCGCACAGCCACTGAACACCGCGCTTGCTGCTTTGTCTTCTCCCTTCCATTCCCGCAGGGATAACTATCTAAAAATCTCAGTATTCATTTAAGAGAGACCCTATTTCCACCCTCCCGCAACAGCGGAACGCAGGCACAGCCCGTACGCGAAAGGCTGAGATGCAGATGGCCCCACCAGGCACGCAGACCCAGGCGAGTCCTCGAACGGAAAACCAAAACCAAACCCCCCACCAATAATTTTAAGTCATTCTTGAGTATTTTTAAACACTTGAATTTGGCTCCTGCAAGACGCAGGTGTAAAATGAGTCTTTCCTAAATCCGCATTACTTCGGCGTCCTGGGGGTAGCTGACACCGACCTAGGGAACAAATAAAGTTACAGCCCAAAATCACAATGCTCTCCGCGTCCTTCAGCGCTAGCGAAAGCGCGAGGGCGGAGGAACAGGCCACGGTGTCTCTGCCGTACCCAAGCCCCCTCGGTTTATTCTGCGCTGCGGGAGGACGCTGGACTGAAAGGAAGGGTTTTCACGCTGAAAAATCGGTGTGGAGCCTGAACCTGGTCACAGTCATGCACTCAAATAATGCCATACTCTAACGCTGCGCTTGGAATAACCGTCCGACTGCTTTCCCAATTCATTACTTATTTTGGATCCTTCAACTTGTCAAGGGGAGAAAAAAACCCACAACACACAGATTTCTTACTTTTTGTCCTGGACGCAGCAGGAAAACAAAACTGGTTGGATCCAAAGCAAAAGTACCCGACCGGGGCCAGCCCGCTGACGGCGGCGGGGGTTTGTCGCACCCCGAGGAGGAGAGCACGGAGCCCTCCCAGAGACGCTGTCCCTGTGCCCAATCCTGCATCCTCCGGGCGGGGACCCCCACCGTATGTATGGTGTCCTCTACACGGCGATGGTCGCGCGGCACTGCAGACCTGCGGAGCTGCATTTACGCCCCGTCTCACGGACACAGCGACTCCGGTTTTCCCAACAGCCTGGACCCCAGATCGGGTGAAGCACGATGCAAACAGAAAAGCCTGCTCCTGTCCCCAAAACGCACGGCACCGCGCAGCCGGGCTGTCGGCTCGGCAGTCCCCGCAGCAAATGTGGGTGCTGGCGCCAGGCGGGGACCCCTCTCTGCGGGGCGCTTGCTGCTGGTTGGCACCAGGAGCTGGTGGGGACAGCCGTGGCATATGGGGTTTCGGGGCTCTCGGGTCTTCGTGCTGCCCCAGGGAAGGTGGGAACCAACAAGAAGGATGTGAAGAAAATGTCCTTCCACCGCAGCTCTCCTCCGCGCGCTCCTTCCCGGCCGGCAACGCGAAGCAGGACAAAGCCCACTGGCCACCGTGTCGGCCGCCGTGCCCAAGCCAAGGGGCTCACGCGGACTTTTGTCATGAGCGGTTCCTGTCACCTAACTGATCCTACTAATTACTGATTAATAATAAGTTAATGGAACAGAGCTCATTACAGGTTCTAACAGCAGTTTGGTTCACAACCAAGCCAAGGGCATCGTTTTCCCGGGGTTAAATCGTGAGCCAGTGCAACAGAGCACACTTTAAAATGTCGAACGGGTGACTTGGGGGTTACGGACGTGATTTCCGAATTGAAATAAAATTTGGCAGCATTTTGGCTGGAAAAAATATGTGAGAATTAGGGGGGAAAAAAAGTCCCAAAGTTTCCCTTTATTTTATTAGTTTAAGAAAGGCTTCACCTCGGTATTTCCAGTGTGTTTCACACTTACACTTTCAAAACAATTATTCGGCTCTTCATTTCTCAGCAGTGATTTTCTTTACAAATCAACTCGACCGTATTCAAAAGGGTTAAACAACCTGAAACCAAACCCAAACATTTTGTTTCATGTTAAACAAAATGTTTGGACTTGACCCAAAATGAAACGTTTGAGTGTTTGTTTGGCCTTTTCTTTTCTTTTTTTTTTTTTTTCCCCTTTTTTTGGTTAACCTAAAAAGCCAGAGAGGAAAACCTTTTGATCCAACACAAGCTCATTTTTTTTGGTTCTGTCACCAAAACGAAAAAAACCAAAAACATGAATTGCCCAGTCTTCACCAGGACTTTACACGCTAAAAAACAACAACTCAACCCAACCCAGGAGTGCTTTGTAATATTGGAAAACCAGTTTATAGCCCTGGATCCATGGTCCTTCTCCACCGAAATCAAGGAAAGGTGTGTTTTTCCTGCACAAAATTAACCCCGGCGAAGCCCGGCTGGGAAAGAGGCATTTCCAGCCCCAGCCCCACATGCCGGCGGGGGGCAAAGCCCGTTCCTCTCCCCAGCGATTCCCAGACCCGCTCACCCCCTTTGTTAGCCTTGAAAACAGGTAAATACACTCCACATCCCTGGAGAAATATGCCAAGAATTTATACAGATGCATTATAAACCCAGCTCCCTACAGAAATGATCTATCTAATCTGCATCTCCCTGTGCACACAGGGAATCGGCGCGGGGAGGTGCGTGCTGCGCCCGCCGCTCCCCACACGTTTCGGAGCGGCTCTGGGGCATCTCCGGCCGGGTCCCCGAGGGCGGGTGGCTTTCCCGTGGTCCATGGGACATGGGTGCTCCTGGAAGATGTTATTTGCCCGAGCGGGGTCTGGGCGAGCGCCGGCGGGTGGGATGGGACAGGGAGGGAGCCACGGGGCGTCTCGCCCCACAGCCGGGCTCTGTGTGCCACCAGCACCCCTCTGGCTGAGAAACGGCCGTGCCAGTGTCGGGGCCAGCCTGCCCGCGGTGCGGCACTCGCCCCGCTCCCACCCGCGTCAGCTGAAGCTGTTCGGGCACCACGAACAGCCCCAAGGGAACGCGCTGCTCGCTGAGAGGCCGCGGCCAGGGCAAACTGCTTGGGAACACCACGGCATCGTGACGGGCAACTCCGGCCTGCGCCCACGCCGCGGGGTGGGCAGCAAAGCCCGCACCATGACCCCAAAAAGAGCTGCGGGGCTGAGCACTGCCAGGGACGCGGGAACGGCCAGAGACTGAGCCAGCCCTGGGGTGAGGACGCTGATGCCGGGGGAGCGGGAGCAGGGGGGGTTTAGCTCCTGTGTGTGGCCACAATAAATGGTTCCCAACTCCCCTACCTGGCTCCCTCTCCAAGTACAAAGGCCTCTCTTAGAGCAAACACGAGCTCTTTGCAAAGGCTCCTCAGGGACATGTGCCTGCTCTTGTTTGCACCGAAGGCAAACTTTGCACAGAAGCACCTGTGGGAGCACAGCGATCCCGGGGCTCAGCCTCCTCTGCACCCCCACTGCCGCCCTGGGCACCCGCATGACCAGACGCAGCCAGCAAGAGCGCGGTCTGGGGGCAGGAAGGAGCACCCAGGGGTGCAGGGCACGGTGCTAAGGAGGCGTGGGAACCCAGTAGAAACGGCCTGTGATGGCTTCTTCCTCGCACGGAGCCTCTTCAGCACGCAGTGTGTCCCAGCCGAGCCCCTTGGCAGGCGCGGGTGCCGCTGCCCACCCCCGTCCCCAAAAGACACCATCCGGTACCGGGGCAGGCCTGCAGCTGAGCACACGGCACCGACCATGGCTGTGTCCCCATGCCCAGCCGGGCCCCGGCGTGCTGCTGCCGACCGAGGCACAGGGGCTGTTAGGAGGCAAGAGCGGGGCTGCCCCGGGCTCTGCAGGCTGGCAGAGGGTAAAGGCACCCACCGGGTGCTGAGCCCGGTGGGCAGCATCAGTGCCGCGCTCAGGGTGCCGCTGGGACACCAAGACACGTATGAAAACTGCAGTGCAAAGTGGGGGGGGGAGACACAGAGGTGCCCCTGCTGCTCCAGGGACGGTCCCCCGGGGCTCTCCACCCGTTTACACCGGCCCCGAGTGCCCTGACGGGGAAGTCGCGATCGCC
>VWZZ01007441.1:99881-119182 GCA_013399095.1 Psophia crepitans | reverse complement strand
GGAAAAAAAAGAGGAGGAAAAAAAGAGGAGGAAAAAGGAGGAAAAAAAAGGAGGAAAAAAAAGGAGGAAAAAAAAGGAGGAAAAAAAAGGAGAAAAAAAAAGGAGGAAAAAAAAGGAGAAAAAAAAAGGAGAAAAAAAAAGGAGAAAAAAAAAGGAGAAAAAAAAAAGGAGAAAAAAAAAGGAGGGAAAAAAAAGGAGGGAAAAAAGGAGGAAAAAAAAAGGAGGAAAAAAAAAGGAGGAAAAAAAAAAAGAAAGGGCTTTACAACCAGAGCTTTGAACTTGCTGGGCTGCGCAGGGCAGAGCCCACCACCGCAGCACCCCCAGGGAAAGCCCCGGGCCACCGGCAGGGCCCAGGGAAACGCTCCCTCGGGCCGGGCGGCCGGAGACGTCCCCACGGGCCGGGCACTGCAGCTCTTTTGTTTTCATCCGCC
Organism: Psophia crepitans; assembly: GCA_013399095.1. Classification (NCBI taxonomy): domain Eukaryota; kingdom Metazoa; phylum Chordata; class Aves; order Gruiformes; family Psophiidae; genus Psophia; species Psophia crepitans. The sequence continues at coordinate 118,751 of VWZZ01007441.1, read as the reverse complement.
CAGTGACCCCGCGTGGAAGAACGGGCGGATTGTCTTTCAAACGGAGCCGATGTGGGGCTTGAATGTCCCTTGCCACCTTGGCTATAAATCATCCTGCATGTGATAAGGTAATTACCTTCTCCTTGAAACCATTCACAGGAAAACCTATAAAGCGCTTGGCTTGTAAACACAACAATAAAGAGGCAGGACAATAAAACCTTGGCTGGGGTGGGGAAGGTGCTGCCTCTTGCCAGCCCCCAGCACCTCGTGCTTGGCCAGTCCCCGGCCGAGGACAGAGCCTGCGTCTGCCCCTGCTGCTGCGGTTGGCAGCAAGCAGGCAGCGCAGGGCACAGGCAGCCCATGCTGCTCCATCAGGCACCAAACCCGAGCACCCAGCACCAAAGGGACACCTAAAATCGTCACTGACCTTGGTAGGAGGCAGGAGATCCCATCCCAGCTCTGCTCCAGCACCCTCAGAACTGCACCCAGGTGCAACCACCAGCAGCAGAAACAGCCCGTGGGACACAGCTGCCCCCCATCACCGAGCCAGGCCCCCACTCAGCAGCTTCTGTTGGTTGCCCGCAGAAATTAGGCCTCAGCCTCTGCAGCTGCCCCCTCCGCCCTCCCTAACGTGCATCTCCCAGCAAGGCCCACGGCAGCAGAGGTGATGCTGCTGCCGGTCGCTGAGCAAGGCTGAGCCCTGCACTGCCAGCCCTGAGAGGAGCTGGGGCGATGGCCTGTTTATCTCATCTCTGGAGGATGCTAGGTGGAGTTCCACCAGCCGGCCCGACAACCAGCTCCTGCCCCTCTGCTCACCCCTGTGCACCCAGTGTTTTCCCCAGAGGGCCAGCTCAGGGTGCCCAGAAGCTGTTGGTATCACCCTAAGACCCATCTTCCATTTTCCTCTTCGCAGGCGGGAGACTTGTAATGAGCGCGTGGGGTGAGACCACAAAATCCAGACTCTCTCCCCAAAACGCTGTTTCAGCACTTACTGCTGTAACTTGACGATGGGTCAAGTCAACGTCTGGGACCCCCAGCGCCTGAGCGCCCCTGGGGAAAGCAGCTACAGCAGCGAGCAGCTAACGGCGCGCACAACCACCCAACGACACCCAGCCCGTAACCGAGCGGGTTCCTTTGCAGAGGAGCTCCCTGGCATCGTGACACGCTGCCTTCGTGGCTGCTCTTGGGGGCGAGGGTGGCCAAACGCTGCGGAACGGGCTCAGCTCTCTGCCTCAGGCAGCTGCTCGGCCTTTCGCAGCACTCAGACAAGCCTGACCGTACGCCAGGCGCCGGCGGAGCTGCTCCTGCGGGCTGTAACAGCGGGAGAAGGCACTCTTGGCAGGGAAACCGCCCCGCACACCCAGCGCAAGAGACTCCCTTACTCTGAAGGGGTTTCGGACACTTGCACTACTTGGGGCCCACGGAAACCAGCGGCAAGGATGGAAAAACAAAGCAGACGAGTTTTGTATCCCAAAGAGCTTTTACGACAGGCGGAGCTCTGTTCAAACATCCCCCCAGAGGTTCGGGCAGCAGCACTGCCTCTGAAAGTGCCCCACAGACCGGCTCATTCCTGGAGGCACCGACTTGTCCCCAGCAACACCAGCGCTCAGCCTCCACCGGCTGTCAGCACAGTCGGCACACAAACAGCAACAGCGGCACGAGGGAACGGGCAGGGGCCAGAATCCAGGAAGGGAAACCAACCCCCGCGCGGTTTAGAACGTGAGCCCCAGCGGGAGCGCTGCTCCGACAGTCAGAACTCCAGCCTCAGCGCGCTACTCGCACAGCACCATCCCCCTGGAAACAAGGAATTCCATGGTTTTGGAAGACAGGACGGGTGAAGGCAGCAGGGAGGCGCAGGCCAGGTGTAAGACACCAGGACCGTAGACAGGTAAAGGCAAAGTGTGTTTGCTCTGAGCTATTATTCAAATATTGGCATATTTAGGTTTATTGCAGGAATGCCGGAGTGACAACATTTGTAGTGCTCAGAAAAACAAAATTCTTCCAGCCCCCTCCTTTACAAACATGACTCCGAATACAGCAGCAATAGTAACAAAACGCTTGCAGATAACCAGAGAGAAGAAGCTGTTTTGAAGAAGCTGTTTTTATAAAACGTACAAAGAAGGACAAGGCCTTTGTTTCCAGGGTGGTGACACCGTAACAGTTCAAGGTACAAACAAAACCAAGTGAGGACAACATGACGGTTCACTAAACACCAGAAAAAAAGTTGTACAGATGTTTTCCTCAGGCATTATGAACGATTTCAGTAAGTTGGAAATAAATTATTTAATACTGGTAACAGGAAACTTTTCTTCTGGATGCTCTATGCAGTGAAAGCAGCGCGTTTCTCCTCTGTGCCCAGCCAGAAATGTCCATCACCGCTCACCGAGCGCTTCCTCCTAAGCCTCTGCTAATTCAGTGGCACTGGCGTGGTTTGTCAAGACATCTTCCAGATAACCAGAGACCCTTACCCTGGCTTTGCCCTCCAGCTGTTCCTCTGTCCCACTGAGATGTTCGATAGCTCTTTTTAACACTCTCTCTCTCTCGCACAAGTCCGCGGGCGTTCCGGCTTCGTTTTCTTCCACTCCGGATTTCAGGTACTGCAGGACGTAGGCTCTGATGGCGTCCCCGTCGGCCGCCAGGCTTTCCCAAATGACCGGCAGGTCCGTGCTCTTTGCCAGGCTCAACAAGTGGAGCAGAGCCTGGCAGATCTGTGTCCTGAGGCTGGCGCTGTACTTGAATTCCAGAAAGTCCTCAGTGTCTTCGCTCTTCTGCAAGGCTACCACCAAGGCACTCCAGATTTGGCAGAACTGCTGCGTGGAGCCGTAGCACTCCCTCTTGCTAGGGATGGAGAGGGCCATGGCTGATTTGATCCGGACTTTAAAGTTCTTGCAGGACTTCACCACTGAGGAAAGTGCACTATATGCTTGCGTGGTCCAAGGAGCCTCTCCTAAAATAGGACAAAACAAACCCCCCTTATCAATAAGTCAGAATATACACAACTAAATGAATCTGCTAAATATTTAATGAGCTTACATTGACTGTATTTATTCTGGTCCAAATGAAAGAATCAAGGTTACGAAATGAAAAAGTAGTTAAAGCACAGTTAATCTTCTGAAGTTTTGCAAGAGGAAAAGCGACACTTTGCACCTATTCACAGCCGTAATCCCACCCTCACGCTCTGCTCCAACGTCACAGATCCAGCTGAACACCGCGGTCACGCCTGTACCAGCCTCCGCAGGAGCCGAGCCTGCTTCACTGGCAGGAGTCCTGGGGAGCTACAGCAGCGCCAGTCAGCTCGGTTTGCCTTCTCCCCTTTTCCCAACACGTCTGTAACAGAGACCACCTTATCAAAACCACAACCTGCGGTGCAAATCCAAAGCCGGTGGGACTCACCGAGCGGCAAGGCAGGGTTCTTAAAGACGTTCCCCAGCGCGTAACAAGCATTCCAGCGCACTTTCATAGTGGCCTCGCTCTCAACAGCGGAAATAAGGGCCTGAAGAGACTCCTCGATGGCTTCCCTAAACCTGGGGTTTGCTATGTGGTATGGCTGAAGGAAGTGAAGCACATTCCCAAGGGCCCGGACGGCATTGCTCTTTACCTGGAACACACATACACACAAAAAACAAACCAAACCATTCTGGCTTTCGGCTTACAGGCAAAGCTTTTGTCAAGGCTGCTGCGGAACCATGCTCAGAGGCACCGAGGAGCCCATCTGGAATCAAACTTCCTAAACGCCACCAGAAAGATCATTCTCTGCCAGTGGTCATCCTGAGCAAAAAAAGCCAGCCACCAACCTCCCCACACCCCCCCGCCCTGCAGGTCAGCCAGCACGGGAAACCTCCCAACAGCAGCCCTCCAGAGAGGATGCTGAGCTGCAGCGCCTCATCCACTGGGGCAAAACGCCCCAAACTAACCGGTGCATTTTTATTAACGGAAAAAAACCTAAACGCAAGAGTTAACTACACTATGATAACTCCACCTTCCTTCCCCCCAGTCATACCTTGTCTCTGTCCTTAGATGCTTCAGTCGCAGACCGTAACATTTTCAGCAGCAGGAGATCAGAAAATTCCTCTTGAAAACTCTGTCCCATCGTTTCCCTAGCAGAAGAACCACACCGTGAAAGGCCAGCGGGGGTGATCCATCCCCAAAGATGCGATACGATCCTTTACAAAGGCGTACCAACAACCTTCACTCTTCAGAGGGCTAATATGTAAGGCAGACCTTACTACATGTGACCACTACGTTTATTAATTTAAAACCAAACTATCAATGCAAGAAAGCCGCTTAGCAATGCGTTAAGTCTGTAATAAAAAACAGAGGGCAATGAATTGCTCAGAGGCAATTCTTTAGCAGCAATATATGATAACTATTTCTCTTGTTAAAAATATAACAGTAGGTTAGACTCCTTCGGTCTTTGATTTAAGGAAATGTTAAATATTTATTAATCTTACTTCTGTGTTACGTTGAAAGTAAAGTAACCAGGGAACGTGCAGTTAAAGCGATGCACAAGAAATAGAAAACTGAAAAGTAAACTTGGAATATATTCCAGAACTAATGATTAGAAAGACCTAAACCCGAGCAGTTTAGTAAAACCCAACCCCAGATGGATACGGGAGACTGGTAGTACAGTGGCATTCACTGGCAGACACACAGGCTGAAGAGTGGTTAAAACGAAGCATCCAAGCCAAATTTTGGCTTTTTTGATACTAAGCAGATGAGCACCCTCTGCCTGGCACTACGGGAAGGCGGGCAGAGAGGAGTCCCGCGGCCCCCGGCACACTCCCGTACATGTTGATGATCAGGGTGTCGGTCAGGTTGCCCAGGGACCAGGCCGCTTTGGCACGCACGTTCGGAGACTTGTCGTGGAGGGAATTCAGAATGGCGTTTGCTGTGTCTGCCACAAACATCACATCCTACGGAAGTAAAGTTAGCAAGTTTTAAAAACTTTTTAAAAACTTTTTCCTTAGGAACGTACATTCCGGCCTTTCCAGGGACGATACCTGCCCAGAGACCAGCTCCACTAATATACTCCTCTTTTTTAGGTGACAATTTTTAACACGTGCTCTCTGTACAGCTTTGTTTGATCTTTAATCAACAGTCTAAGCCTGCACACTGACCGAGCTCACCACTCTCTTGGGCAGCTCTTGCTGCAAGGTTTCAATGTATTATTTAATTTCATTGGTGCTTTAGTTACTTTGGATTTTAACATAATTACCTGGACCAACGATCTTCTACTCATCAAATCTCACTCCTACAAAAGCAATTGCTTCTCCAAACTCCCTGCTGAGCTGCCTGTGTAATGCACATCACATTCCATTTTATTCCCTTGCCTATGGTAAATGATTTTCTTTCAAAATATTTTGCACTCGAATCTCAGTGTCAGCTACTGCATAAATTTTTATTACAATCACCCATCTAAGGCCACACTGCACAAATTACAGAGCCGTCCAGCTCAGCCAAGCTAAGATCAATTTTTTTTTGGTGGAAACAAAACAGCATTTTTCTCAAAATAAGCTTCACTTCTTAGTTTTAAGCAAAACTGAAGCCTTCCCATTAAAAACTCGTTAAACTCTACCGAGGGCAGTACAGCCGTTCCCTTCTTCCCAGCTCTACCTCCTCTCCTGCGGCTCCGCTGTGCCAGCCTGGCCTTTCCCAGCTCTGTCCCCGAGAGCTCGGGGAAGATCCTGACCCCCCTCTCTTTATGAGGCACCCTGGCTTCTGCTTCATCCCACTTAGAACCGCGCTGGTCCTGATCACCACGCGCAAGGTGAGAGCAGGTCTGGAGGCAGTAAAGCTGTACGTGCACTACAGACCAACAGCAAGAGGGAAGCCCAATTCATTCCAAAACAACTCACGTCCCACAGCTTACAGTTCATCAAACCCATTGCAAAATAGCTCAAAGTAAGAAAACCGGGCCAGTTCTGACCTGCCGAAGGCAAGAGAAGAGGATGTAGACTCCCAGCGCACGCGCGGCAGCAGCTTTCACCAGGGGGTTCTCGCTGTGGTTCAGGCCAAGCAGCAGAGTGACGCACAGTATCTGCTGGTCATTCTGCAACGATGAGCAGCCGTGGCAAGAGGGAGAAACCGAAACGATCTCCATCCCACAAAGTGAGACAACTGACAAATACTCTGAGAGACCCTAACGTGTGGAATCTACAGCAGGTATTATTCAGAGCGTACTCTTTTCTTTAAGGTAAACTGACTGGCGTTTCAGGAGGTCACACAGGAAATGGAAACGCTCCCAGCAAACACCATCTTGTTGCTGTTAGGTAAGACCACAAAGGAAACCAAAATACTAGCTATCATCCAAAGGCAAAGGCATGGCCCATCAGAAGTAAAACAGACCGGATCGGTTGTTTTTTTCCTGTCTTACTTCACTCTTTCCCCTTCATTAACGAGGATAACCAGGCAGATTAAGTTCATCCTGGACAGATTGTCAGTTTACCAACCCATGACAAAGATCTTTGTTTCATCAGAGCAAAGGGTCAGAGTGGGCACTGACTTGACCCCACGTGGCCACAGGGACAAGAGAGCGTACGGGATCAAAGTACAGAGTGATGAAGTACACGCTGTACTTGGAGAAACCAGACGGAGAATTCCAGAGATACTGCTGGACTAGCAATTCTTGGGCAAATGAGATCTGGCAGAGCACTCCCCATCGAGAAGGGCACAGTGACATAAAGGGAGCTGCACAATGCAGTGGCGATACACTGCCAAGGCTTTCATGTTTAAAAGCATATTTCACGTTGCAAAAGGGGAGCAAGGCCAAGGCATTTGTTTGCGACTGCCAGGGCAGTCACTGCAGTTCAGTGTTTTAAAAGCCAGCCAAAAGAAAAACCACGCACACAAACTGGTGAACAACATCAGCCCGTGGCTGTTAGTTCAGCTGTTTCTTCAAACACTTAACAGCAGAATAACAACCCATCACCTCTCCCTCTCACAATGAAATTCTTGCCCTCCACCTCCTGTGCATCACCACCAAGGCTGAATATTCATGGCAGGGCCAAAGAGCTTCTGTGACCCACAGTTTAACTACTCTGACAGACTAATTACCTTTTCATTGCCTTTTCAGTCTTCAAAAGTCACAACTTGTTCAGAATGTCAAAAAACCCTCAAAAATTCCAGAAGGTTTCTCTACCCTCTCCTTGGAAGTTGTAAAAGACTTTACGGTACTGTCATCTGGCAGACAAGAACAAAGCCCGAAGAGGTAAAATTCCACGCTTCGGAGCGCTCTCTTACCTGCAGGCGGCTGAAAGCTTCTGGCAAGATAGAGGACAGGGCATCACAGGCGCTCGTCTGAAGAGTGGCATGGGGAGAGTTCTGAAGCGTGCCAGGTAAAGGGCCGTTTAACATCATAGTCCAGAAAGTTACAACCTACAGAAGAAGCAGCCAGGTTGATCTATTCAAACTCAGCAATTACGCCCAAGTATTTATATATTTATAACAGACGGTATTTTCCTCTGGTCATCTTGAAGACAGACTTAGAGCAGGTAGCACGGTCACACGTGGAAGTGATTACAACTGTTTGGAAGCCTAAAACACTTTGCATTCAGAAACATTTTACAGACGTTTCAGCACTGCCATCAAGCACTTGCTCGGTGTGTACTGTTTGTTTCCTTCTCACGGTCACGCGCACTCAGATTAGATTGCACTGGGTAAAATTACCGTCCCATTCCTGAATCCACACAGCTGGGTACTTTCATTTGCCTGACAATTTGCATTCATATCAAGAAACAGAAACCCAGGGCCTGCGGACAGGTTTCCTGTCGTGGAGGGTCACCGGTGACTAGCTCAAAACTGAGCATACACCCCAGAAATTTTTAAATTTGCCTTCCGTTCACAGAAGCAAGGTTAAAACAGGCCCACGTTACTACTAGACTGCCAGTTCCTCACCTTCCGCAAATCCATCCAACAAACGGCCTCAAACAATGAATTTTTCTGAAATCACCTGTGTTATGGTTCTGGCCGCGCTCTGGGCGCTTGTGAGCGGCCAGCAGGTGTAGGCTGGCTCTGTAACAAGGCAGATCCACCAGAACTCTAAAAGTTGTACATTTTGGTTTTATGCAGCAGTAATGATGTGTGCAAAATCCACGCTGTTCTTCCAGCTTCCTGACTCGGAGCAGGCAGGAGGAGGAGGGATGAGGAGAGCCAGAGAGGCAGCGTGAACATCACAAAACCAAAACAATGCAGGAAGTCTTACAAAAACCGTAGAGACCAGCAGCTGTAAAGCCGCAGGGTACCGAGTCGCTTTGTGCTGCCCTGCAACTGATTTATCTGTATCCAGGCCAGTAAGTTCGCGGAGAGCTGAAGAAAGGAAGCTCAGTGAAGTGGAATCTCAGAGGGAGCCCGCACACTTACCACGCTGACCGGTACTCTCTGATCAGGGGCAACGGCTGAATCAGGTTTGTACTGCTGTAGCACACCAGTGCCCAGCTCCTCCAGAAGCTGCAAGGAAACAAAAAAGCAACTAGGTCTTACCAGGGATGACTTGAGTACCTTGGAACTGTAGCAACCTTTCCCTAGGACTACACTTACTGACCCAGGGAACAAGAAGAAAAGACTCAGCACTGTTTTGGACTCTATGCTGTCCAGGCTAGTGAAGAAATTAGAGGAAAAGCCCTTTTTACATAAAGTTTCCAGCCAGAACAGCGTAACAAATTGCTGCACAGAGTGGAAATCTCTCTGAGCTTTCCTTTGGGTGACAAGCTGCAGATCCTGCACCAGCTGATGCTACATCACGGAAGGGCCAGTATTACAGCCCTCGCACTTCCCAAGCTTCCTGGTGACTCAGCAGAGCAACAAAATGCTGCAAAGAACTCAAGGTTGGAAGCAGAAGGCGCGTTCCCCAAAGTGTCAGGGTACTGCATTTCCCAAAGAGCTCCCACAGGCACCAGCTCTCTACGGGACGCTCCATCACACACACACACAGAGATGCTCTGAGTATTCATCAGTGCTCATCTGTACTTGCGAAGCACACTAACAGATAAAACTGACGTGGTGAAACAAGGCCGACGTTTCCTCGTGCTCTTACTTTGGCTCCGTGAAGCTGAATGGACGGATCCATTTCTTCCATGCATCTGCAAGCCACTTCGCCGAGTTCTAGGAAATAGCTCTGAGCCATAGAGAAATAACCTTTCACGAGCAGGGCCAACACCTAAACACAAACAAAAGAAATTCCATTCAACGTTTTTTCCTCCTGTTAAACCCAAATACCCCAAATACCCACAGAGAGGATGTTAATGGGCTAATCAATGCTGGGACCATATACCAAATTCTGATGTAACAGATACACCTCACAGCACAACTTCTAGAATGCTAGAGCTGATTAAAAACCTCCCTATTCCATTACCTTGTTCCAAGAAGGGCCACAAAAGCACTATCAGGTAGCAACACAATGAATTATTTACTGTAAGCAAGGTCTCCTGTAGCTAAAAAACAAACCAAGAGTGCCTGTGAGAGCAACACACGCTGGATCTCCTGTAGCACCGCTGCTGCGAAGCTGGATTTAACCAACCTTTATTGTTCCAGAGAAACAGAGACTCCTCGGGATGAACGTTACCAAAGAAACCGTACTATTTTCAGTGGTTACACAAAAAAAACAACCAAGGCTGGGTCTCAACATTTGCCAGCACTCCTTTAGTCACGCCAGCAGCACTCCGCAGCTCCTTGCAGACTGTGCTTTGACTGCAAAGTGCTTCCTCACTGTTTTCTAGCAAAACTTTTAATTTAGATTCTGTATGGAGGAGTCTGCATGGGGAAGACTGGCTGCCCTCACCAGGTGCCAGCACACACAGCCAAATATTCAAAAATAAGGACGGTAACAAGAATCTCAGGCAGGCAGCTTACTGCTGCAGGCTCGCTGTGGGACGGGTACGCCGCGGCCACAGGCACGGAATCAAAACGTTCCTGCTCGGTCGGTCGCAGCGGCTCAGACACGCTGCACAAGCAAACGCTTTAGCCTAAATCTCACTTGGAGAGCTGGGGCAAAGGCAGCCCAGGACGGAGGCTCGGCTGACGCGAGGTAATTCGTGTGGTGCTGAGCTGTTCGTTTCCCGGGCCCACTGTTGGTCCCCACCTGTAAGGACTCCAGCCGGAGGGGACACGGCTCATAAACGCTGGAAAGCGACGGAAAGTTAGCATCGCTGTCAGAACAGGAATCCTCTCTGGGCAGAACGACGATAGAAACGCAGAGACGGAGAAGCCAGCATGGTTCTGCAGACGTACATCCTGCTGGATTATCGGGAGGCTCCCCTTCTGGGGGCAGTGCTTTCCTCCACTGCTCAGAAGAATTAAAACGGTGAGGGGTTACGCTACCGCTGTTATTTAGCCCTGAAGAACTAGGCTGTTGCAAAAGTAACTGCACCTCTGGTAAAGGTGCTTGGACAGATACTATGGCCCCTAATAACGTGAGACTGGAAACTCGAACATTAACATCTGCAAGAAAGAAGAGGGCGGGGGAAGAAAAAGCGGGTCCGTTAGCATCTCACTGACACGTCAGCATCCTTCTTCAGCAGTTTTCAGACCAGACAGATCATAACGCATGATTCGATAGCAAGACAGAGTTTATGTATTTAGGAAGCACAGAGGGAAGGGGAAAACCCACAGTTATTTGGTAGTAACCGATGCAAAATTAAGAGGTAAGATATACAAAGAGCTACAGCCAAACAGAATGCAAACCTTTATGACAAATGTATGGCTTTATCTGGTTCCAAACTCTTGTCAGCAACCCGGGTTTTAAACGGCTGTACGGTACATTGGAAACCAAGTTTGCAAGGCACTGAAACACACAAAAGAACACACGTGGAGTGGCGGTTACAATGGCAGCCTGGCCTCCAACAGATTTGGTTTTACATTTGCAGTTTAGGTCATTTAGACAGCTAATTATCTGAGGGCACCTGAAAAAATATGCCCCAACTACCTGCTATCCGAAAACTGGTTACAAACCTGACTCCTAAGAACAAGTATTTAACTACTGTGACCTGGCATAGAGACCAAGGAATTTTGCCTGGACTTCAGTTTTAAGCTAACATGAGTCTTCAAAATCACTTCATTCAGCTCCAAAAAGACTACATGGAAGAAATGCAGGCAGAAGAGAATTATGTTGAAGAGAAAAGAAACCCCAGGACTCTCTAAGAAGACTCAGTCAACGAAGCCTCGTGAGATGACAACAGCCTATTTCCCACCACCACCTTAGTCCTCAGCAGCTACAATAATTTCTTCAAGACTTAATCTAGAGACCAGTTTCATCTCTTGGGCAGCGTTTGAAACATTTGCAGTACAGTTACCTTGACTATTTGGGTCAGCGTTTGAGAAGAGGATTCTGCCACCAGGGCCAGCAGCAGGCAGCGGTGCAGCTCCCGGATGCTAGAAGCAATAGTTACAGAGAAGGGAGTAAAAGCTCTCTTGTGGTCATTAGCGTCTTCAGCAACAGAAAGAAACTGCTTAGAACCTTCCAGGATGGCTGAGAGAACTTGAAGGGCACAGGCACGGGTCTGAAATGATAAAACATTTCTGTTACCCACTTATAACAACTCCTTCAAACTGATGGAGAATTTTAAAATTTATGACAGTCTCTCCACCAAGACAAAATTCAACTCCCACTATCTTTCCTCACAACTTTACGCAACATTCAACCAACCCTTTGTTTCCTTAACCAATACATCCTCTTTTATTTCTTGTGGTACAGCGACCAAGCAATGCAGATACAGTAGCCAAAGTACTTGCTGAAGCCAGAGAAGACGCAGCCCAGAAGCCAACTGTGTCCTGGGCTGCATCACAAGAGGCGTGACCAGCACATCAAGGGAGGTGACTGCCCCCCTCTACTCTGCCCTTGTGAGACCCCACCTCAAGTACTGCATCCAGCTCTGGGGCCCTCAGCACAGGAAAGATGTGGGCCTGTTAGAGAAAGTCCAGAGGAGGCCACAAAGATGATCTGCGGGCCGGAGCACCTCAGCAATGGAGAAAGGCTGAGAGAGCTGGGGATGTTCAGACTGGAGAAGAGAAGGCTCCAGGGAGACCTCATTGCAGCCTTTCAGTACTCAAAGGGGTCTTATAAAAAGGATGGAGAGGGACTGTTCACCCGGGCACATAATGACAGGACCAGGGGCAATGGTTTTAAACTAAAAGAAGGGAGATTTAGATTAGATAATGAGGTAGAAATCCTTCCCTGGGAGGGTGCTGAGGCCCTGGCACAGGGTGCCCCGAGAAGCTGTGGCTGCCCCTGGCTCCCTGGCAGTGCCCAAGGCCAGGTTGGATGGGCCTTTGGGCACCCTGGGCTGGTGGGGGGTGTCCCTGCCCATGACAGGGGGTGGGGCTGGGTGGGCTGGGAGGTCCCCTCCAACCCAAGCCTTTCTACGGTTCTGTAAGACAACTCTCAAGATCAAAATGGGAAAAATACACTGTGTTTTCTACTCAGAACTGCCTCACCTTTGGAGAGGGGTCCTTTAAAGCAATAGTCATCAAGGACACTGACTGGGGGCTGCCAATCCCAGGTGCATCAGGAACAAACGCTGACCAGTAGCCATAAAGAACTCTTTTTTCTATTGATTTTATAGCAGAGAGGAAACAGGCTAGAGCCCCCTGACGAACATTGGCCTGGTAAGATCTTAAAAACAAACAAAAAGATTAATGTAACAGCAGCAGTGAGAAGTAATGGACGTAACTTCTTTCACTAATATTAGTGACTAGGGGTGATGAAATTTTTTTAGACCACAAACAGGAAGAGAAAGAACACATGTACTTTCAAACCAATACGAATTACTGCCTTCTGATTTTCCTGTATCACCACGTAAATCAAAAGGGAAGGGGATTTCCTCAACGGTTTTGGTTAAGAACAAAGCACTAAGATCCTGTGGAAGTGTCAGAGTCTGCACACGCGTAAAATCTGTGCCGGGTCCAGAGGAAGAAAAGGTCTGCTTTAACACGATACACAGAGTCAAACTGTTATGGACAACGGCACGCTCCGCCACCACGCTTCATGTTTACACGAGCGACCATCACCTCGTCTTGCTCTGTATTCCACCTTCAGCGTCCGAGTACTCCGACTCGCTGCTGCTGACTCTTTTCCAACCGGCGCAGTGTGAAGACGAGTGGTCCCTTCCAGCGGGCACACAGGCAGCTTCCGACGCATGAGCCCGAGGATCCGGACGAGGGCTGTTCTGCGCATCCCCCAAGCGTAACTTCAGCATGTCTGCTCCAAGGACCGATTCATTTCCTGCATCACCCAAATCTTCTCTGCTTTCTTCCCCAAACTCCCCCTTCTTTTGTTTCCCTTTGGACTTTTTTCTTCGGTTCTGTTTTAAGACAAAAAATTGATTTTTTTTTTAAATCTTTTGAAGTAATATCTAGAACGATGTGCAAACATTTTATAGCTGTAAATCTTTTACCAAGGGAAAAAGGTCTCATCTGTAAAGAATTGTTTAATATCGGAGAGTTAGCAAACAACTTATTAGCAGCAACAGTAACATCAGTGTAGTAATACCTTAGCATAAGCAAGCAGTTTATATCTGAGTAGCCTCAAAAATTAAGCTTTGGCTTCCTCATCAGTAAAGCTAGATTTCCAACAGAAAGTATTAGAAATCATATTTCACACAAAAGTGGTTAAAGAGGAACAGTGGTTCTTTTAGATTCACAGTAGGAATTTAACGTCTAAAAAAGAAACAAGTCAACATGACTATACAACTTCATTTTCTCTAAAATCTTTCTGATAATAGGTAATCTAAATTGTTTACAGGGTTAAAAAATAACCTGTAGAAGGATTAAGCAGAACAGATGCGGGCGGAGGGAGGAAATCAGTCTCTAGATGCACTTGACTTTCCTAAGAAAGAGTCAAACAATTGCGCAAGTGTTAGGAGAGAAAACGTAACTTATAAAATAAAAAGCTTTGGCTCGTCTGCAGGCACCAGTCCCACGCCTGCAGGCCAAGAATTCTTGGCTACAGATGAATAACTGATGCGCACGGTTTAACTCAGGAAAACCAACCTCCGCAGAGCCGTTGGCTCTCGTCGTCAGGCTTTACAAAGCAGTTTTACTCAGTGCAGAGATTCATAATCAATACTTTTAAAGCAAAGAATGTGACGTGCATCAGACGCTCAGGACACGAAGAGCCTGTTAGCCACTGCCCCCACCTCAGGTAACACAGGACCGCCACGGACGCGCGCACGGAGCGGGCTGTGGGATCGCTGCCGTTTCCGCTTACCCCCGTCTGCTTGGAGGTGGCCGGTTCCGACTGCTCCTGTTTGACGGGCGACCTTTTATCGTACTGAGGTAACGGAGCCGGGTACAAGGCCGCGGGCATTTCTATGCTCAGCCCTGGCAGTCCATGGAACATACATTTCTGCAGCAGGAACAAAGCGTTAGCGTGCTTTCCCTTTTAGACGCGCAATGGTTTACTGTGTATTTACTCGGGTGTTCATCAGTTTCCCGCTGGGCTTGTGGTCCTTCCCCCAGCTCGTGCTTCTCCCCATGCTGCGCTACAGCTACGCAACATCCGAAATTCAAACATCTCTGGAAGGATTTTAAGTAGGCCCAAAAAAACCGAGCCTGTCTTTCCCTCACATCCTTTTGTGGGAAGCACAGTTAAGATGCTGTGAGAGAAACTCAATGTCATTTTCTTCCTATCTCACACTACGTTTCCCCTCACGCTTCTCTGCTCCCTCTTTCTCATCTTCTGCTGTTTCCCTCTTAACAGGCATCTGGCAGATGCACCTTCCAGTGTCTGCCCCTCTCTCACAGTGGGGTTAAGCAGTTACCTTTAACACTGCAAGAAGAGATCCAACTTGGTCAGTCTGCATTAGTTTCATCTTCCCACCATTTAGAAGCGACTGGACACCTTTCAGTGCATTCTGCAGTAACTGAAAACCAAAACACAAAATTCCTTACTTTTCCTTCCCAAAACGCTGGAGGTTCACATCTTTCAAGTGACCTTCTAGGCAATTATGGTTTTGCTCAACATAATTACTGGCACAGTGACTTAAGTTTATTTAAAAAAAACCAACAGACTATTTAAGCAAAATCTGAGTTGACAATATTCCAAATTTCATATATTCCAAATTCCACTATTCCAGCAGCACCATCTCCTAATTAGAGCATTCTAGACAGTTAGACTCACACTTACCATGCAAAAAGTGATGTCATCTACATCAGGGGTTTTTGAAGATTGCAGAACACTTAGAAAAGTTTGGAAACAGACACTTCTGTAGGACTCATCCAGGTACGGCTGCCCAGGCACACTGAAATTGAAGGAGGAGGAGACTGATGGCTGGTTTGCAGTCAGTCCCACAGCTTTAGAAACCTTAAACAAATGCAGATCCAAGCCCCCTGCTAGACCGACGGGCACAGCCGCAGACGAACGGACGGCTCTCTGAAAGGGACCATCGGCTCTACTGCTGGTAGAACAGGAGGAAACCTGCACAAAGACTAGCACAACTGTAGTGTGCCTTACACCTACTCTGCTTCTGTGGCCACCTTCTCAGGAACAATGACTCCCCAAGCACAGCTTAACAAGCTTAACAGTTTAGCCACGCTTTTTAGGCAAAATTTGGCATCAAAAAGGACCTAGAACGGCTTTTGCCATTTCCCTAGTGTCCATGAAGTCGGGGCAACCTTAATGTGCTGAACCATCTTAATATCCACCTGACACAGTGCACGAAGACAGAGGGCAACTACATCACTTCATCTTTGCTACCCTGAGTACCCCTCAGTAAGAGCTGTAAGAGTTGTGGCAGTGGATATAGAGTCAGTTTGTGTAACGCGTTCCTCAGCGCTTGGTTCCGACACATTTAGTTACTTCAGGCCATCACCACGTGTTTGATAACACTCAAAGGAAAACTCTAATACTGCAGGTGATTTTCCTGAAATCAGAATCAGAGAACTCTTGAGGTTGGAAGGGACCTCGGGAGATCATCTAGTCTTCCCCAGGCTAAGCAATCCCAACTCTCCACATCGAAAAATCATCATGCCCCAAACTGCCAGATCTTGCATTTATTTACGTGAAGTAGCTCTTCAGACTTCATCTGTAAGCGCTGAAACTTTTTGGTTTGTTTTTAAAAAACAAGCTATCTGTTCAAGGGAACCCTTAACAAAAAAACCACCACCACCCTCTTTACAGCAAATCCAAATATGTATTGCTTTATTAATTGCTTGCTCGCCCACAGTCTGGTTAGTCAAAATTTTTCCCATATAGCAGCTAATGAAGATCTGATGTTGCTGTGGCCTCAGCATATTTACACATGGAATGGAAAAATAGATGAATTGCAAAAGAATAACCGACAATCACCACAAAAAACTAATGGCTGACCATTTCTTATGCAAAATTAACAACAACAACAAAAAAAAATCACTGCAGAGACCAGACAGCACAATACTTTTTCTTTTCTCCCCTAAACTCATCTCCCTAACTTTATTTCTGGAAGCCTGAGTTTATGGTTTTATCCACAGATGATATAATATCTTGGAGCACTAAAGTTTTGTGTTTCAAACTCATGTGTATAAACGTTCCTGGTCCCGAATTTGCTGTTCCCAGCACAAACAGAGCAGACCAGCTGTCAGAAGTCCATCTTCTACAGCGTCCACTCCACCTGAGAGAGTGGATGTACGCACCTGAGACACAGGTTTGCCATGCTGCGGACTGCTGCCCTCCTGAGCTCCACGTCTGGCTGAGCAGAGGCACTGAACTGCACCAAGAGCCCGGTCTTGCCCAGCAAATCCGGGAGATACTGCAACAAACCACCACAAGTCATTAGGGATCAACGCTCTTCCCTCAACCTCCTGGTTCTTCTGTTTGGTCGCTAAAACTATCTATGCTACAAAAAAACCCCAGAAGATTTATCAGCTGCAATTTCCGACAGATTATGTTTATAAAAGATGGCATGAAAATATTAATTTCCAAAGTTTTCTGATTTTGTATTAAAAAAGGATCAAGCGTGAGCACAGTTCAGACCGAGTCCCAGTTTATCTTCCCTTCCCAGACACAAAGCTAGGTTAGTAACAACTGCTGTACCAAACTGCTGCAGCTATACAGGCTACAAACCCACGCCAGCTGGCAGCTCCAAAACTGCTAGCATCACCACCCCGCGCTTCGGGCCAACAGGAGAAACTGCTCTGCAAGCTGCCAAGAGCTGGTGACAGCAGGGGAACTCAACACGTCGAACACTATCAGCCACGCTGCAGCAACAGAGGGCTCTGCACCAGCCCCAGGGGTGATACCCAACAGTCTCCAGCTTGAAACGGCTTTGAGCCCACCGCACACTAAAGACCTGCTCTGGTTACAGGATCCATTTCAGGCTCCTCCGTGGAGCCTGCTAAGGAATGTGCAGTTTGAAGCTCTCCAGGTTCTTCCTGCCCGATACACAGGCGTGCCGGGGGGCAGTCTGCAGGCAAAGCCCGGTGCCCTCAAGCCAGGTAACGGGTGGTCCCTTCCGCTGCAGCCTGCCAGGTATAGAGGGATTCGGCATGGCAAGGAGCTTGTTGGCTCTCAATTATTGGTATACACACCTACCACACCTGAAATCCAACTTTTCCACAAATGTCAGTCACTGTTTAAATGGGATTGCTCTAAACATAAAGGGTGTGGTGAGTTGAGAACATGACGCTACTTTATTCTTTCCTTGGGGAAAAAAAATAAAAGGAAAATAGAAACAGCAAAAGAGTGCGATTTTTCTGTGGCCACTTTCTCTTCACCTGTAAACTCACCTTCTGACATTTAGGTCCATTATTGTAAACAAGAGCTGCTAAGGCTTGCAGAATTTCAACGTGTGTCCAAGAGCTGCACTGCTTAAGAGCAGAGATGCAGTAGGAGAGGAGAAAATTCAGGTTCTGTTCATCAACCATCACCTGTCATATGAGAAAAGGACTGCGGTGAAGAAAACATCATCCTGTTCTGCTGGAGTCAGTATCTGCAGATGTACAGGTTACAGGCTCAGGTGATCTGGCTGGTAAAATCACACACAATCACAGAATCAGCCAGCACTTAGGCATGGATAAATCAGCACCAGTGTCCCGTAGCCAAGAGCCACTTCTGACTGAGAGCTGCTTTTACATGAGGAACCAGGCTAGAGCCACAGACCAGAACCTCCGCTGAGAGTACACAAGCAATCCAGTGGAACCCTGAGAAACTCTGCAGGAAGGGTGGCTCCACCACCCCGCAAAAGCACAGGCGGCCTCCCTGGCTTAGCGGGGCACCGGGGAGCCAGCACACGGGGAAAAGAGGGGCAAGGCCAAACCTTCCGTACCTGAAACCTGTTAAGTAAGTGATGGATAAGCTGACAGACTTTGCTGACAAGATGTTCCTGATCAAGGTGAACCAGCTGACAGGCTTGGACAAGCAGAGCACAAACATCCTGGAAAAGAAAGCCTCGGTTTATTATTTAGAGACTACAAAGCTGGGGTGGAAACCACATCATCAGCGAAGACTTTGATCACAGAACCACCAGATCGGCACGTCGATACCACTAACATCAGCACACAGGGACAGCGTAACGAAATGAAGCCCCAGCCCGCGAGCTTCCCCTCATTTACCCACAGCGGCGGGCGCTGCCACGGATTCACGCGGCCGGAGCGCGGCTCGCACTTAAACACCGGAGCAGAACCAAAGCCAATAACGGCAGCGCAAGAAAAATACAAAGTTAGATGAAGGAACAGGGTGAGGGGAAAAAAAAGGAGCATCATCCACAAAAATCAATTCACTCTGAAGTGCAAAGTAAGCCTGCTCTGGAAATAGGATGGAAAAAAATCGGTAGGTCAGCGCGGCCAGCAGCGTGACCCCGCAGAACGGGGCGCTCCCGGCGAAGCACCGGCAGCGCTGCGCAGGCACGGCGCGCGGCGTTGCGGGGCCCGCTCCAAGACTTTAAGTTTTTAATCGAATAGCGGAGCGGGAAAATTGCCGAGACCCCG
>VWZZ01007441.1:82145-99009 GCA_013399095.1 Psophia crepitans | reverse complement strand
CAGGCCACGCTCTGCGCTTCCCGGGGAGCGGTCGGGGGGACCGGGCAGGCTTTCACCATCGTGGAGACTTGGCGTTCCTTTACCACCACCAGTGACCGATCGATGTGACCTGAAATAGTGCGGCAGCGCCCGACTGCGGAACGGGAACGGGCCGCTCCTGTCCCGCAGCCGCTGCCCTGCCCCAGGCCTGCCCGTACCCGGGTTGGGCAGACACGGGGCCTTTCGGATCTCCAGGGACCGGGGGGGGCGGGGAAGAGAAACCTAGATGAGGTTTCATCAGGACTAGATGATCCTGGAGGTCTCTTCCAACCTTAGTGATTCTGTGATTCTCTGGTGAATTGGATCCCAGGAGAGAGGCCAAGGACTGGAAGGCCCCAGCTGATGGGGAGCCACACTTGGACAGGGCCAAGCCAAGCGTTACGGCCCTGCTGCACACAGAGCTGCCAACACCGGGGGCTGCATCACCCAGAAGGGAGCGGGACAGCTGCAGGGTTGGAGCACCGTGTCCTCTCCTTCCATATCACAACCAGGCAAAGCCAAGATCTGGTCCCTCACTCGAGAGACTGCCTTCCCTCCAGTTCACCTCGCTTCACCGTCCTTTCCTTTCCTTATCAGACTGAGCACCCTGAGTAAGGAAAGTATGTGCTGTGCCACCAGCACCATCGCCTTGGCTTTCTTCCTTGCCCTGGGCTGTCTGGTTATAGCTAATTGCTCAGCTCCTTACCTTTATCGCTCCATTTATTCTTTATTATTTGTTCCCCAAAAGTCCCTAACAGGCCTCCAAGGCAGGCACAGTGAAACGCGTAGCAGAGACAGCCTCCAGCGGTACCACGTGTGGATATTGTGCTAGGATGAATTTAGAGAGCTCTTTGCCTTCCCGTCCCGGCCATCGCTCTGGGGAGAGCAGCTGCTTGGTGTCCTGGAAGTGCGCTGGTGGGCAGCGTGAAAGAGAGGAGCCTGTGGCCACCTTTGGGCCCACCTTACGGTTGGACTCGATGATCTTAAAGGTCTTTTCCAGCCTCCATGATTCTATATGCCGTGATTCACCGTGGTGCAGCCTTTGTGTAAGGGTCGTCTTCATCGCTGTCAGAAGAAACACACTTGTGGCTTTGGTGCGGCAGCTCCATGGTTTTGGGTGGGTCAGCGCTGCCCAGGAGTTGCACCCCGCCACGCAGCGCTGGGTGCTACGTAACACAGCCGCAGCCCGCAGGCTGCCTTGAACCCTGCCACCGCGCCAGCAGCTCCGGGGTGGAGAGCAGGGATGCAGCGCTGGGGGCACCTCCAGCACCCATGGCGCAGCAGTGGGTGCCTCCTGGCACTTCACTCTGTCCTGGAAAGCCTTTTTGGCACCCACAGCACCAGTGTGTCCCATGGGGTGGCCGCATTGGAGCTGGGGTCTCAGCTGACACGCTCTGCGACTCTGCAGCATCTGGGGACAGACTCGGGCGGAGTGTGCTGGGTTTGACACTTCCAAGCCAGGAATGTCAGTGTTGCCTTCCCAGCTTCTCTGCTTGGCATGAATTTCCACCAAACCCACCCGCGGGGACCTTGTTTTGGTTTTGTTCCTTTTGTCACCATTGTCTTTTCTGATTTATTATTTTAAAAACATCTTAATACATATTTAAAGCGCTTCCTTTCTTCTTGTCCTCTGTTTTGAAAACGGTGCTGAAATGTGCGTTTTGACAGCAGCCCCCGCTTTTGTGAGGCCCTCATAAATCCGGGACTGAGAGCAGACTGACGCCGCCGCATGGGTTGTAAAGCAACGAAACCAGCCGAGAGCTGGGTTTAGGGAATAACTCCACCGAAGCCAGCGCTGTTACACCGAGACACTTGTTACCAGCATCTGGTGAGCCTTCGCATTCACTCACCCCTCGAATCCCCCGAAACATCGTGGCATCCAGCAGTGGCCGTGAGGGAAAATAGCACAAGTCCACGACTGCTAAAGGAGCCCTGCCACTGTCATGCAAATACATCTGGTTCAGCAGCTCAGAGGCAGACTTCAAAGGACAGAGAAGTCATTAGAATCACAGTTCAAAGAAAAAAGTGAGCAGCTGGTTTAGGCCATCTGGAGGGGACATAAAATGGTCTCTTTCTTCCCCAGTCAGTCTATGAAATTTTCATTAATTGTAGGAACATCTTCCAACATTAACCAATGTAATATTGCTAAAAACTTAAGCCTTCATAAATCATCAAAACTCCTGTCTTAGGAAAACAAGGTAGCTACAGTCTGGTGGGTTCTTTCCTCCCCCGTAATACAGCATGCCGTAATTACAATTTTAGGTCGGTGTTTTCAAAGCAAATTAGTGGGAATTGGGTTCCTCAGCTCCTTTGAAGGTCCCAGGGAAGAGCATGGGCAGGATGGTTCCCCAGGCTGCAGAGGAATCTCCTCCTCTAGTGGTATCAGGAGCCACGTTTGGCTTAAAAACACACGCAGAAAGTGCCCTCCCTGAGCTGTGTGGCTTGGGCTCGCTTCTCCCGGGCTGGGTCCATCCCTCCCGGGATGCAGCTCAGCACCAGGACAGCCGAGCACAGCGCCGCGGCCCCGGACAGACCGCAGGGCCGTGGGATCTGCGCTCCTCTGGGAGCCAAGGAGTGGGGCTGAGGCCAGGCAAATGCTGGCCTGTGTGGTTACAGCTTGAACCAAACCACCCCCCTGCAGCCCCCAGCAGGCGTCCCAGCCCAGAGGAATTCCAGCTCCGGTGGTGTGAGCACAGCTCAGCAGAAATCCTCGGCTTAGCTGCTCTGATCTCAAGGCCACCAAGAGCTCCTGGAAATTGATATTCCTGTTGCATATATGGATGGCTTCCTTGAAATTCAGGCAGGTGGTTTGATAATGCAGGGATGGTGACAGCTGCCGTGGGGAAGCCACACTAAACAGGAGCCACGACAGAGCTTGAGGGCAGGGCAGATACCTGCTGATGGTGACAAAGTGGTGAGCTGGGAGCTGTTGTGTGTTCTCCCTTCCTCCTCCTCGCCGTTCAGATTTGTCAGCTGCATCTCTTCCTGGAAAAGGCAAAACAGAGAGTTCATCTTAGTGCCCTGAAGGAAAACTAGCCCAAAATTCGGATGGGAATTTCAGGGGTTTCAGCCCCAGGCTTTGCCCAACACCGCTGTTCCCGTCAGTCTGCCTTTGGTCCTCTTTCCTGGGACCGTCCAAATTTCCTGACTTTTCACTTCCTATCAGCACCATTTCAAAGCAGATCAAACACCTGAACCCAGAAAAATCCCCAGTTCCCTGATGTCCACGCGGCTGCGCCAGCTGCCCGCGTTTTGCCTGCGCCCTGCGGAGCATCGCCGTGCGTTGCACGCCGGTGTCACGAGCTGTGACGTCCTCCTGCACCACGCCGGTTCTCAGGCGACTTGCTCAGGTGAGAGAGCAGGAGAGCGGCGGGGCTGAGGACAGCGGGACCAGGAAAACCACTTGCCCCCGCGCTGCAAACACCGGCAGGTACTCCATCCTGGGAGGGGGGTTTAGCCAGTGCCCCCGCCTGCACCCTGCTACACATTTACCGCTCCCCAAAGGCACCGGGCAGATTTAGCGTTATCTCCGCTGGTGCCAGAGGTGTCTCCCACGGCCTTCCCGGCTGTTTTCCCAAGCTGCAGGCAGCTGACGGACAAACAGCGATGGCTCCAGGCTTCTTTGCTGCTGAAGGACAGACACGAATACTTGAAATACTTTCCTAATCTCATTTTCTCATGCAAACAACTGCGGGTTGTCAGGGATGTTACTCCAAAGCAGCAGCAGCGATGGGACGTGGGTACAGGGCGTGTGGGGCAGCAAGGGAAGGACCCGGCTGGGGAGCATCCACGGGAAGGGTGCCCACACCCACCCCAGCGTGGACCCCCGCCCAGCTCCCTAAGCCCCACTTGCTCAGGCCCAGCCTACTTGTGCCCTGGCTGCAGGAGCCCTGATTATTTGGCTAATTAGGATAATTTTTCCCCTGCAATGAGGGCCATTAAACCTCCTCTCACATGGCAACACCCTGGGCTGGGGTTACCACCCCTCCTGGAAAGGGGGCTCAGGATGCCTGGGCTGTTTCTGCATGGAAGGTTTTATTTAACGTGGCTTAAATCGACTGTGTGCAGCTGAGGCTGGCGCGGAGATTTTGGAAACGCTGCTACTGCCTCCCCCTCCTGCTCCTCTCCCTGGGCTTTGTCTCCCCAGAGCTGGCACAGGCTGGGATGTTCCTCCCCCAGGAGCTGGTGGGGGACCCTGGGGACGCCAGCTATGCCTGGCTGGTGGCAGCAGAGCGTGCAAACACCTCCCTCCATACAAAACAGCGCAGACTTGGCTTTGGTTCTTTTTAGTTTTACACCTAAATCTCTTTTCATCTATTGCATGTTTTCAAAAGAGATGTCATAAATTAATACAGAAAAACTACTTGCCCAGACCCAAGAGGGGCGAAGGAGCAGGGGCTGCCCTCGGTGCCGCATCCCCAGGAGCTCTGCAGCCCACAGGAGGCTGCTGCCAGCGGAGCGGGGAACGCGGGACCCAAAACTGCAGTGACCTGCTGGGAGTTGGAGAGCGCGCCCTGCTAGCTGCCGAACAGCCAGCAACCTGCCAGGGATGCACACCAAACATGAGCTAATCCCAACAAAAATAGGAGTGAAATCATAATTCATATGCATAATTCATGTGCATAATTTTATCTTTTGCTGTATATTCTCCAGGGAGGTATTCTAGAAAACGCTTGCTTTCCCCTCCCCTCAACGCTCGCGTCCTTCCAAAAAGTGCCGTAGATGCAAATCATTGGAGGCAGCAAGAGGTAGTAGCTTTGCTGGGTTACTAAATAAATGCTAAATTTGTCTGAGTTTCTAGCCTACGTCTTGGCAACTTATGCAGATCGAAGCTGTTGTGTAGACATGCAGGCTTGTAACAGTCACAGGATTTTAATTGCTTTCATTGTGAATCCTGGCTATGGATTGTATCTACATGGAAAACTGTAACAGTTTGCACTTGCAAATGCTAAAAATGTTAAACAATAATGGCAATTAAGAGATAATTATAGTTATTCTGAAGCAAGGATCGGAGCTAAGACTCAGAGAAGACGTTCCAAACGACCGGGAAACGTTGCCCTGTTTACTGCACAGGCTTCAAGCTGCTTTTCCTGATGCGAGATCTGCCAGAATTAATTGTTTAATAATTTAATAATTAATAAAGTATTGAAGGAACACGGTATCTTAAGCCAGCCAGGCTCTGCCTGAATTGCACGTGTCAGTCTTGCTGGGGACAGTGACGAAGCCCCTGCCTGGCACCCCACGCTTGCTGAGTCACCCAGCGTTTTTCTTCTGTCATGCTAATTACAAGACAGAAAAGGTGCAGGGACCCCTGCCAGGGGGACCACCAGCACCCATGGGTGGGGACTCTGCTGGAAGGGGGGCCGCATGGGTGCCGTCCCTCAGTCCCCCTGCAAGCCATGGTGGCAGAGAGAGCTTTTACAACGTGTGTCCAGCTCTCCCCCACCCAAGCTGACCCATCGAGGAGCAGATGCTTTTGGCCAGGTCATTCTGAACCCTTAGAGAAAATGGGACTTTCAAAACCAGATTTAGGAAGAGGTTTTGTCCTTGTCGAGGCGTTCTGGGCTTTCCTCAAAAACAAAAAAGGCATTTATTTGTTTCCAGAGCCATGTTCTGGGCTGGGCGCCAGCCGCCTGTGTGCAGGCTGCAGCAGAGGCACGTCCTGGCTCCGTGTCAGCCCTCCGTCCTTTCCTGCTGGAGCGGCCCCGGTAGCCCGGCAGGCAGCCGGCGAGCGGCACGGCCAGCCGGGGAGCTGCGTGAGATGGGCGTGAGATTAAACCCCAAACCTGTAATCGAACACTTCGTGGAAAAGTATCTGTGTAAGAAGGGATTTCCGTTCCTCTGACTCAGCTTAAGCAGCACGGGGCTAAAGCTGGGGTCACGCCGCGTGTACCGCAAGGTGCTCAGCCCTGCTGGTAAACCTCAGGGAAATCCTTCCATTGCACCCCAGCACTGCCGGACGCTGCTCACCCCGGCCAGGGTAACACAGGAAAACCCCTTCCCGACCACCCCGGTGCAGCGTGGCACCCGCGCAGGGGACGCTAAGGGCGACGTGCCGGCGGGCAGCACGCCACCAGCTCTGCAGATTCCAGCGCCGTCCCTGTGTGGGACTCAGCAGCCAGGGCTGCGGGAACAAAGGGCAGCTTTCACTGCGCTCATCCCGCGCAGGGACCGCAGCGGCAAATTCCTCAGATGCTTTTATGGGCTGCAACCAATGCACGGGGAGAGCGCAGCTCCCAGCAGTATCCTCCCCCTGAAAGCACTTCATTCACACCCGGGCTGGAAGGAGGTGAAAGAAAAGGCCGTGCACGTGTTTAAATGCAGGGGGCCCTATTGCATGGGGGGCTTGGATCTCCCCCCTAAACCCGCCCTGCCCGGCAGGCCGGGAACCGGGGCACGCAGCCCGGCCGGGGTCTGGGCAAGCAGCTGAGCTGCCATCGGGCTGCTCTGCAACGGCCATAAATCAACGGAGACGCGTAAGCGAGGGAGGGAACAAAGGACACGGAGAGATGCCACGGCATCTGGCAGGGGAGGGCCGTGGCGGCCGTGCCAGAGGATGGCGTCTGAGGAAAGCCTCAGAGCAGGCCTGCGAGAGTCCCGGCCCCACATCCTGCAGGGGCACGAGAGCTCCGCTGCCTCCCTCTCCAGCCCGGCCCTGGAGCAAGCACTGCTGGGCTGGCAGCACCAGGCACGTGGGGACAGGGGACACTGCGGAGCCTGACACCCTGCCTTGCTCACAGCCCCGCCTCTGGCTCCTGGGGCACCTCTGCAGCACGTGGCGCTGGCCCACCATTGATTTTTCCAGCAGGCACAACAAGCTCTGGAGCATTTGCTGCAAGCCCCCAGCACAGGGCAGAAAGCCGTGGAGCACAAGGCGGCAATGACAGCGTGCTTCCACTGGCAGGAGGAAACAAGCTACACCACGGCTGGATAAAACTGTTCCTCAAGCTTAACCCAGGGCCAAATCCTGCTGAGCACTGGAGCAGAGCCTGGGGCAGCCAGCAGGGGAAGGCATGGGGACCCAAGTGGGCTCCAGCAGGGCTGCTCACTTCTCACCCCCCCGTTCTGGGTGCTGAGACCGTGGCTGCTCGGTGCGGAAGCGTGGCGCCTGCCGTCACCAACAGAAGGGCTGGTGAAGGCGCTGACCTGACGATAAGCAGTTATTTGTCTCGTTGGTAATGAGTTATTACTCAGACTCAGCTAGACACTGCCTTAAGGGAGGAAACATCTGATCATCTTTTAATAAACACAGTTGGCTCCTGCGAGGCTCCTGCAGCTCCTGTATCTATAAAGCACTCTGAGACGCACGGCTTATGCACAGACAGCGCTGCTATGAGTCACAGTCTGGGAAAGAGTGTCAGAATCGTTGCTCAATAAACTGAACAAAGCAGGGAAACCTCGGGTGGGCAGGGATGGCACAGCCCCACTTCCTTCGCCGTGTGGCACCAGCCTCCGAAGGATTTACCCGTCAGAGCCTGAAAGTGAGATAAAAATGATTTCCACGTTTTCCCTCTTCATCTCAAATCTCCCACAAAAGGAACAGTCTGTGGGGCACCGCGTTTACCAGCGACAGGCTCTGCTCCCACGTGCGCGGGGAAGATTAACACTGCAACGGCAGTGCCGCAGGCCGGCTTGGCTGGGCAGGAGGGAGAGCCAGCGCTGGCCTGCAGCCTGCGTGTTCCCACCGGAGCGGGCTTCAACAGCCGGCCCCGCACAGGATGCCCAGGGTGGGGAGGACGTCACCACCACTGTCCCCCTGCCTGGAGTCCCGGTGGTCACAGAGGAAGAACATTGTGCCAAGGAGCAAGGCGGGCGCTCTCTGCCAACAGTCACACACCTCGTCCTGCAGCTTTACGCCGCGCCCGCAGGAGAACGAATCCTAGATAACGTGTAGCACAGCTGCCAACACCCAGCCTGTGCGCTCCCCAGCGCCACAAAGCTTTGCTTTTGCAAGGCCACATCTGGAAGAAATTCTTGACATGAGGAAGTGAGTAACTTGGCTTGTACAAGAGAAAATAATGAGACACTCTCCCCAGCCACGAACCGCACTGTTACCTGCGGCGAATGCACACGCGTGTCTGCGGACACTGTCCTGCACCCAGACCTCCACCCACAAGCAGGAGCCGGCACCGCAGACTCCCCTGCAATCAGATGTTTCCAGACGCTTTTAAGGTAGGACAGGAACATATATTGAGTTTACATTTAAACAGCATTTTTGCCCAAACACATCTGGAAGCCGTTTCTTTCTCCAGATGTTTCCCCCAGATACATACCTTCTGCTCAGTGCCCCAGATCCAGATGTTTCCAAAGAGTGTCACGCTCCCGTTGAAACTGCGTGGCTGTCCTGGGGCCTCTCCAGCATGGAAACAGTTAACGCTCTGAGGAATCGCACAGGACACCTGCCTGGTGGAAACTGGAGACAAAGTGGAGCCTGGCAATGGAAAAAGTCAAAGCCAAAAGCCGTGTCAGCTGCTGGCGAGCAGGAGGCGGCGGCAGGAAGGACAGAAAGCTCTGTTTTAAAACCTCAGCCTGCTCTCGGCTGTGTAGAGGGAAGCGTTGCTTAACTTGAGGCAGTTTGTATCTTCCAAAGCCCCAGGGCCATGCAAAAAACCAAACAGCTTAGGGGCAAGGCTGAGGACACACAGCACTGGTGTCCCTTGCAGGGGTTATGGGGAGGTGAGCAGGGCTGTTTCACCGCCTGACTGCTAAAGGTGTGAGCTAGAACTCCTTTTCCTTAGCTGGAAGCAGGACTCCTGCTACAGTGACGCATCCAAGGAAGCAGCAAACCCTCCTTCTACTTGCGTGCATCAGCTCCAGGGCACATCATCCCTCCAGGCCTGGCAGGGCCCCCGCATCCAGCCAGGGACCAATTTATACCAGCACCACCACCCCTGGATACAGGGCTGGAAAGGGAGCTTTCCCACAGCCAGACCTTGGGCTGGAAAGGTTTTTCACCTCAGGTGTGGCTTAGCAGCCTCCTGTGCATTCAGGAGCCAATTTCTCTGCCACTTGCTTTGACTAAGAGCCCTATGGGCCAAGGGGGCTCCACTACCCCAGCCCGATAGGGCAGCAAATGTTTTCTTGGCATCACAGTGTTAAGTCAGACCTAGGCAGGCCAGGAGTGCAGAGTCCCAGCTGGAGCTTAAGCCTGGCAACAACCCTTCCAGCTACAAGGTTCGTGGGGAGCAGTGAGGGAAGCACAGTCCCCCAGCCCCCCCGAGGCAGAACCCCTCTGCTTTCCAGCAGGGCCAAGCGCAGGCTGCAGCGCAGCGCCCCGTGGAACAGCCGTACCGCTGCTTGCTCGGCAGGGCTGGGTTCAGCTCAGCCTACAGCTGCTCCACCTGAGTCTCAGCTTGCCTGCAGCCCAACCGGCCCTCGCCTCTCCTGCTGGTGTTACCATCCCACAGCATAGCTGTTACGCTGCTGTCACTGGGGAGAGCCCACAGCTTCTTCCCAAGGATCAGGGAGGCTACAACCCCCGATTTCGGTTGGATCATGAGCAAGAAAGCGCTGAGGGGGGTGTTTAAGGGCAAGCCCACAGCCCTGGCAGTGCAAGAGGTATTAAACACATCAGCTTCAGGCAATGGGCAGGAGTTTCAGATCTCACCTTTGTACCAAGCACAGGAAGAAGCCTGAAGGGGAAAGCTACTTTCCTGCAAACAGGGAGACACCTCTGAGCACACAGGAGCCAGGACTCCAGCTGCTCTACCACCCCATCTGCCTGAAGGCATTCAGAGGGGCAGCCCCAGCACCTTCACATCCAGGTTACTTGGCACAGAAGCATCCCATGAGGGCTGCAGCAGGACACGCTCCCCTCAATCCCTTCTGGCATGGTTTGGAGCCAGGCTGGAGGTCAGCACCAGCACAGATGGTCCACACAGGTCAAGTTCCTCCCCCTGCAGACCTGCCTCCTTTGGGTCACCAGCATCTTCCCAGGTAGAGAACTTGCTCACCCTCTCAGGACAAGTGTGGGTTTTGCATGGGACAGCTGGCAATGAAGAACAAACTAGAGACTATTCAAATGTGTCAGTTCACCTTTAATGTTTGAAAAAAAATAAATGGTATTTGAGCCATTGCAGTTATGAAGGGAACAGATCTTGCTCCACAAGAGACTGTGAACAGGTTCACATTAGACTCATGCTTGGAAAAAAAAACAAACCCCAAACATTCTCCTTTCAGATCCAGAGTGGAGTTCTGAATGGACAAGACCACAAGAGTGCCCCAGACAGTCCAAGGCACATTACCCCAGTGCAAACATTTCCATCAACATGAAGTTATGACAGCTACATTCTTTCTAGTTACAACATTGTTCTATCAATATTACAAAATTAGGCATACTTTGGATTTTGCACAGAGACAAGAAGGACTTTTTACTTCAGGAAGTAGTCATCAACCTGGGTCATCAAGTCATTTCACAACAAAGAGCTCTCTTCCCTCTGCCCTTTCCCCCCAGCAGTGACTTATTACCAACACCAAATTCATCTCGGAGACAAGTCACACTCACCAGCCCAGTGGCATTGTCTAGGCGTTAGTTTGCAAACCAATAAATAGACCTTATGACAAGCACCAGGGATTTACTTGCCACCACACAGCATTTCTCCACACCCAGATAAAAAGAACTTCCTGCAGTGTAATCCAAGTCAGTACATACTAAGACAACATCACTGCTGAACCTATTGGAGACCAAGACATTTGTCTGCCTTTGAAGCAGATGTCACATGAGTTTCCTTCACACAAACATCACACGTAAATTTAACTTCTTGGTACTGTGCTTTAAGAACAAAAGCAGGTATCAACATGGAGGACAGTCCTCCAGAAATAGCTTATCAGCTACAGAAAATAAAAAAGGAGACAGTGGCCACTTACAAGTCTTCCACATGACTAGCTTGCTTTAAGGAGAGCATCAAGTTAAGGCAGTGTTGAGACAACTGGCTAAGAACATGCCAAATAGAGCTGTTGTCAGCAGTCACCAATTTGATATCCTACTCCATTTCAGGGACGGGCCACGTGGCTTTAGATCTCAGTATCAAGGTCTAAAGATTTCAGCCACAGGACGCTGCTTTCTGCAGCGAGCAGCAACTCAGGGGGATGTTTGTTGAAGTCTTCTAGACACCAGGCTGAGTTGCTTACAAGTCTAGGTTTCAGCAGAGCCAGAAATACAGTGATGGGCACTGAAAGAGAACACCGAGGGTGCCAGCTGCAAGTCTGTTTATCACAGTCCGAGGTGGAGTTCAACTTGTGTGTGACAGCCACATAATCAAGAGCCACCCCACCAGCTTTCAGGGAAGGTCTGAGGACCTGCACTGAGGTTACTGGGAGAGCCAGCTCTCTACAGTCTGCAGGGTGGGTACAGAGGCTCACACTGGCTTTGCTCCTCATTACAAGATTAACAGTCTAATAAAACTCAGTAAGGAAGTCAGGGTCTTTTGGCCTGCCCAAAGAAGTTTTCCCAGCCTCAAAGAAGGAATTACCACTGAGGGAGCTGTTGTGGAATAGTTTTATTTCTTCCCACATAAAGGCCATTGTTTAAGCATTTACAGGTTTCCTAGTGCAATACAACCAAAAAAAAGCAGTAACAAAAAAAATGCCGCCTTCTTCCCAGGCAACTAAACAGAAGTAGATTTTTACTGCAACATATACACATTAAATATAATATACAGTCCATGCAGCGGCATAGCCATGTTAAAGGGAGTCGTGGCTTCAGCCATCAGTGCATTACAGTCCAAATTTCACTTGCTCCTACTTCCTATCCAGACTTGAAGAGAAGAATTGCAACCTGACCCAAGTAAAAATAGATGAAGTGCTTTGTCTCATGTGTTACATAGCTGCCAAAGTTTCTGCCAACAATGCAGTGCCAAGTTGGGTTGTATTTCTTGTCAAATTCCTGAAGAAAGAGAAGAGAGGCATTAAGGCCAGCCCACATGAAAATAGCTCTAAGCACAAATTCTTAGCTGGTTCTGTTCACACAGTATTGCCTCTCCTCCCACCTGCAGCATCTTTAGATTCCCCACTGCAAGACACTATTATATTAAGCAGCAACTGACACAACCAGACCTCTGCACTGGATTGTTTGAAGGATCCAACACAAGCAAATTGTCTCCTGGGACTCGGAGCACCCATCAGCTCTGGGCAGAAAGAGCAGACCTAAAAGCTCTCCTTAGCACAGTGCTATTCAAGCCCTGCGTGTGGGCTAGCTCAGGGGAATATTCCTCCTCTCCCATTCCAAGCCCACTCACAAAAAAAAGATTTGGCATGTCTGCTCCAGCAAGGCATCTGAGCTTAAAGGTCACCTAAATAAAGGAAGGAGAAGTCTGGCTTCTGCTGTTTGGAACTCTCCTTCACATAAAGGGGAGAAAACCTGCACTGAAAGCAAGCAGGCAAATGCACAGGCCAGACAGCACATGGAGACCCAAGAGGTCAGAGGTAAGCAAGCTGAATGCTGGCTTGATAGCTAGTCTTCTACCCAGCAGGTAAGACAGGGTTAAAGACCATTTTCCTCCCTCTAATTAATACACAACTCCCAAGAACACCCTTCCCTCCCCTGAGACAGACAGAACAGACCCAACATTCAAGATTAAAGCAAGCGTTAGTCCTCAGACAGCAGCAAGACAGTTTGAGCTCTTTGCAGGTAACCTTTGAAGTAAGGAAAAGGCTTTCTTGCCAGGGCATGAAGGTGCATCACATTGCTTCCCTCCTCCCAACACACTCTCAGGAAATAAAGGTCAACTTCTTTTTGGATGCCTTCTGTTGCACGCACTCACTTTACAGGCTGCGTCGCCCCAAGCACTTTGGGATAAGTCTTGCCTCAAAGTGATCTGAGAGGTCAGGAGACAGCTTTGAATTCTCTCCATTCAAGCTTAAATTACAAGGCAAGGCCCAAAAGCTAGCCCTGGTGCCAGGCCTGCACTGCCTATGAAGTCACACTTTCTTCCTTCAAAAGGACTTTGCCTGACCATTCAGCAAAGTGCCTACAGAGGCAACAGACAGCTCCCCAAGATGCCATCGGGCATAAGTCTTAAAGTTAATGGGCCCCTGCAAATGGGGGAGACACCTCTTCACAAGGCAGGGCAGTTGCTTGCCTTGTTTTAAAAGCAGCACCTTCCACAACCCTGCCAGCCAGCACAAGGCCCCATCCTCCTCTGCACCACCCACCCCAGAGCCAGGACACCGAATACAGAACTGCACATACACAGCTGCCCACTTTGAGCTAAACAGAGTAATCCCACCCTGCGCAGGTACTGCAAGTCAAGCAGCAGCATCTGTGGAGCAAGTCCTGAAGAGAGACTGCAGCTAGCTCTTTCTAGGCTGGCAAACCCAGAGGGACAGCACTTACAGTGTTTGCTCAGACCTTGACAGGGCAGCAAACCAGGCCCTACTCTCACACAGCCTTCCTCTGACCTTGCAGAAGTCACCCCATCCTCTTGGGAATAGCAGTAAAGAAGCCAGGAAGAAAGCATCTCCTCCCTCCAAACACGCAAGTGTGAAGCCTCAGACACTCAGGCTCACAACAGGCACACATACTCAAGAGCTTCAGGAAGTCTCAGCCCAAGCAACCCCCTCATCCCATAGTTACCTTCTTTATGTATGCTGCAATGTCCTTTTCTATGTTGTACTTCTCCATTGCCTGTGTAGCACAGTCCACAGCATCCTGCTGCATGTCCTCGGACATGTCCGCATTCTTGATCACAGCCTTTCTGTCAGACATCGTGAACCTAAGGCAGAACATAGATTGCTTTAATCCCTTCCCAAGAAAGGAGAAGCTTCCTGAGCATCAGAGGTTGTCCCTTCTATGCCGGGCTGTGTCACAAGCTGATACTACAAACCCCCAGTTACGGCCAGGGTGAGTTTATCAGGGCAGCCTACAGCAGTCCCAGGCTGCGGTGTCCCTTGCAGCTGGAGCACTGTAGCACTGGCAATGTCTGGAGGACAGATCAGAGGTAGTCCAACATCACCACCTGCATTAAACACATGCAGAGAAAGCTTACTGTGTGGGAGGAGACGGGATCTGCAAAGCACCCCGGCCCTCCTAAACATCAATAGGCTACAGACAAGTTTGCCTTCCAGGTGTACCAGTGGTTTGGAGCATCATCTGTTCAGAGCCTTGCAGGCAACGGACCCCAGACTGTCAGCCCCCAGCATGTTAACAGCAGCAGTGCTTTTATTCCACCCCATGCCAGGAGTTAGAGTTAGTGCTGCTAGTTTAGCCTGGAAGGGGCATTGTTCCACATTCAGCCTATTACGATGCCCTCACCTCACCACTGCTTTGCCACTGAAACCCAGACTTCAGCTGTTCCCATGAGACCAAGCCGGTCTGGCAAGCCAGAAACAGGTTAACACCATGCTGCAGCCTAGAAACAGAGGCAAGCAGGCCCCACCACAGAGCTAGCACAGCTAGGGCCTGGCAAAGCAGCCTCCTGGCCTGCAAACTACAACACGGATGCTAGAAACCTGCAGCCAGTGCTGCCTGTGACCTTTCAGAAACTAGAACATGGTATACAAGAGCTGAGCGTTTAGCCCCCTTCACTCCACGTTAGTTCAGGTGCTCCATACCAGTCCCCAAGTCATTTACACTAGATCTGCCATGGCCTTTCCAGGGAGGCACTCAGCACTGGGAAGTCTCCAGTGCAGTTCATACTATCCTAGAAAACAGGCATTTGGCAACCCCAGCCCTACAGCCTTTCTTCAAGCAAACGCTGCGACACATGCCCTGGGGAAGGAGCCCCACACGGTCCTGCTGCTGGCTGGCACACTCCAACACCCCCCAGGCACCAGACCCCTTGCTCCCAAGCCACGCTGAGGCCGGGTCAGGAGGCACGTGTTATCTGGGGGACCAGTCAAGCAAAGGTCTGCACTGAGAAGGACCACAGCCACTCACCTTGGGAGCAGGTCTTACCAGAGCATATTAAAACTTTGTGGGAATAAGCTCCTTAATGGCAAGGAATGCCTCCAATTAAGCCTGCAGAACACCATTAAGTTTCCTAAATCCTTTTACAGTGCCGTAAGTCTTGAGTGATACTACCAAGCATGTTTTGAAATAGTGAAACTACACATTTTTAGCTCTACTGGGGAGTGAAGAAAACCTGCTGCAATGATCGCTTCCTGGAACAGTCCCAGCAAACTGAAGGAGTAGCTTTGTTACAGCAATTAAAGGAGCCTGCTACCCAGAGAGAATCCAGTTACATAATTGCAGCCCTATGATTACAATACCTCAATTCTTCACCCTGCCTGTGCTTGAAGACTTCTATTGCAACCCTAATTTATATGTTTTAGATAAAATGTTTAATAGAGCACTGCTATTAACATACTCTAATAGCATCAGGAAGAATGACAGGAACTGAGCTCAAACACCAACAGAGAGCACACACCCCTAACACTGCTCTGGAAAAGCCACTTCCAGGCAGCTTGTTCCCCTCCACGCTGTGGTTTGAACCAGTGGGCGTTAGCCTGCGGCTCAGAAATCCTGGCAGGACAAGACATGGCTCAGAACAGCCCAACCACCTGCCTGTAGACTTGGATTCACTATCCAGGAATCGGATAATCCCTTAGAAGAGTCTTCCGGGGGTCCAGCCCACAGGAAGAGGGAAGTAGCAGACATTCACTTGTGGGTTATCCTTCCAGGAAAGTCTCTTTTGGGAAAGATGGCAAGCCCTCACACACAACAGGCCTTCACACACCTCTTGCTGCATGCTGAGTTCAGAGGGCACTTGCCATTACATAACCAGCCAGAGAGTGACCTGCAAAAAGCATCTTCCTTCCTCATTGTTCAGGCAAAGAGCATCTCAGTGCAGGCCCATGCTGCCGAGGGCCAACAGCGCCATAGAAAAAGGCAAATGATTATACCTCAGTAGAGCTGCAAGCACAGGCCCGCCTGCCCTCCTCAGCACCACACTGCTCCAGGGTACAGTATCCTTCACAGGCCAAGCACGACAGAGGCTGGCAGCCGGCTGTGCTGCGGGAGGGAGGGTGCTCTGCACCCACCATGGGGCAGCTCCAAGTGCCACCCCATCCACCCACCTGAACACCACAGAGCAGGGCCCCATCCCAGCTCATTTCCCTGGGGAGTTACAGAGGCATTCTCCCTGCAAGGTGGCCCAGCGGCAGCACCACATACACATCTTACCCCTGAACCATGAGACCACAGCTGGCCCTCAGGGTCTTGCCCACCCAAGTCTGGGGAAAACCACAAAGCCCCACCACCCAGCTCAGGGCAGGATGGGCCTGGGAAGGGGTAACTGTACAGCTCCAGCAGCCACCCCTTCCCCAGCCCAGGGCAGGATGCTGCCTTGACAGAGGAATAAGAGACTACAGCCCTAGCAGAGCCACTCCAGGGCAGGATGAGGCCTTAGGAAGGGAGAAAGCACAGCCTCAATACCTACACCCCCCCCCATCAGGACAAGGCCCAAGTCAGCACCCAACCCTTCCTGCACCAGGGCAGCATGAGGGCTTGGGAGAGTGATGAGGCCCAAGCCCAGCAACGACCACTCCCCCCGCAGGAAAGGATGGGGCTTTGGGAGGAGAATAATACTCCAGCTCAGCACCCACTCCCTTCCTCACCAGAACGAGATGCAGCCTTAGGCAGCAGATGAAGCACAAGCCCCCACGCCCACCCCTTCCCTCCCCGGGCAGGATGGGGCCCTGGGAGCTGGATGGGCTCAAACCCAGCACCCACTGCCTCCCCACCACAACAGGAGAGGTCCCCGGGAAGGGGTGCGGCACAGGCCCTTCCCCGCCGGGGCAAACGGGGCCCGGTGAGACGCTCCCAGGCGGCTCCCGAGAGCCGGGCGCATGTGCAGGCCGGAGCCCTGCATGACCTTCACGGGGGGAGCCCCGGGGGCACCCGAGGCTG
>VWZZ01007441.1:64874-81666 GCA_013399095.1 Psophia crepitans | reverse complement strand
GTGAGGGGCAGGCGGCGGGTGTGGGGGCCGGTCGACGGGGGGACCCTGCCGCCTTGGGACCTTGATCCCTTGGGGGGGCACCCGGGTCCCCTGGGGGTCTGTTTCCTCTGGAGGGATCTGATGTCTTGAGGGGGGGCATGATTCCTCTGCAGGGGTCCCCTCTGCCGCGGGGGTGACCCTGAACCCCGGGGAGGGTCCCACAGTCTTGAGGAGAGCTGATCCCCTTGGGGTGACTGCCTTGGCAGGGCTGATCCCATGAGGGGCCTGGCTGCTGTGCTGTCCCGGAGCCCCATGGGCCTGGCTCAGCGCTCGCTCCAGGCCTGATGGGATGTATCTCTGGTGACAGGCCTGTGGGCACCTGAGGGCACGGTGAGCCCCCCGCCATCCCCAGCTCTGCCCTGCTGCGGTAGAGCGGGCACTGCGGGACTGTGGATGCAGCGGTGGGCAGCTGTGTGGTACAGCAGCTCAGCCAGTGCTGAGAACAGGGCCCTGTCACTGTGAAGGGGGCCTCTGAGGTGCGAGGGGTTTGTCCCCAGTCCTGAGAGGTCCCAGGGCATCTCTGTGGCAGGGTCTGCTGCCACACTGCCTGGCACCGAGCACCACGTTCCCCCAATTCGGCTGCGTTTAGGCGGTGCTGCGTACGTGTAGCAGCAGCTCCCGCGTGTGGCTCCCTGCCAGCCGATCCCTGGCGTCCCGTGAGACTTCTCTGTGTCCGCAGAGCTGCTTGCAGGCCGGGCACTGCCATGTGCAAAGTGTTCTTGGAAAGACGGCCCAACCCAAGAGTGAAAAACCAGTTCTGTCAGCGGTGATCGTTGTATCTTTGCACCTCAACGGGGTCTTCTGCCTGAGATCTTCAATGCCTGATGGTCACTGATCACTTGAGCCTCGCAAGACCCTCCCAAGCTGTCTGGTATTGCTGCAGCTTCTTATATTTACAGCTGAGGAAACTAAGGCTGTAGCAGGAGACCTGTGAAAGGTCCCTGAGGACATTAGCAGCCCTGTTAGGAACAGATCCAGGTCTCCTGGAACTCGATGTAACCTCCTCAACCTCCGCTGTCCCCAAGCGTCCAGGTTTTCAGACCACTGCCACCAGGCACTCGGTTTCCCCTGCAGGACTCAGCACCTCCCCGTGTCCCGTGAAGCCAGACAGATTTCTCCCTCCTGAACACATCAGGAGGGCTCCCTCATTTCTTGGGGTTTTCCTGCTTTTATTCTGGCAGCAAAGCTTGAGGAATGCCCAGCAAAGGTGGGAGCATCTTTCACTGAACCGCCAGCCCTACGGCCTGCGGGAGCCGCTGCTCTTCCCCAGGGGTGTCTCAGCAAGTCCTGCCGGGTCCAGCCTTGCTTCGTGTGGAACAGCCGATAAATTCCCAGCCCCAGGTATTGCACCGTCGAGAACTGGCCCTGCGCCACACTAGCGCTCAGACGTGACACGCAGCCGTTCGAGCAGCTTCATCGTACGTTCACTGTGAGGACGTGCGATGTTTCAAAGGGGACAATAAAAACTCTGCTCACCCTGAAGTCCAGGGAAAGGCCTGACACAGCACTGTGAGACCCTTGGTTTGCACTACCGCTCTCCCTGGACTAAAGCTGTGGTAAAGCTCTGCTTTAGTAACTCAGCAGGTACCAGCGCTGCGCGAGTGGGTCGAAGGGCCGATCCGGTGCTGCGGTGCTGTGGCAGGGAACCCACCAAGCCCTGCCAGCGGCAGCCCTGCGGCAGGTCCCCGTGGCCGGTGAGGGGGCTGGCAGTCAAACCCCGTGCTGCCCGTTGTGTGCAGACCTTGGGGTGGGAAACCAGGAAGGAGACTCACACTTGTGACTTGTGTGCTGCCCACACACCCACCTGTGAGGTCTCACGGGGTCCTGTGCTGGGGCAGGGGCACGGCGGGGCTGGCAGGGTCCTGGCACACAGGTGTGACACCGGCACTTCGGCCACTTGGCTGTCCTGCACGGGGCTCCTGCCCTGGATAAACGTGCTCTGGGCGTACACCTGCCCCCCCGGCTGCCCCCACGGGCCCGCCTGGCTGCCAGCCAGCCCCCCTTTGGGCTGCTCCATTGCACTTGGGCAGAGGTGCCAGGAAGCCCTTTGCAGAAGCCACCTGAAGAAAAGCCCAGCGAAACAAAAAGTCCTTGTCCCTGCACTGTCCCCGTTCCCTCATCACCTCCATTCCCACGCCGCGGTGTCCGCACAGCGCTGCCTGGTGTGAACAGTGGCGAGATGGAGACACTGCTGCCCGGGCTCGGCAGGCTCTTAATGAGACCAGTTTTAATTGCATGCTTGGCCTTGAGAACCAGGGAGACCGCTCTGGGTACTGAAATCTATCTAATTTGATTGCTCAAGGAAGACAAGGCAGCGGGCGGTAACAGCACTCGGGGGACAGGCTGGAGTTCACTCCACGGCTGCGCTTTTGCCTTGTGAGCCGGCAGCCCAGGGATGGGCCAGTCCTGCTGCTAACGAAGCAGATGTTTCCCGGTGTGACCTTCGCAGCATCTGAGATACTGGTCAAAACTTTCAACAGCAAATAAAATATTTACTATTCCCAAATGTGTCTCGACCTGAACTTCAGCCTTACGACAGAAGAAACCAGAGAGCAGCAGAAAAGCAAGTGAGACCGAACGCTGCAGGGCACGGCACTAAGTTTGTAAGACCACTACTGGTGGCCCGGGACCTGACCTCCAGCCTTCAGATGGGTAATTTGAGGGCATCAGCATCCCCTCTGAGCTCAGCTGCTCAAAGCCTGGGTGCATCGGCCAGGGAATGGCTGTGGGTCGCCTGCAGCACTGCACACACGGGAGCTGCGGACATCCCGGGGTGCACCGGGAGCTGCTCCAGCCAAGAAGCAAAGTGTTGATAAATAAATGTGCAGCCATCAAATTGCAGCCTCAGGCCCCAGCCTTATTAACATCGGGACCCCTCTGCACCTCTCTGGGAAATAACTGATGGTCTCTCTGCACCCCAGGAGTGGTGGTTTTCTTGCTGTCTTCTGCAGGTTGACTGCTCTTGCTGCCTGTGCAGGAAGGGGCAGCAGGAGCCACCAGGATGCAGGCGATGCCCTGCACCCACCGACGCGTTCTGGGTCACCACAGGCCACCCCCAGCCTGGACCCTGCCTTCGCCTGTTTTCGATGCCGGTGCCAATGCAGTGACAGGCTTAGCTACAGCCCTTTACGAGCTTCCATCTCAGCGGC
Organism: Psophia crepitans; assembly: GCA_013399095.1. NCBI lineage: Eukaryota > Metazoa > Chordata > Aves > Gruiformes > Psophiidae > Psophia > Psophia crepitans. The sequence continues at coordinate 78,478 of VWZZ01007441.1, read as the reverse complement.
AGCGGGAGCAGATATTTTTATGGTGATGTTTCCAGAGGCTCCATGCGGCTGGAGGTGCGGATCTCAGGGCTGAGGAGGGCCATGCCCAGGCAGATGATGGGAGCTGCCAGAGTGGAACCTGCTTGGGACAGGCAGGAGGTCAGAGTTCTGCAGGGTGCCCAGATGCTAGAGCCCACAGGGAGCCCCGGGAATGAGGACGGGGCAGACCCACGTCCCTGTGGGCTGCAGCACGGCCTGGGCTTGCCCAGCCAGAGCGGGCAGGGTCCCCGGGCCGTGCTGCAGAGCAGCAGAGCCGGTCGTCCCTGCGAGGCTCCCGGGAGCGCCTGGCCACGAGGGCAGCTGGCTCTGCTCAGGTTTGCTGCACAACACTTGGCTGGGCTATTTATAGCTCTGCCGAGTCTCTGTTGAGGCAACAGATCTATGAGTCTTGTGGATCTTTTTTATGAGCATCCCAGACCGGGAGGCGTGGAGCCTCGGCTCTCCCCTTGCTGGGCCTGAACGGAGTCACAGTTTGCATCAGGAGGGCAGCGCTGTGGGCGCAGAGCCCAGCTACGGCCCGGTGCAGGCACAGGAACCAGCCTGGCTGCGCGGGAGGAGGCAGCTCCCTCCCTCCCTTGCACGAACCTGTGGAGGAAACCCTCCGCTTTTCTCCTCCGAGGAGCTCCAGTATCCAGCAAACACCAAACCAGTCTTGCAGCACCGCTGCTGCGGGTGAGCTGGGCGCACGGGTCGGGAGAGCCAGGTTGCCCAACCTGTACTGCTACACCATCCCTTCCTAACGAAGCAGCCTTGTTAGCGGGGAGGAATCTGAGCTGCTGTGAGAGATCTCCGTTCCTGCTGCCGTGAGTTTCTGCTTGATCCTCGTGTGCAATACAGTGACAACCGCCAAGTCTGGTTTTACTGCACTATTAGTCTTGAGCTGAGGCCGGGGCAGACGAGGGAGGCTTGGCAGGTTTTGAGGCAGGCGCTGAGCGATGCTCGTCCTGTCTGTCCTGCACAACAGGAGCCCCAGGCTTTCCCACGAGAACTCCCGTGCTCCGAACCTCCCGGTATTTTCCCGGTGCAAGCGGGTGCAGAAGCAGCGCTCGCCTCCCTGCTGCGCTGCCTGTCCCAGGGCCACCCATGGGCACCTTCAGCCCAGGGCAGGAGGGAGCTGCAAAGGGACGAGGTATAAAACGGTGGCCCTGAACCCAAAGGGTGACAGCCAACGGTCCACAGAGCTGGCTCCGGTGTGGGTGGATCCCAGTAATCCCAGTGTAACCCCATTCCAGTTACGTCCTGCCTGCTTCCCCAAAGCCGCCAGCAGCAAGAGGAGGTGGAGGAGCCCTGCCCCTGCCCGGCACAGCCCTGGCTCTTACACATCAAGGAGCACGGCCTTGACGGAAGAAAGTGCTTTAAATTCCACGGAGGGAGATGCGTTCCTGAATCATGACAAAAAGCATTTTATTTATAAATTCCTCTGAGGGCGCTATATAAGGCGCTTCACAGGGATTAACAGGAAAAGGGCCTGGTGGCGAGGAGCAGTTTGCCATCTAAGGCTGTGCTCCTCCTGCCCCGTGACCGCACGCTTCCCCGCAGGACGCATGTCCAGTCCCAGGCGATTTTAAGTCAAAAATCACAGACTTTGTGCACATCCACCGTAAGAAACGCAGAGGTCTGGGAACCAAAAGCTGGGCTGACAGCGCGGCTGCAGCGTCACACCAGCTCCACTTCCATGCTGCACCTCTGCAGTAACATCCCCACAGGACATTTTTCTTCTTGTTTAACCTAAACCCACATTGCTACAACTTAGCCCGTTACTTCTCCTCTGCCGTGCCACGGACACGGGCCACTGACGCGTTTTGTAGCACGTGTCCATAGCAGATGACTGTAGAAATGCTGCTTTCGTCTCCTCTCCCTGCAGGAATTCCTCCCCTCTCTCCTCCTCCGACGTGTCTCCTGCACCGCTGCTCACCCGCTCTTCTCCAGACTCCACCATCAGTCGCTCTCTTTTGCCAGTGATCAATACAACCAACAGCAGCAGCAAAGCACCCTCCTTTATTAATTCACCTCCTCGCTCTCCCCGCGTGCCCTGGGGGGCGCGGGCACGGCAGTGACACCCATGCACGCCGGAGCTGCTCCGCACAAAGCGAGATTTGGCCACTTTGTCTTATCAACTCAAACCCCCTCTGTCAGGTCCTGCCTGCTGCCGCTGGAGCATAAACGTCGGAGCCAGGGCTGCGGGTACTCTTCCTTGCCTAGTGACAGCGCAATCACCGATAATCATCCTCCTGGGGCTGATGCATCGAGCGAGGAGCCGGCAGCTCCCCTTTTCCTCGCGGAGACGCGCTGCAAAGCGGCTGCACAGAAACGAGATGCTCACGCCTCAGTACCGAGCCCTGGCGCCTGCCTTGGGCGAGGGGGAGTGGGGTCTGGCCCTTGCTCATCACTGCAGCCCCCTGCCTCCGGCTTTCTGGCTGCTGGAGCCGGGTCCCTCACCGGCCACAGCCCCCCGTGGCTGCCCAATGTGTTATTTTTTTACCGGCAGTCAGTTGTTTTGGCAAGTGTTTTGCAAACTGCACTCCGGAGGGTTTGCTATCAGTCCCGGGCTGCTTTGATCAATCTTGTCTGCGAAGCAGTTTTCAGCGCCCTGGTTAATGTACGTTATTATCTGCCTGAATCCCTGCTATAGAACCTGAATAAATCCCATGGAAAAAGAAAATGCCCTATAAAAGGAAACGCTCTATAAAACTGCAGCGGGGAGCTGCCACCGCTGGCGCTGAGGGCTTGATCACCATAAACAGTCTGTTGACATCAGTATCGGACCCCAAGTCCCCCAGTTTATTGTCACAACATTGGGACGATAAAGCATTTTCACTACCTGCCATCCTCTTCACTGCGAAGATCCAGTTTGGGCACATTTCTGTCGCCCCCGGGTAACTCTCACATCCCCCCCGGGCACTGGGAACCAGGTTCCTCCCGGGGAGAAATGCTCCTTCACCGGAAGGACCACCCAGGACTGGGTCAAACACTTCCCATCAGCATCACATGCCGGGGCTCTGAGACCCCCAGACGCAGCCTCTGGCCATGCCATGCCCTGCCTGCCCGTCCCCAAAACCAGTCCGGCCCTTTCGTGGCTCTGGTGTGCACGGAGCTCCCGGGGTCTCTGCGGGGTCTGTCCCGGAGCAGAGGCAGCTGCAGCACGGCACCGTGGCAGGGCAGCCGGGGCTTACCTCCCAAGCAAACCGGCTCAAAAACACGACAAGCTGTAGACGGCTTTTTGTCTAAACATTGCTTTCCAGGAGGTAGCGTGCTCCTTGCCATCCCGCAAGCGTGATAGAAAAAACTAATACTAAACGACTTGCGAGCCTTATTAATATGTATTCAGGTCATCTGCTCCCTGCAAGTTTTTGCAAGTGACTTGCGGTGTGCAGTTCATGTAGAATCCATAAATAAAAATATCTCTCTGGAATCTCGGCGAGGTTGTATTCGCCTGGGAACAGAACAACTGCCTTTGTGCGTGCCGAGGGATGAGGGGTGACGCAGCACCGCCGGGCTGAGCCGGCCAGCCCACAGCACCCGACTCCCAGCACCCCGACCCAGGCTCCCAAACCGCTGAGAGCTGGGCACTCCCTTTCATTCGGTCTCCCCCGCAGTGAAAGGTGGGCTTAGAGACAGAACCACCAAGGCGAAGCCACGGCCAAGTCACCTGCTGCGTGACCGTGCCTTGCAGCTTCGCTCCTGCAGCGGGCTTTGCCTGCGCGGCAGAGGGGTTTCAGGACACAGACTCGGTGTGCTTCAGGGCCAGGGCAAGGATGGGTTGTAAGTTGATTTCTTCCCTTGAGTTTGTCCATTTTCTCTTTTCTGCCTTCCCTCCCCTCCCAGCGTTTGGGCTGGGTGCTCCCGCGCAAGCCCTCACCCCAGCCTGGGTTATCTGCAAGGGGCCCTGCCACACGTCAAAGGCTTCCTAAATTTTTAAAGGCTGGAAGAGCCGTTGTGATCATCTTCTCCACCCTCATGTGAGCTACAGCACTCACCAGGGTTGGTTTTTTTGTGGTCGAGCATTGCCCTCAGACGAGCTCGGGGGTGCCAGGACATGCCGGGTCACTTTGGGCTGGCTGCAGGTAGGGGTTTCCTCCTGCACTGCTGCAGCACATCTACAGCAGCCACGTTTCCTCCGCGCTGCCGTGCTCCTTCCTGCCCTGCTGCGGGTCAGCCACGGGCTGCAGTCCCCAGCGGTGTCCCTGCTCCGGGAACCAACGGGGGAATCACGTGGGAATCACTTGGTGCTCATGCATGAAATAATTGAGCAGTCATGCACGCACCGATCGGGCATTTATATGCAAAATAACTGGGTGCTCATGCGTGAACTGCTCGGGTGCTCATGTATGCACTAATTGGGGGCTCATGCACATGGTAATTAGGCATTCATGCACGCACTAACTGGGCATTCATGCGTGGACTGATCCTGTGCTCGTGTGTGAACTAACTGGGAATCTGTGTGCAGGTTCGCTGTGCGCTCATGCGGGATCTTCGCAGTCGCTCATGCACCTCCCGGGCACTCATGCATGCACTAATTGGGTGCTCATGCATGAGCTCTATGGGTGCTTAAATGTAAATTAACAGGGCACTTGTGCACTCTCTGATCCGGGGCTCATGCGTGAGTTCATTGCGCACGCACGCCTGACCCGGCCGGGCGCTGATGCGGGGATGAGCAGAGCCCGGCGGAGTGGCCGGGGCCAAGCAGGGGACGGTGCAGCCCCAAAACCACTCGCCGGTTCCCCTGGCACGCAGGAGCTGAGCATTTTGTCTCCCTGCAGCCCTGCTGCCACACGCGAGCTGATCTCACACCTTCCCCCAAGCTCCCTGGGGCGTAGGAAGGAGCTGCTGCCGCGCAGACAACTTAAACTCTGTTCTGGCACAGCACAAATACGGGAAGCTCCAAAAGCAAGAGACAGGGTCTCCGCTGTGTAGAATGATTTAGGTCAGTCTTACTTCTGCCGTGATTTATTTAAGCTCTAGCAGTTCCTGGCCCGAGTGAGGAAAAAAAAAGGAGGAAAAAAAATAGAATCCCCCATATTTACACAGATTTCTGTAATGTTTATGTTGTGGAAGCTACAGCATCATCTGCCAGCGCAGTTTTAATGCAGGCCTGCAGACATTTCCTCTACACACTCGCATTTCTTGGGGTTGTTCTTCAATGTGGAGCAACTTGCTAAGCACAAACCCTCAGCCTGCCAAAGCTTTCCAGTAGCTGTTTCTCACTGAAAGCACGCCCTGCCCCGGGCCGCTACCCCGGCTTTACCAGAGATGATCCTGCCTCCCTGCAATTGAAAAAACGGCCATTGCAGGAGGACTCGGAAGCAAAGCAGCAGAAACAGCCCACCATGGGTGCAGCTCTGCAAACCCCCGATGGCACCAGCCCCGCATAGCAGGACCAGAAGCGAGGGGCTGCCAGGACGGGCACTGCAGGCAATGCCCAGCTAGGTACCTGTGGACATAAATGTACCCATCTACCTGTGTATCCACCAGGCAGGCGCTCCCGGGCCCGCTGTGACGGCAGGCTGCCATCAACGGGAGCACGGGGCTCTCCGCCCGCCTCGCCAGCCCCGCCAGCCGCCTGTCGGTGCTCACATTGGACACTCTGGAAGGAGCCGCAAGAGCTGATCCAACCCATAAATACACGTTTCATACATCCCTTCAGTCTGTAATATCTCTCTGTATATAAGAGGCCACAAGGGATTTTGTTTTAATTAGAGGACTGCTTAAGGCTGCCCTGCCTACTGCTTAATCTGCCTTAGAAATGTAGTGGGGGAAAGGGAAAGGTTGTCCTCCAGCAGAGCTCTGCTCCCAGCCCAGCCTCTCACCGGCACCCCGAGGGCTCAGCGACAGGCGAGAGCAGGACCAGGGCGACAGGGTGGTGCGCAGCCCCTATCCCCCTCCCAAGGCTGAAACCTTGCTTGCATCTCCAGCCTAAGTGCAAGGCGGCTCTCCTGTTGGGATGCCGGGAATATTCGCATTTTCCTGCCAGTGATGTGGCTCACCCTCCTGGCAGCGATGTCCTGCATAAGAAACCCACCACAACAGATCCACGTTGGGGAGGCCATAGAATCACACAATGGTTTGGTTTGATCATCTAGTTCCAACCCCCTGCCACGGGCAGGTATGCCACCCAGGGTCCCATCCCACCCAGCCTTGGGCACTGCCAGGGAGCCAGGGGCAGCCACAGCTTCTCGGGGCACCCTGTGCCAGGGCCTCAGCACCCTCCCAGGGAAGGATTGCTGCCTAATGTCTCGTCTAAATCTCCTCCTTCAGTTTAAACCCATTCCCTTGGTCCTGTCATTATCTATCCCAGTAAAGAGTCCCTCTCCATCCTTTCTATAAGACCCCTTTAGGTACTGAAAAGCCGCAATTAGGTCCCCCCGGAGCCTTCTCTTCTCCGGGTTGAACACCCCCACCTCTCTCAGCCTTTCTCCGCAGGAGAGGTGCTCCAGCCCTCGGATCATCAATATCCTTAAGCAGCCCAGCACCTACCCACAAAGCGCGGAGCTCCAGTGCTGGCTGTGTGTTGGGCAGAGGCAGGAAGAAAACTCAGCTTTTGGTATTCTACCCCTTCCAAAATCACGTGGTGTCCTTCCAGCACGCAGCCCGGGGCCTGGGGAAGCCCCGAGCAGCGGGACAGACCCCGAGCAGCCTGGTGCAGGCTGGCCTCAGCGCCGGGGCGCGTGGCTGGGCATCACTGCCCCAGGGGTTTCCTCTGAGCTCCTCTCTTGCACACAGCAAAACACACCCGGACTTCATTTATTGGGGTGTAACTCACACGTGGGGCTGTGAGTGCACCCTGGCCCCTGCCTGGCACCCCCAGGGTGGGAAGCACTGGGCAGGGTGCAGCCACATCCCCGGTCTGAGGGGCGTTAGACACTCACGGCAACAGGGGAGGAGGTGTCCGGAATGCGTTTCGTGGCAAGGAGAGGGTGGAGGTTTCTAGCGAACAAAATAGACCTTGCCAAGGTTTGTAAAGCTGGGGAGGGGTTAAGGGAACGTAACGGCTGCTGGGGTCCCACAGCAGGGTGATACCTGTGGGAGGCGAGCACACCTCAGCACGCACCCTCCGAAAGGGCCCTCGGTGGCCCCGGACGGCTCTGCCTCCCTGCCGGGCTCCACGCGAGCCCGCGTGCCAGCCGCTGGCGGACACGTCTGCCTTTGCCACGGAGCGCCAGGCAGCCAGAGGCTTTCCCTGGGCTCCCGTGCCGCTGCCAGAGCTGCACCGAGTCCAAACCCGTGTCCTCGGTGTAAACCACCACCGAGGGTATCCGGAAGGTGCATTTCCAGTCCAGCCCAGTCCCACCAGTGCTCGGGGGACACTTCAGCCCCAGTCTGGCACAGCGCTCAGCTCGTGTTTAACTCCAAACAGGCGAGCCGTCGGTCAGGGAGAGAAGCTGCCATCTGCCTGGGAGAATGAGGAGGAATGAAAAGGGGAATAATCAAAAAAATAAAGCCCTAAAGGAAAAAAAATACTCACTGATGTCTGTGATGCTCTCGGCGCAAACAAAAGCACACAGAGGCACCTCTTTATGTTCCTCCCTAGGACAGGCAGCAGACATTTATTGTTCTTTCTTTCTCTGCTGTTAACAGCAAAAAACCCTCACAGGGGATGGCCCTGGGCCGAGAGAAGCAGCGTGAGTGCGCACAGCCCGGCCATGCCCCACCGCCCGGCCGTGCCCCACCGCCCCTTCCCACAGCGCGCAGAGCCAGCTGCAGCCCCGGCGTGCGGCCAGCGCGGAGCGGGTGCCGGGAGAGCCCGGCCGGTGCCTCATGTGTGGGATCACGTCGGTGGAGAATCACAGAGCCACAGACTCTCCCGAGCTGGCAGGGCCCCCCCCGGCCCACCAGCCCAACCCCTGGCCCCACACAGGCCCAGCCCCATCACAGCAGATGGCTGAGAGCGTTGGCCAGACGCTGCCTGAACTCAGCCCAGCTCGGGGCGGTGACCACTGCCCTGGGGAGCCTGTGCCAGGGCCCCACCACCCTCTGGGGGAAGAACCTTCTCCTGATCCCCACCCTGACCCTCCCCTGGGGCAGCTCCAGGCCATTCCCTGGGGTTCTGTCGCTGGGCCCCAGGGGGAGGAGATCAGCGCCTGCCCCTTGGCTCCCCCTCGGGAGGAAGCAAGGGGAACATTGGTGCTAGATGGAGGCAGCCCCGGGGGCCAACAAAGCCCCCCCAAAGGCAACACTAATGCATGCTGGGCTGTAAACTGGTCTGCCACAACCAGGAGATGGGAGCGCTGGCCAGGAAGGAGCTCAGCACGACCAGTCTCACTGGTTTGCTCTGGAAGGGCTCTGCCCCACGGTGTCCCACCTCCCCTCTGGCTTCCCTCTCGGTTCACAGCGGCGCTGCTGAGGATGAACTCAGCAAACCCAGTTCCCATTGCAAAACACCCACCGTGGCTCTTCAAACACAAAGCGGCGCACGCCTGGTGAAAACCTCTGGCATGGAAGGGCAAACGAAGGGAGCAGCAAAGTCTCGGTAGGCCGCAACGTTGTCCCAAGCGTTGGGATGGTGGGTAACGGATCCCCGTGGAGGAAACGTGACTTCTACTGGTGCTGCAGCTCCCCGCCCTTGCCAGCCCAGCTCTTCCAGACCTCCTCACCCACGAAGCTCTCTGCTCCTTTGATCCTTTCTCTCTCATGCGTGGTATTTCGGGGTATAAAAATGTTAATATGCTTCCTGGGAAACCATCAAAATAATATCCAACGTTCATGCTGGGGTGCTGCCTCTAAATTACCATGATCTGCTATTCTCATTTACTCTCCTCAAGGACCTGCACCCAAAAGACGTTCTTGGAGAAAGAAGCAAAATAGGTTTCTTCTTCGAGTTCCTATTTGAATTGGGCTGTCACGGTACCAGTAAGTCAGGGCCCATGCAAGGAATGAAAACCATCTCGTTTGTGCTTTGCCCTGCAGAGCGGAGTGCAGGACAGGAGACAGGCAGGGTGTCCTCACTCCTCATTTCTGACTACACACTCCAAGTTTTTAATTTAAAAGCAGTTGATTTTACACCTTTCATCTCCTTCAAAAACAACGTGGCTACGAACTCAGAGGTGGGCCACGTCTGGATAACAAAATGCCATGGAACAGGATTTCTAGTGGGAACAGACCTGGCACCCAGCAGCACCGTTTAGCCGGGGCGCTGGGCTTGGCAAACTGCTCAGGAACTTGGCAACCGCTCCCACCCCCGGCCCTTCGCAAGCGTCTAGTTTATTTTTCCTTGTCTGTTTGCCTTTTGTTGAGCTCAGAAGGTAAAAATACACGGCTGGGTGTCACTGCTCCCTGGGTCTGCGTGACTTTTGTATTCAAGAGGTTATCGCAATCCCTCACCTTCCTCAGATGTTTACATAAAGTTACGTGCGTCAACCAAACAGTTCCTAACACTTTATTGAAAAATATTCTGCTTGAAACAAATTTTAATGTATTTCTCATTCTGTTTTTGTGTATTAAACAAATCAGCAAATTGATGCCACGGGGGCCGCACGCCGCTGTCTGAAAGCCCCGAGCCGAGGAGGGAGCGGGGACGTCGGCATCGCTGCCAGCGGCTCTCGGGCAGAAAGCTAATGGAGATCTCCCTTTAAAACCCAGCGAGGCCTGCCAAATTGGGGCTATCTTTGGAGAACAAAAAGCTTCAGCTCTAGCCACGTTCCTGCGGCCCAGCGCAGAGCTCTGGCTGCCCACAGCAGGGGCAGGCGCCAGGCACCGCGCAGAACCTGTCGATGGCCCTGACGGACCCTGCCGAACGCTGCCTGTTCCATCGGCCCCGCAGCGGCCGGGGCTCTTGCTTGGTGCTACCTGCCCGGTGTTTTCACGCAATCATGGAATGGTTTGGGTGGGAAGGGACCTCCCAGCCCATCTAGTTCCCACCCCCTGCCATGGGCAGGGACACCCCCCACCAGCCCAGGGCGCCCCAAGCCCCATCCAACCTGGCCTTGGGCACTGCCGGGGATGTGGGAGGTGCAGAGGGCTCAGCCGGTTGCGTGCCGCGCGCCCGGGGCGTGCAGAGGTGTCGAGGGGAAAGGGGGGATCTCTGGGAAAAGCCCAGCAAAGGAGCAGAGGAAACCCTCGCTGGCTGGGCTCCCCCCAGCCACGAGGACCTTCCCAAACCGAGTGACTGGAAGGGACGCACCCCCTTGCGCCGATTTATCCCTCCGCAGCTTTATGTTCATTAAGTTTGCATTCATTTTCCTCCACCCACGCCAGCTTTAGAGCATCCCGCTGGGCAGGGAGGGGGAATAATCGGCAGCTGCCGCAGGCAGGGGGGAGCAGGGGGTGGGCAGGAGCCCCCCAAGCCCTGCACGGACAGAGACGCTTCCCAGGGACAGGAACCAGTTACTGCTGCCGGGGGCTCACGGACCCTTCCCGTCCGTGCAACTGCCGCCTCGTCCCCCCCAGCCCGACGTGGCGCGCTGCCCCGTGGGCATCCACGTGAGAATCAGCATCACCTTCGAACAAGACAGCAGAAATCACATCAAACCCTGAGTTTTACTTGTTTAAAAATGTTTTTAAATTCACCTTTAATTGCTACTAGCGAGACAACCAACCACAGATGATTTAACTGGATTCTGCTTCCTCCAGCCAGCCCGGCGGGTTGCTGCAGCCCAGCGCGGGGTGAGGCGGCGGCTCGTGGTCCTGCAGCCGCGGGAAAGGGCCCAGGCTGCGCTGCGGGGCACCACAACCCCCCCCAGCCCACACCGGAGCCCAGCGTGCCCGACAGCCCCCACAGTCGGGCTGTGCTGGTGAAGGAAAAAGAGCAAGGTTTCAGAATTTCTGAAGCTGAGCATTTTCACATCACCTTCCAGGCGCGGTTTGAAGTCGGGTGGTGTTCCCCAAGGAGGCTGCTCCTCCGGGCGGCTTCTCTTCTTTACACCCCCACCTGCGCGTGGCCTTTCAGGACAAACTCACGCTGCCACAGTGCGTTGTGGCTTCCGTTTGCATCAAGAGACGCTACAGCCCGGGCACGGGAAACCTTTTTGTGTGCATGTAAATCTGCAGGAGCAAAGCGAGCTCTGCCGCCAGCACCTTCAGACTCACACACCTTCCTTACCGACAAGCTCCGTTCCGCCGAAGATCACAGGCTGTATTTCTGCATCTTTCTTCTACGGGCAAATTAACAACTTTGAGGCACTATTTAAAATCGAAGGCGGCCAAAACACCCGCTTTGTATTTCAGGCTCCGAAGAGCTGCCTGTGCAGTCTCAAGTTACTGTCGAAACGCCAGAAGAAACCACTCAAGCAGCATATTCAGAACGACCTTTACAGGAGGGAAACAGCGAATTTGGACAACCCAAAGCTCAGTTCTCAAAAAAAGTGCTACAGCTTAAGGCACCGTTTAAAAAACAACCCTTTTCTTCCCAGCAATCTGAGGTTTGATATTCGGCAACATTCTCAGCCCTGGGTTTCACTACTCTCAACCAAAGCTTGCCCTTCGACAGTAGCTGGCTTTCTTTTTTTGAGCAAGATTATTTGCCCTTTCCTTCCCAGTAATTTATTTTCTACATAATTAATGTTTAATGATTCTATACATATACATTTTGCCAGAAAGCCAAAAGCGACTCTGACAAAGCAAATAAACGTTCCGCAGCTTATCCGACTGTTTTAAGCTCTCCGCTGATAACACAGAGCTAAAAAAGGTAATGAGGAAGAAAACATTCAATATTTCTATAAGGAGACACTTCATTAAGGTAATTAAGGCAATCATTTAAAGCAGTTATGAGGATTATTAACACACAAAAGGAATTATGCAATAGGTGTTTTGCAAACCAGGCAGACCTGCCATTATTTTATGATGCCTTTAAGAATAACTTTCAGCAGTTTAATAAGGTTTTGAAAGTGAAGACTCAGTTCTTGGGAATGGGTGGAGCCTTCCCTGCACCCGGGAAGGGCATGTCCGGGGTCCTTGAGGTTTGGGGGGTTGTGAGGAGGGGGGGGGTTCTTTTTCGTTTTAACGTGGGAAAGAACTGAAGGAGCTTGTTAAATTGTGTTGGTTCCAAAAACGCATTTACCCAGCAGCAGCCCCTGAAGTCCTGTAGATCGACGCCGCAGCCACAGGGACACCGCCGTCACCGTGTCACCAGTTCGTATTCCGCTACAAACAGAATCACGAAACTGTAATGCTTTTAAAGGCAGAAAATCCCTGGAGAGTTGGCAGCTGACACCTTGTGACCCCCCCCACTTCTGAAGACAGGCTTTCACGTACCACCTTTCAGGGACCCACAGCAGTCCCTATTTAAACCACCAGCAATCGAAAATGGGTATTACCAGAGTTACAAACCACTAGAGCAGAGCACATTACTGTCCTTCAACCTCCAGGAGAGAAAAATGAAAGGCATTTGTAACAGTCAAACATGTTATGACCTTACACTGAAAATATTTTTCTAACTGTAAGTCACCAGGAGTGCTGTTTTTCTAGAGGAATATGCATTTTTAATTAACACATGAAAAATGAAGTATGCACGACAGACTGTACTAAAGAGGCATGACACATTTCTCACAATCCCTTAATTAACTTAGGAGCCTAAAGGGTTTTTCTACACTCAGACACTTTAACCCCATCACGGCAGATACGGCGACTCGACCGTTCCGGCACCGCGTGGGTTTGCTTGTGCCGATACAAAAGATACTCAGGGATAAATGAGAGACGGCCAGATCGCCAAAGTACGACTGGGCCAACCGATTTTGGAAGTATCCCTCCCGCATCCGTTACCTCTCGTGGATCGTACACAAAATTTCCTATTTCAAAGCAATTTGTGACCTGACCCACGAGCAGTGACCGCGTCGGGACGCACCGGGGAAGAGCCGCTCTGTGCTGAGGGTGCGGGGCGCGCCGGAGCGGTTTGTCTACAGCTACGCTTATTGCCTTCGCGCCTCTCTTAGGGCTTTGTGACGCACTAGACTTCTACACTGGTCTTTTAAAGTGGCTTTATGTAAATTATCGTCTCATGAACATAACACAGTTGTGCATTACTTTCTTGCTTCTTCCCCAGTAAATCCTTCTCTGCCCTCTTTTGTACATTTCTCATGTAACTACATTAAACCTCCCACGGCGCACCACAGAGCGCAGACTCCCGCAGGAGCACACGGCTCTCAGGAGATGGTGTTTTCATGAGCGTGTCCACTTGAGACGTGGCTTTGCCTCAAATACCTTTGTGTTCCTCCACTTATTATTAACGGATGTACACACAAACCAAAGCCACGTACATTCCGAAGGTTTGTTCTGTCCAAAGCCACCGTGCTCAGCTTGCAAAGCAGATCTGAGCGTCCTTCCAGAGCAGAGCATGACTTCAGCCTGAGCAGGAGCCCTGAAGAACCACGGTACAGCGTTCGGAATGGGGGGGCAGTGTTACGGGGAAAAAAACCAAAAAACAAACGCCAACAGGCCTAGAAACTGAAGTCTAATGCTCTGCTGAGGGGGATACGCGAGCAGGGTGGCAGCGCAGCGGCCCCAGGCCCGGGTGCAGCTCCCTGTGCCCTCAGGGCAGCCATTTTACCTCAGAGCGGCCCAGCCCGCCTCCATCCCACCCTCGGCCCTCCCGGTAACCGGGCAGAGCCCCTTCCCCAGGCCCCCCGCGCACGCCA
>VWZZ01007441.1:29280-48441 GCA_013399095.1 Psophia crepitans | reverse complement strand
CCCCGCCCGCCTCCCCGCAGCCCATCGCGCACGGCGCTCCGCCGCCGCCCCGCGATGTTTTTCCTTTCATTTTTTTTAAAAAAAACAGGGCACTGCTTATATCTTTTTTTTTTTTTTTTAATTTTTCTCTTTCCCCAAAATACCCGAAATCGCTTCTTTTTTTTTTTTTAAATTTTTTTTTTTGGGTTGTTGTTTTTCTCTTCCCCCCCGCCCAAAAGAAAAAAAAAACACCCAACAAAACAACAACAAAAAACCCCCAGCCTTCCACCGGGCTCTAACAAAACCCCGATGGAACAAACACCGTGTCTGGGAGAATAAATTAATCCCTCTTTAAACAGCCTGACTCAGGGGCCGGGTGACGAGGGAGCTTGTTTTCTTTTAAAATAGGACGCGAGCGGGACCGATTTCTGTAAAAACTGGCGAAATGCTAACGGTAACAGGGAGGAATGGGGCCGGCAGAGCGTGCAACCCCTCCCTCTGCCAACTGAGTCACAATTTTCCCCCCTTCTGCCTGCGAAAGACAGACTTAAAAAGACCGCTGTTTATGTAATTCCGGAGAAAATCCAGCGTACCAAACAAATAATAATAAAAAAAATCCTCCCCTGGCTCTTTGGGAGCCGAGCCCTTTCACGCTGGATTGTTTTCTGATGCCTCCTTGCGCTTTTTGAGCTTGGAAAGGTAAAATGTGTAACTGCAGCAGCAGCAAAAAATTAAAAAAAAAAAAAGAAAAGGAAAAAAGCCCCCCACATCACCTTTCTCGAGGTAGAATAATCCTCTGTGCACGTTCCCAGCGGCGGTCACTCGCTTACTCACTGTCCTCCTCGGAATTAAACCCAAACCCAACCCGTGACATGAGTTTGAAAACCTGAGTTGAATGAATAAATCTGCCAAGAGCGAGCACCGTTCCTTTAGAGAGGAAAAATTATTCCCTTGTGAGGGGTGAGTCACTCGCTTGGGTGCTCTGCCTCCGAAAACACGCCGGGAATGTACCGGAGAGCCGGTACCGGGAGCTGGGCGCTGGGCTTTCCGCCTTTTTCGTGATGAATGTGGGTGATGCCATCGAGTTTGGCTGAGGTCTGGTGAATTATTTCTCACTCTAGTGGGCAGTTGTGATTCGCACGTAGGAAACTTCACGCTAAGAAGTTAATCTCCTTAGTTTAGGGCCATCTCCCTCCGAGTTGGGGCTGGTTTAGCGCCTTTCTCCCTCCCGGGCTCACAGCTGAGCGTTTTCGAGGGGAAATTATTCGTGGGCTAGCAGCGTGGTATTGCAGCAACCTCCGTGACAAACGCCAAGTAATACTTTCAAGTACGTGTCCAGCTTCTCGCGGCTCATCTTTGTTTTTCTGAAGGGTACTGTATTTTGAAATAGCGGTGTCACACTTTGATTTAGGAGAGGGCTTTGCTGCTTTTAATTACGGAGTCAGCAGTACACCCTCCTAACGTACTTAGCCATGTGCGACTTGGAAGCATCTTCATAAAACTGTGACGTGGAAATTTTCCTCTTGATTTTTTTTTTTTTCCTTGCCCCGAATAATAAAGCTGAAAGACCTCGTAATAAATGCTGGATATTGTTTCTTGAGTCATTTTGTTAAAACCAACGACTGAGGGTGCGAGCATCCGAACGCACCCTGCGGAAAGCGCTGTTAAGATACTCCTGATGTGACTTTACTTTTTCTTCTTCCCATTCTCAGCAACGGCGTGTCAGCCAACATCCAACTGCTCGCTTAAAACTAGGAGCAAAAAGTGGATTTAAAAGCCCCCCCCGCCCCCCCCCGGGTATCAGTTAAATGACGAATGCGAGTGACTGGATACGCGTCCGTTCTTTGCGGGGGGAGCCTTGCCAAGCGTGTGTTTGGGCTGTGACAGGATTGCTGAGGGACAGTTTAATGCCGCGTGTGGTGTGTAAAGTTGTAATTTTTAGCAAAATGTTTTTAGAGGAGGTTTCAATGTGTCGATTTTTAGGCTTGTTAGGGATGGGCTACGTGACTGTAAATTGCTCTTTCCAAATAAAGTTGTCTGATTGTGTTTAGGTGGCATTTTGATGAATTGTATCTTTTTAAAGAAACAGTTGTGATACTGAATAAGCAGTTCTTGTTTGGATCTTATTAGCCCCTGAAATGGGTATTTTGAGCATCTGCTCGGAAAGTGAAAGTTGTATCTGTTAATGTGGGGAGGAATCATCCATCAAACAGAGCGCTTGAGATATGACTCATGCTAATTTGTTGCTCTCACATTAAGGCTGGAGCGCAAAAATATTTTAGCCTCTGGCATTGGAAGTTCACAGTGCCACATCCTACCACTCCGGGCCATGATTACAGTATTTTTTTTTTTCTTTACTGCCCCCCAGGAAAGAAAAAAATAGTGATAAAACAGGGGTATTTTGCACGAGAGCCTGTCCCAGGCGATCAAAATATCGCAAAAATGTTGCCTTGACATTAATGCTAGGTCAAGCAAAACCGTGGTCTGTGCCTGAACAAAAATGACTGGCGAGAGGCGTGCAGCAGGTGCTGTCTTCCCTTCTCGAACAGTGAGTTAAAAAAAAATGCTGCCTGATCCTTTTTTAAAAGGCTTTAATGCAGGCAGCCCTTGGAAACTGAGGAATACCGCTTGTTGCAATGAGGGGTTGTTAGAAAGACAGCGCTGCTAATAACACCGGCTATCTGGGAACCAAGATAAGCAGACTTACATAAGCGGCAGCTTCGTAGCCTGTAGCCTTATGAATATACATTGTTTTAGGTCCACCGTCTCTGTCGGTTCCGTAGGAATAAGTGCATCATTACCTTGAAGTGCTGACGATTCTTTAAGGCTTAAAAATATCCATAAACTGCATAAGTTTGAACCTTGTCCAAAGGATTTGGGCTCTCTATTATCCGATCTGCTAGCTCTGCCTTTGAAACTGTATCTCTGGAGCTATCCTTAGGTGCTCTTAAGTGTCTTCTGATGCAGTTTAACAACATTGTTTAATGCTGATTTAAAGTTGGCTGTAAAACACTTCAGAAATTTTTTTAAATTAAAATTGTCTTTGAGTACACAACTCGCTTAATATTGTGCTTTCCATGTGTATTGTACATACTCTGTTCTTTTTACGCAATGTAGATGTCTCGATGGCTTTTTAAATACCTGGGAAATAAATGGTTGAAAATCCACAGTTGTCACTGAAGTCAGGCAAAAGTTTAACGGAGGTGCTGGAGCTGGTGCCGTGCCCTGATTTAGCCACGTAGCGTCCAGGGGAGTTCTGCACTCGGCTCTTCAGCAAACCAGCCCCTTGGGCTGTTGTTTGAGGTGGCTGCTGTGGCCAGGCGCGGTGTGGTAATGTTCGGCTTACCTGTTGCGTTCCAAGCTTCGGCAGGGACGGGACGTGAAGTGCGGACAAAAGGGGCCGGGCTGGCCTGGCTCCTAACGATTCCCGCAAAGTTTTGTCTCCTGTTATCATACCAAATCCGGGCTTTCTCCCGTGAACTGCTTTCCTGTCAGATAGGCTCGCAGTGTTAGGGAGCACGTATTCATACCCACGGGGGTTAGTGTTTGTATCCACCGGTGGCTTTTATCCAGAGATAACCGGCATCGCGTTCCTGAAAAAAATGAGTGGCTGAAGTGACGCAGGGCTTGCGCGGGGGCAGGCGGCAGCGGGAGCCCCCCTGCACCCGAGGGAGAGTTGCACCGAGGTGGCTGTAGTCGCTGCTGCGATCGGGAGAGGCGAAGCGGCCGGAGCTTGGATGCAACTAAGAACAAATCCCAGAGTGAGCTTCTAGAAATACTGACTTCTCCAGAGGACGCGATGAAATGGATTCACGTAGGAAGAGCGTTAGCCTGAGTGCGCTTCGTAACGCTGTCTGTCCTCAACCGACGTAAAAGTAGAGAGGTTGGGGGTTGCCAGCCAGCGCAGCGTTTTGTTCGGCTCTCGCAGCCTCGAGTCGTGGTATTTCGTGAAGGCAACCGTAGGGGAGAAGTCCTGGAAGGCTGCAGTACCGATCTAACGGGAGTGCAAGTTTCCCCAAACTCGGCTTCAGACCTGGCACGCCGCGTTAATAAGGAGACTGATTTAAAACTAGTCTGGTGAGACCGAGGCACATCTTGAATACAGATGCGCTTAAACTGGCTCAAGGTGCTAGAGTGATTTATTTTAATGCTCCATTAGGCTGAATTGGTCTGTGTGGTTTCAAAACCACTTTGTATCTGCTCGGGTTTTGTCCTGGTTTGGCTGGATGAGTTTTAGTAACAGTGTCTTCTGCCTTAGAATAAACAGCGCCTAATAGAAGCATGGTGTCGAGCAGCCTGTAGCGGTGCAGGCTGCAGCTCAGCTGAGCGCTGCTTGCTGCGGCACGCTCGTGGGGGGGTCCCCCGCTGTCTTTTCCCTTTAGCTTCTCCCACTGACTCAGTAGTTCAGCGTCAATCGCTATCGGCTGTTTCGAAACAGCTTTCACGTCTTTCCACCCCCCCCACCGCCGCGTTCGCCAGCATCCCTAGATGTCTACCAGTGCTTATCGATTAGCTTCCCTTCCTATCACAAAGCAGCTGCTGATGAAGAGAAAAAGACCACGTTGCTATTCTTACTAGTTTCCAGACGCAAAAAGCACAGTGGTCAGTGTACAAATGCGGCGGGAACCTGCTAAATATAGAGATGTGGCTTTAGACGGCTCTCGATTTAAGTTGCTTTGGTTTCAGTGCTTACACACTGGTATGAACACGGTGTTTAAATAAGACGCCTTATCGCATCCTGGCTCGCTCTGGCTGCAGTTTAAATCTCGACGTGCGCTAAGTTCGGCTTAAAGGTGGGGCGTTATTTTGCAACTCCCATCAGTACATTTTTATGCTCCAAAGATAGTCCCAAGGTGGCATCTGATATGATCGTTAGCAAAACAAGTTATCTGTTATGTAAAGATCAAACGATGTGTTAGGAAAAGATCTGACAAGCACCTAGTTGTTTTCCATAAGAAGTGTTGCCCTCCGGAAACTTAATAATTATTTGATTGTTATGATGTGTGCCTTCCTACATTTACCGCAGAATCTGCACAGCGAAGGCATTTAAAGCGCAAGCGGTTTGTCCTGTCGAAACCCAGAATTATGTAACCTTTTCCAGTTGTTACTTCAATGGCTTTTGGTCTAGAATGTGCTTTCCTGTAGTTTGTAAATGTTCTCGCCGCGTCAGAGTGAGCACCCATCAATAGAATTTAAGTGTGAATGTTTGGTTTTAGGCACACGAAGCCTCACATCACCAACAGCAGGCAGCACAGAACAGTTTGTTGCCTCTCCTGAGCTCTGCTGTTGAGCCACCCGATCAGAAGCCGATTCTGCCCTTACCAATAACGCAGAAACCTCAGCCTGCACCAGAAACATTAAAGGATGCTATTGTTGGGATTAAAAAGGAAAAACCTAAAACCTCCTTTGTGTGCACTTACTGCAGCAAAGCTTTCAGGGACAGCTACCATTTGAGGCGTCACGAGTCCTGCCACACAGGGATAAAGTTAGTGTCACGGCCAAAGAAAACTCCCACCACAATGGTGCCCCTTATCTCGACCATCGCTGGTGACAACAGCCGAAGTTCATTGGTTTCGACTATCGCAGGCATCCTGTCCACAGTCACTACGTCTTCCTCGGCCACCAACCCCAGCAGTAGTGCCGGCGCAACGGCTATGGCAGTGACTCAGACGGTGAAGAAGCCCAGCAAGCCTGTTAAGAAGAACCATGCTTGTGAGATGTGCGGAAAGGCCTTCAGGGATGTCTACCACCTCAACCGGCACAAGCTGTCCCACTCAGATGAAAAACCCTTTGAATGTCCAATTTGCAATCAGCGCTTCAAGAGAAAGGATCGCATGACCTACCACGTGAGGTCTCACGAAGGTGGCATCACGAAACCATACACCTGTGGTGTTTGTGGAAAAGGCTTCTCGAGGTACCATGTAGAAAATCCCAGGCGAGCTCAAGTATTGGCTTTTCATAACCAAGAAGGGTTAAGCTATCGTAGCGAGGGGCTAGGAGAACCAGACATCTTAGAAGATTGGTGAGGGGATAAAGAGCCTTGTTTACCTCTAGGGCGTGGGTCTCGATCTGAGCCAGATTGGCAGCGGCCAAAAGCGGTCGCTCTTTTACAAGAATGTTTTGAAATGATTTCGCGACCTCATCCAGGTCCCGTAGGACGCGTGTCTGTGTCCCCGCTGGTGGCCACGGAGCCCCTTTACCAGCCTTTGCAAAGGTCGGTGCCCGAACGGGGCACGGCAGGCAAACTGTCTCCTTGTCTCGGAGCAAGGTTGAGGCGTACTGACAGAGCATTGTGGGGGAGCTTGCATTGCTGCTGCCTGTATTTGTATCTGTGCATGCAACAGAGAAAACTTCAACCTTTAGAGCTGTTGATCACCTTTACACAAGGTACGACCAAACATACCGTTTTCCGGTGTGTGAGAAGAACACGGTTAAGTTTTAAACTGCAGGTTGGGTCTCAGCGTAACCATGTGTTACTCTAGCTGAAAGCCACTGCGTAGGTAAGGGGAATGTATTTATTCTTGCCATGCAGAGGGTTGTGGGCTGCAAGGGGTCATCAGCGCAGTGTTCAGCACCGCTAGCCGAGGTGTCGTCACTATGTATTTGTAACAGTATGCATTTTCTTTTCTGTTCCTCTCTTTTTTGCAGGCCTGATCATTTAAGCTGTCACGTTAAACATGTTCACTCAACAGAGAGACCCTTCAAATGCCAAGTAAGGGCTAAAATGATTTATTAAGAACATTGCCTTACTGTATCGTTAGAATCTCAGGTGAATAATCCCTCCAGAGCTGTGTTTGCTCCTGGACTTTCCTTTGAAAAGCAAGTTTAGGAATAAAGTTGCATCCGCCTTACATACCAGCAGCACTGTAGTCCTGACCTAAGTGTAGAGGCAGTGTAAAAGGATGCTGTGACTACTTTTTTAGGAAGATTTAGAGGCTTTTTGCTTTCTGGGAGAGCAACATAGGTGCTCTGGTTTAACGATATGCTTAACTTAGTAGTAGGACTGTAACAGCGTCTTCAGCTCAGTGCTGATGACTGGAGTCATGTGTGTGATGTGTTTCTCAGCATATTTAAATGTGTTTCTCAGTGTATCCAGTTAACATGGATTGGTGTAGTTGATTCTGGATCCGTTATTTTGCTGGAAGGTGAAAGCAAGTTGTTATAAGTTGATGATTGAGTCCAAGAGAAAAAACTCGACTGCCCTTGCACAATTAACTGTTTTGCTTGCAATATCCATGCTTGTTCCAACCTGTGTTTTAGTGACTCATCGCATCGAGTAAAAGTCTTGTGTACAAAGAATAGCGTTAGTTAAAGGTTTCATTTCCCTGTTCTGATTTGGATGGGAACAGAAGTAATCGAGCATTTTAAGATACCAGGTTCAAGTTTCTACAGTAAAATTGTATCAAAAAATAACTTTGCCTGTTGTAGGCTTTTTCTGTAAGCTACCTCTTGCTTTGGTAGGTAAGGCAACCTGCTATTTGAAGGAAGTTCAAGCAGTGCAGAGTATGATTTTTGTCCTGCTTGTCTCAGAAGCCAGCTTTCTGTTTCCAGTCTCTGTTTAGTAGTTTGATTTTGGTTTCTCTGTAAATACAGGTAAAACTTAAGGTTGTCAGTATGCTTAGGATGCTGTTTGCACCCCGGAGGTAAAATAGGCTTACAGTGGGCATGTAATTCATACTGTGATGATGCTGTCTGCACTTCAAGTGTAACTGTTGTCCTTCATATAGACGTGCACTGCTGCCTTTGCCACCAAAGACAGACTGCGGACACACATGGTGCGCCATGAAGGAAAGGTATCGTGTAATATCTGTGGTAAACTTCTGAGTGCAGCATATATCACCAGCCACTTAAAGACACACGGGCAGAGCCAAAGTATCAACTGTAATACCTGTAAACAAGGCATCAATAAAAGTAGGTGAACGTTTTAAAAACATTTCTAATAACAATGTGTTTGCAAAGGGAATTGCCTTTGGTTACGTTAAAGTGCAGAAACGTACCCATCAGTCCGGGTGTTCACACCTATTAAAAATAGGTATTTGATAACAGAATCTTCTTCAGCTCAAGGATTGGCACATGTGGAATTGGTTTGCTGCTAGACTGTGCTCTTACCCCTCAGGAGTGCCCTGCAGTTTGTGAGAATAACCCACCTCTTGAAGAAAAGAGTTCCTAAGTTTTCTCGTCTTCTAAGTACAATGCTACTTCCTGAACTGCA
Source organism: Psophia crepitans (assembly GCA_013399095.1). Taxonomy (NCBI): domain Eukaryota; kingdom Metazoa; phylum Chordata; class Aves; order Gruiformes; family Psophiidae; genus Psophia; species Psophia crepitans. Next base: position 40,250 of record VWZZ01007441.1, on the reverse strand, counting down.
CAGGCCTAAAGGTCCAACAGATAATTCTGGAGGTTTTAGAATGTTTCAGAACTGCTAAGACCTGCCGAGTTTCAGGTTTGAAGCCTCATCTAAAGCTCATCAAAATTAGGAGAAGGATTTCTCCGCTTTCTGTGAGCTTTGACCCTGGGGCTCAATGGTTGCTCCCTCTGGCAGTAGCTGACAAGAAAAGCATTGAAATCCAGCCCCGATATGTTTTGGGCACTAATGGCATTTGACTGGTGGTGTGCAGGAGTTCAAATGAGATGTTTGTAATAGTTCCTTCTAGTCTTAAACTCTCTGGAAGTGCTGAAGCCTGAACCTGGGAGTTCCCAGTAAGCGAACGAAGACTTGACTTCCCAATCTTCCCTATTAAAATACCTGTCACCTAAGTTAACCCACGTGGTTAGTGATACAGAATGGTTTTCAGAGCAATCAAGAGGGAGAAGTAAAGAATGTATTTGGAAACTTTGTCCTTAAAGCCTTTTAAACAGTATTAATTTACAACACCTTTGCAGTTCCTGTTATCTTGGATAATCTGAAGGTACCGGGGATGGCCAAAATGCCTGATTGTTGAGCTTAATACGAAATTGGGATGTGAAGTATTTTTCAAGGTATAGGGTTACAGCTCTGGCTTCCCAAGCCAGTTCGGTGGTGCTAAGCCAGTTCACAGGAGGCATCTACAGCAGTTGCTAGAGGTGGAAATGTTGAGCTGTAATGAGGCCAGAAAGTAGTAACACTCTGTTCTGTGATGTACAGGCAAACTGAGAATTTTAAGTCATACCTGCAATAAAAAGTAAAAAGCCGCTTTTTTAAAAAAAAAAAATAAAATGGAGCTGAGGTTTAGAAAAAGTGGAATCAGCTAAGCAGCTTGAATTCTAGAGACTCATTGTAGTCTTTTATTTCATTCTTCCTAAAATGCGAAGAAAATAATCAGAAAGGAAGTTCATTTTCGGCAGTGAAAGCAGATTTCCTGACTTACGGTTTGGTTCTTAGATCTTAGAAAAGTAATTTTATAAAACACATAATTAATTATATGGTTTTAAACACCTCTGTGATTTTTGCTCTTGGAATCCTGCGAGATTCCACACGCTCTTTACGGAAGAAGCCTTTGTCATCTCAGCAGAAAACAGTAACTTTTCAAGGTGAATTTGTGTTCTTACTTAATTGGCATAGCATGCATGAGCGAGGAGACCAGCAATCAGAAGCAGCAACAGCAGCAGCAACAACAGCAACAACAACAGCAGCAGCAGCAACAGCAGCAGCAGCAGCAACAACAACAACAGCAGCAGCAGCAGCAGCAGCAGCATGTAACAAGTTGGCCTGGAAAGCAGGTAGAGACCCTGAGGTTATGGGAAGAGGCCGTCAAAGCGAGGAAGAAAGGTAAAACAAAACAATATTTATGGTCCGGGGTTTACGTGAGGCTGGGGTTTACAGTTACAGAGGGAAGTTTAAGGTGTCAGGAAAGGAAGTCTTAAATGAGAATTTCATTTGTGATGTTAGAAGTAATAGCTAAAAACTAGCAGGAGGATAACGTGACCAAAATTACGCTGTTGTGAATGAACTCCTCATTACTTGCTTCCCTCTGGTCTCTGTGCTTGGATGTGTACGTAGCGGTCGTCAATTATAAAGGGGTGTTTGTGTCTGCTCCAAGGCAAGAGTGTGTTTTTTGACTTGCATGTGGTTTTTAGCTTTGTTTATGCATATTTACCTGTTGTTAACTTGTGTGCATATATATATATATGTGTATATATACACACACGCTGCCCTCTGTCCTTGCATCATCATCGGTTTGCATGTGGGTGCTTTCTGTGTCCCTTGCATCTTTTCTCTCCCAGTTTGTTCCATTCGCTTTATCATTCTGTAACTGTCTGCATAAAGTTTGCTGGAACTCACAGACCTTACCCTTCTATCGCTTTGTCGGCTTTTTTTTCGTTACAAAATGAACGAGTGGTTGTGTTTTCCGTTATTGCTAGCTCACGGCTTACCTGTACTTGCACAGCTTAACTGAAGTTAACTCCTGTTGTTAGTCAGCGTGGCAGCTTTGTAAAGATCAGATTGCTTTGATTTAGTGCGTTAGGAGTATGGGAAGCGGAGTGAGTCTCTCCTTACTGCTAGCTTATTCTTCTCACAACAGTTTGATTTCTAATACCCATCATGTGACTGCTGGATTACGTGTTTTAGCAGAGATTCTTAGTGACCGCTTACTGTTTTTCACTAGCTGGTTTTAGTAATAAATGTTTTTGACTCACCTTATTTTTTTTTTCCTTTTCTCCTAAACTTCCTTTCAGTTTCTTCACTCTTTTTTTTTTTCCTAGGTATTTTTTGTGTATTAGCTCCTTTTGCCTTGATTGTTATTCCAATTGAATTGAATTCTGTGATCAGACAGTATAGAAACAGCTTATTCGTGTTAAAATGTAGTGATAACAGAAACATTAAATATCATCAGGCCACTAAATTTATAAAGCAAATGGGTGTCAGATTTAGAAAATCTCTGAGAATTTTTTTTTCTGCTTGTTCCTTCCTGTGTCTCGTCCCTTCTTCCCGCCCTTTCTTACTGAGATTATTGAGTATGCTTTCACAGAAACAGGGATTTTGGACAGAATGGTGGGCGAGGGAGGTGGGTGGGGAGAAGTGTTGTCAGTCTGATGGTATTGGTTTAATGTAAGTGGGGACGGGCGCGGGGTGGGACGTGTCGGTGTGTGACTGTGCTTGGAAGGTGCAGCTAGACTAGTCAGTGCCATGCCTATGGGAGACCCTTTCCACGCTGGTTCTCCTGTGCTAGTGCCACCTCTTGCATTGGCTTTACAACACTGTGCGGGATATTTTTTTAGTCTAATACTATTTATTTTCACTTTTTTTTGTTTGTTTTTCTTTTCACTCTTTCCCTGCCTTTCCACCCCTCCTAGATATGGACTTTGAAGAACCAACAGTAACCCTTGAATGGGGCTAATGTTGCTTTCAAAGTTAACTCTGTCTTGGTACATTTGTATTGCCCGAGTGGCAAGAGTGGACTCTTTGCTCCTGGCTTACCTCCTGAAACGTGGGTGTAGACTGAGCTTGGTGTCCTACCCTACAAATGTGGAACAAGACACAACTTAGAGTGCCGTAACGTTGATCCAGAATATATTTTTGTCGGTTTCTCTAGCAGTCTTCCCTTTCCTTTCCCCGCGTCCACCGACCCGCTTCTGTTTTTGGAGCCTCCTAGTCTGGGTAGCCGGCAGGTGGTGCTGATGGATGCCTAGTGATCCCTCCGCCGTTCCGGACCGCCGGTGCCCGCTCCCCCGGTGCCCAGCCCTGCTAGAGCCCACCGGCGGCAGGGCTGGGCACTGGTCTCCTGGGTCTTGCTTGTTCGGCACTTAATTCCTGCTTACTGCAAAACAAAGTTTAAAAAAAAAAAAGCAAGCAGAAAACCAGCCCAAAACCCCACAAAACAAACCGACTTGGTGTGGAGCTGTAGTTTATGTGAACGCTGAGGAGATAATGGGGGTTGACAGATGGATGTACTGACTGGGTAGCCTTGAAAATTGCTAAGTAGAACTAACTGTGATCAGTGCAACAATTTAGTAGCAATAATTAAGACTGAAATAAGCAGGTAAATATTGAAACGAGCTTTGCTTATCAGTCCCTAATAATGACTTTTTAAAACCTTCACAGAATGTCAGTTCACCTTTGAGAAGGCTATAGAGTACGTACCATTCGGTATGTACACTCTCTCCTCTATTTATAATGTTCCTCTTGGGAGGATTTTTTTGATTGTACGGTACTGTTTTTATGAACATCGAAACCCTCTTTGTAAGACAACCTCGCTTGACTTCTCAGGAAAAAAATATTGAATTGAAATGAACTGCATGAGAGTTTATATTTCTTGTAGGCTATAGAATGTTAACAGTTTTAACTTACTAATAATTCCTAAAGAAAATTATTCCAGAATTTGTACCTGTTCTTGTTTGGGTTTTGTTTTTGTTTTTGTTTCTTTTTTTTTTTCTTTTTAAATCTTGTCCATGGTTTTTTATGTGTTAAAAACTTTTTGTCTTTTTATGTCTCATTTTTAGAAGCTGCTAACTTGTGCCAAACCTCCACTGCTGCTACTACGCCTGTGACTCTTACTACTCCATTCAATATAACGTCCTCTGTGGCTTCTGGGACTATCACAAACCCAGTCACAGTGGCAGCTGCAATGAGCATGAGAAGTCCAGTAAATGTATCAAGTGCAGTTAATATATCCAGTCCGATGAACCTAGGGCATCCTGTAACTATAACAAGTCCATTATCCATGACATCTCCATTAACGCTCACCACACCAGTCAATTTACCTACCCCAGTAACCGCTCCAGTGAATATAGCGCATCCAGTCACTATAACATCTCCCATGAACCTCCCCACACCGATGACGTTAGCTGGTCCGTTAAATATAGCGATGAGACCAGTAGAGAGCATGCCTTTCCTGCCCCAGGCCTTGCCCACATCTCCTCCCTGGTAAAGAATTTCTAAACAGTATTAAAAAGGATTAAAATGGAATCCTTACCAGCAGTTCTTTATTTCGGTTTTGTTTGGTTGGGTTTTTTTTTCTTTTGGGTTTTTTTGTTTTGTTTTTTTTTGTTTTGTTTTGTTTTAGTTAATAATAAATTCAGACTAAGACACTGGGGCAACATGCACCATCAGAGACCATAGTAGCATCTTCCCCTGTTGATTTGGCTCATAATGGTTCAAACTTGAGTTTCACTGGAGCACTTCGTTTAAAGTAAGTTTTACCTTTTAGCTGACTGATGCTGAATTAGAGCAGATGCTTATTTGCCAGAGTTTTAAAAAAAAAGTAATTAAAAACAGTTTTATGTTTTATTCCCCAAATTATAACTTAGAAAATTATTTTGATCTAAACACTAGCAAAGACCCCTCGGTAACTTTAACAGGGTGGATGGCTAATTTTAACTTGCCAGTCGTTAAGTCCACTGTTTCTGAGCTAGTGTAGAATCTTTGTCTGTGTTGATGTTTTTGTTTGTTTTTTTTTAATGAGTAAATGCATTACAATGTTGTCATTTAAAAAAAAAATGCATTTTGGAGAAAATATGCATTTTACCTTTGGGAATATGATAATTTCAGGCAGCATTCCCTATGGGAAAGGTGATACCAGCTCTGATATGCAAAGCATATGATAACTTATCATTCTAACTTCAACATATAATAGGGATTGTGACCTGATATTTGGAGATGTAAATATTACCCAACATATTACCCTAAGGGAATATAGCATTGTAGTCAACATTTTTTTTAAAAAAACTGTTACTGTTTGGTGAGAAACAGCCATGGCTGACAGAAGAGGAGTTGAAATGTATGTAAACATGGTCTCTGAACAGTCAGACCCCTATGGGACTCTTATCTAGGAGCAAAAGGAGTGCTTTGAAACTTAAGAATTATTGCTTTAAGCTGGAAGATTCTGGAGGCACTGGGTATGATTTTTATGCCCTCTGCCTCCCAATCAGAGCCTGCTGGTGTTACAGCAGGGGACAGACGTGTTAGTTGTTCACTAGAAGTTTTGTCTTATATTAAATTGTATACAGTTTTTATTCTAACCACTAACTAGGTAGGATGCCCCTCCAGGACAAGCAGAGAGCGTCTTTTAATTTCTCCCCTATTTCTTAATCAAGTGTTGTGCAAATCTGTTCAACTTTGTAAATATTTGCAAACATCATCATTTTTACGTTACTCTTCTATTGTGTTAACACATTTCTATCAGTTTGTGGGAGTTCTGGGGCGATGGTTTGAGCTATCCAGTCCAGAACTTCTCCACAAATGGTCACACATGTTTAAGCTACATGTGCTTTTTATTTCTTAACCTGTTTATCTGTACATAAAGTAGAAAGCAAAATCTAGGGAAACAGATATACTTTTTAGACTATCATGTCACATATTCACGTTTTTAAAACTTTGTTTAAAAAAAACAAACACCCTAAACCCAAGACTCCACATTTAAAAAAAAAAAAAAAAGAGAGAGAAATAAAATTACAGTTGAGATGTTTTTATCTTGATGAAGTTGAAAGCTATGGAGATTAGCGTGTGCGCATTTTCACAGAGTGCTAGCAGGACCGACTAGTCGAAATGGACTGCTTCCGTTTGTACCCTGCCATGTCAGGACAAGCAGTGATTGCCAGGCTGCTGGCTCAGGTGACAGGTATCTGTATCATTACGTGAAACTGTTCTAGGGGCTTGGACTACATAGTAAAACAAAAAAAAAACAAAAAAAAATAGAGCTTAGTGTAAAATAATTTTATAAATGATCTTTTGTACTTTAGGACATCAAATTGTACAACTTTTGTATATATAAAAGCTTAGGAACTTTCTGTTTAGCAGAAAGGAAACACATTCCTACACTTTTAATGTATATGTTTGTTATAATGTCCATGTAAACATATGCCCTATGTTTGTGCCTTTTAATTAGTTTGTCTCAATAAACAAAAATGTAGAGAAGAATATGTAGCTATGACTTTGTTACCACTGTTCTTACTCCAGATGTGTAGAGGTCTTCATTTTTGCACTGTGTAGAGCATTGCGTGCAGAGAGCTGCATGACTTCGGCTGACAGGGCCGAAACCAGGCATGTGAGGCGAATGCACCCCAGCAAAACTCCTTCCTCCCGTAGCATAGAGCAGCCCGCGCCGGTGGGGCGTTGCATGTTGGGATGTGTAGTTTCCGAGCCATCTCTGTTCCCCGTGGCAATGATACCAACTTGCAGCAGTTTTACATCGTAGGTGTAGCGTTCTGGATCTGGGTGAATGGCAGAGATGACCCTTAGATGAAGTTTGGGTGTCCCTGAGCTTAAAAAACAACCCCAAAAGCATTAAAAGCCAATATGAAAATGTGTATGAGAAGTGGTTATCTATGAATTACTTGCAATAAACAGGTGTGAGACTTAATTGTATGTTGTCAATTACTGTAGTATTGACAGTGGGTCCTCCACACAGCTAGCGTGCCCTGCTGATGTTATTTTTATCCCCGCAGAGTAGCAGTAGAATAAACACATTAAACACCGGCAAGGAAATTTTTCAGCGTGACAGAGGCTTCCCAAACCACTAACCGTGGTGCTCTTAGCATGACATAGGAAAAGGGCTGTTTCCTTTTTATTTTATGTTGGTTCTGCTCAAATGTACCTGGTTTATGTCCACAAAGCTACATTAGCTAATTGTCAACCTGTTTCATTTGTACTTGGGTAAACATTTGCTTTGTACTGTGTATAAATGGTTCCGAGGTGTGCTCCTCAGCTGTCTCAGTACGGACATTAATTTCGCTTTGTAATGCCATCATACGAAATACATTAAGCTGGGTTTTGACAAATGAAAGCTACCTGGTCAAGTAGTTTCTGCGGCATGCACGCTACCTTCCAGTCCGTGGTCAGCCACGGCATCAGGAGGCAGTGAGGCCAGCCGCTGTCGGGAGATGATGCCTAGTTGCACGACAGCGATGAGGGATCCGCACGGCGACTCGTGTCGCTGCGGCACCGGGGAGTTCAGGCTGTAAGAAAATGGTGGATGTGAAGAACAGATGCTCCTGTTACACCGAGTTAGTTTCTGTGCAGCTGATGCGCTTAGCCTAGTTTATTTCATGGAAACTTTTAAGCTGGATCTAGTCCAACATCCAGGGAAGCCTATTGCTGCCGTTGGTTTGAGTGGGGTTTATATCGAGCCCATTCAGGTCTCCGATTGCAAGGAGTTCAATAGAGGGGTTATTTTTTTTTCTTCTTAAGTTTCCGTAACCGTTCAGCACGAGGGCAACGGCTCGGCACCGACTGAAAGTTTTAAAGTTTGAATTTTGCCTTGGAAGGATTTGTCAGATCAATGGCATGAGAACGCGTCCTCGGGGCACGAGAGCCTGCTGGTGCCTGGCAGTGCGCTGGCGAGGCGCTGCGGGGGTCAGTCCTACGGCACAGCCACCCACGCTGCCAGGACGTGGCACCCCAGAACACCCCACTGCTTCCAGAGGGTGTCTGGGGTGAGGAGAAATCTGGGGTCTGAGCTTTCATGGCTTGCCGTTGGAGCGTTATACCCAAGTGGTGCAAACTAGGAAGATTCCTGTTCAGTCAAGATCACGGATGAGAGAGAAAAACGCGTTATTCTCAACGTACAAGTTAAATTTTATTTGCCATTGTTCACAAATAAAAGATTTTTTCCCCTCTTACAAAAACTTTTTCTTTAGAGTGGCAGAAGGAAAAAAAAAGTATTTAATGTGTTTGCATTTGTCCACGGGAGGTTTAAAGCAAACCACCAAAAGCCCAGTAAGCGGTTTGAGCTGCAGCAATCCCCGGTTACATAAAGGGGCCGGGGCTGCCGAGGGATTAGCCGGCGGCATTACTGGTGGCGATAAGCCCTCCAAGTTCTGCTCGCTCTTCGCTCACTTTTAGAAACAGTCACTCCGAGCTGTGTTTTGAAAACCGCTCGGGGTTAGTTTTTGAGGCTGCCGGGGTTAGATTCCCACCAAAGAAAGAAGGAAAATCGGGATTTAAAAAACGCTGAGGTTTTTAAAAGCACCCAGCGCCCGGGTGTTCCTTTCCGTCACCGCTGAGGGTCCCCGTACGGGAGCCGAGTGGTCGAGCAGCAGACTGCAGTTCTGCCGAAAGCTCCTGCCTCGCTTTATTGGTGGCTCAGTTTATCCATCTCAAAAATAGATTTAGCAGTATTTTCAAAAGGCAGCTATTAAAAGCACTTGTAGTTTTTAAATGCCTTTGAGGTCTGTCTCAGTGCTTAAGTGGACCTTTTAACTGCTGCTTTTTAGGATAAATAGTGAGTGTAAAAATAAATCTCTTCCTCTCCTAATTGTCAGGCGGAATGAAACTTAAAACTTGATCCCCTTCTACCTCTTTGTTTAATTCAGCATGTTTATACTTCTTATCTTTGGATCATTCGCTCACAGCTTCCAGAGCAGCAACTGAAGGATGACACAGGAACTACGTGCTAATTTTTATGTCAAAAATAGCTTTCACCTTTCAACAGCTCGGTGGCTGTTGTCTAATTAGAAAAAGAATGCCCGAGCTTCTACTGCGAATCCATTTTACAGCTGTATTCAGATTTGACTGTCAGCCCCTGGTTAAAATTTAGTTCTGAGGTCCTGACCTAGAAACAAACCTTTTTTGGTATTGCTTTGGAAAATATTTCAGTGCTAAGAGAGGCTGAGCCAGGCTGTCCAGCTAGCTCCCTCATCGCTGGCTGGCGAGAGCGCTCGACGTTCAATTAATTTTGTCGTACGTTGCGTCTCCCTGAAGCCCAAGTAAAGGCGGCTGGGAAAGCTGGGCGTATGATTTTTAAAAAGAATAGATTTTTGTTGGTGGTGGTCAGGTTTCTGGGCTAATTTAAGCCATTTTTAAAAGCCCTGGGTTTTCCTTTAAGGAAGCGCGAACGCTTTGTGAAAACCAGCCATTAACTGTAAAACATTTCAACGCGGGCACCTGAAATTACTGGTTCCATCAGAGCACAGACCTTTGCTTTCCATGCGACGCATTGCCAGCAGGTACTTCCAAAATCATCCCGCTTAGTAGAAACCAACGGGGCATTTTCAGACTGTATGGCAGCTTTTGTTTTTCAGAGAAGGCAGAAACACTCCATTCACCTTTTCACTTAGTCGTTCTCCCCCGCTGTCAAGACAAACACATCCGTGTTCTGTGTTTTCTGTGCAAGGTTTGTTTTTCAGGGAGTTTCAATTTCGGTGGATCTGGCTGAATTAAATTCACTATTCTAATTCTTCATAGTTGTGTATTTCTATTCCCGTTTCTTTTTACCTCCTAGCGTCATTAGCAGCTCAGACCCATATCAAAGGACAGTAAAGAAATTTGATAAAATCGCCTGTTCCCCTGAAACAAGCCGGGATTAGGAAAAGAGATTGCAGTCAACAAAGCTCACTGCAAGGCGCTGTGTCACGGAAGAGATGCTGATCTGCGTTTAACTTTGGGAAAGCAAACGTTGTGGCACACATACGCACGGAAAGCCAAAGGTTTGCCTCTAATGTTTTCACTCTTACTGATGTCTGTGTTCCTTGTCAAAGCCTTACAGATTTTTACCCAGGCTAAGGATCGCTTAGCTGCCAGACACGGATGAAACGATTGAGTCGGGACAAAATCTCTGCATGGAGAGCCGTCCTGGAGCGCTTTGGACCATCCCAAACACGTTCTCGGGCTCTGGCACCCACGGACATGCTTCCGAGCCAGCCTTGCCGGCCGCAGCAGGGTGCTGCCGGAGGCCGGCTGTGGGTGCCCGGAGGTGCGGTGTTCCTCCCACGGCATGTCCAGAGGGTTTGGAGAGCTACGAGGGAAGCGGAGGCCCTGACCTGCTGCCGTTCGCGGTCTCACCCTGGTCTCTGCAAAACGGGAAGTGTTTGCCCTGTGTAAATTGGCTCCTGTAATTTGTCAGAGGAGATCACTTCCCGTCCTGAGCTGTTGTGTGGTGTGGCTGCACGCTGTCAGACGCTGTCAGACGCTGTAGCGCTGCGTACCGGAGACGGCTGCTTTCTGTCTGTGGTCGAAGTGATGCTTTGTTATAATCTATCTCTCATGTTCAGTCCCTGGGGCCGAGCGGTGCATCCTCTTCCTCACCCCACGCTTGCACGGGGACGGTTTCCCAAGTCCAGGAGCCTGGGATGCTCAGAAGCTGCGGAGCAGCCCCAGAAAGCAGCTCCCCGTGGGATGCCGCTCCGTGCTCAGCACCCTGGCTGGCCAGGGCCCGAGATGCCGGACCCCACAGCCGGGGGTGCTGGGGAAGCTGGGGGGCAGCGCAGGGGGTCCTGAGCCCCCCGGGGCCGTCTCACCCCCGGGGCCGGGCAGGCCCGTGGTGGCGGCGGGTCAGGCCCCCGCAGGGACGGGGGGACAGGCGGGACCGGCCCCTCGACGCCTCCGGCCAGGCGGGAACGGGACGCCGTGCTCTCCAAGGGGGGACGCCCCGGCTCGGGGGGGGTACGGCACGTCCAGACCCGGGGGGGATCACCCAGGCCCCG
>VWZZ01007441.1:17623-28687 GCA_013399095.1 Psophia crepitans | reverse complement strand
GTCCGGTGCGGGGAGAGCCCCTGGGGAGGCGTGGGTGCGGCTGAGCCCGCTGCCGCGGCGCGGGTGGGGGCGCGGGGTGAAGCGTCCCCATCCCCCTGTGGGGCCGGGAGCGGGACGGCAGCCCCAGCCGCGGGCAGGACCGGGCTGCCGGCAGCACCCGCATCCCCCGCTGCCCCCCGAGCATCGCTGCTCCCTGACGCCTTCGGAGCGCGGGGTGCGTGGGCAGGGTTTGGGGGTTGGTGGCTTCCCACCGCAGGGTGCCACCCGCTTCCCCGGCACCCAGCTCGTGGCGCGGTGACACCTCTGCTGCAGCGGGTCACGGCTTAGCGTAGGAACCGCAGCAGGGCCCTGGTGTGCCAAGGCATTGGCGGCCACCTCCAGGACTCGGGGCTATTTGTGGACCCCTGGCCAGGCGCCCAGCCACGTCTCCCCTAAGGATGGAGGGCTCTGTCCTGCCAGGGTGCTCCTCGCCCGGGGTTCCCGGCCGGCACTGGAGCTGCCACCGATGGGTTGCGGGCGAAGAGCGATGGAGAAGGGTTTGAGAGCTGCTCGCCTGTGGAAGTCACCGTTCAAAGCAGCGCTCTCATGCGCCGTCTCGTCAGGCGGGTTGGAAAGGCTCCTTTTGACTATTTTTTAAAAAAGCAGCGGAGTCGCACCTCCTCCTCACACCTCCTCCTGCTGCTACCACTGACAGCAAACGTGGGGGCCGGAGCGGTGAGGATATCTGCGCAGGAAAAGCCGCCGTCCTGGGCTGACCCCTGAGGCTGCGACTGGGGCTGTGCTGGTGGGGCTGCCCCACGATGGGGTGGGGGTAGCTGTGACTTTCCTCGCCTCCTCCTCCTCCTCGTTCGTCTCTAACAACACAGGCCAAAGCGGCATCTGTTCCACTGTGAAGCTTTTTGTGATTTTCACATAAATTTTCCTGTGGAAGCACCCAGCTGGAGCCCAGCGCCGGGTCAGCAAGACCCCAGGGGAGCTGTGCACCTCTGGAAGGGGAGATCGGCCGGTGCCGGCAGCAGGGCTAGAGGAGAGCTGTCGACAGTCCTCGCGGCAGAGGAGACCCAGCCCGTCATCCAGTCGCGGTGCCTTTCCTGTCGCGCCCTGTCGTTGTGCACCCTGCTCCTGTAGTCTCCTCCTCCACGCTGCCCAACCGCGCCGGCAGTGCCTGCCTCCGCCGTGGTGAGGATGTGCCCGATGCTGGCAGAGCCTTATGCGCCGATCCCCAGGTGCCCGCGGTGCCTTCCCAGTGCTGGAGTCTCTGACTGCCAAAAGCGTTTCCTTCAAAGACAGGTCGAAAGTGCCACAAAGTTCCCAAGAAAGTTTTGACTTCTACAGCATTTTAGTAAGAAAGAGCTTTCGAATTAAAAATCTCCAGCAAACCGATGTGTGACCTGTGCACCGACACCTAGCCTTTTCCCCCAGCCAGATCAGCGGCGTGGCTGAGCAGGCTTTGCTGTTGCAGCAGTGCCGTGGTCCCCCCCCACCCCGGGCTGATAAGAGCACGTGGGGAGCGAGCAGGGTGTCCCAGCACGATAGCGAGCGCTCGGTACTTATCTGCCTGCACAAACACCCTCTGCGGGGGCGAAGATAACGGGGGATGCCGCGTGCTGCGGATGCTGGCATTCGGAAGGAACGGCCGGGAGAGGAGCCGGAGGGTCACTCGTGCCCAGTGTCTGTGCCGTGAGGGTAAAATCCCGGGGGAAGAACCTGCGGGGAGGAGGCTGTTGCCACAACCCTCCGGGTGTGCTTCTTGTTGGTCAGCGTTACAGGGTGCTTGTGGTCAGGGCCAGGAGGCTTTTGAGTGGTGTGTGCTAATGATAATTGCACGCTGTAAAATAAGGAAAATGCTTGAAATAATACCATGGAGCCCCTTGCAGGCGTGTGGGGTGGTGAGGGGTCTCTCTCCTGACCCAGCTGGGGCAGCAGCATCTCTGTCAGTGTGGCCAGGGTGAGGAGGGATGTTGGCTGGAGCCTTGTCCCTGCTGGGTGGCGCTGGGCTTGCAGCAGTGGTTCGGAGAGCACGTTTTCCCATGCCTTGGTCCTGGTTTTGGCTGGTTTGCCGGTTCCCTGGGGTCGGCGCGGGAGCTGGATGGGCACGGCGGTGTGCGAGGCGAGCGGAACAGGGAGCCTGCCTGGCACGACAGTCCCTAAATGGAATAGGGAAGTTGGGGGGGGGAAAGAAACCCACCCCGGCTGGTTGGAAAGCTGGCTGAAAATAGCAGGAAGGGAGAACAGGGGGAACATCTGGGTCCGGCTCTTGCACCACTTCCGTCGGGTGCGTGGCGGCTGCCACCTCCGGGCCGTGGTGGTTGAGACTCGGCTCCTGGGTCAGGCAGCCCTGCCTGCGGCGTGTCCCCAGCGCTGCTCCGGCAGTGCCGAAACCGCCGGTGTCCCACGAGTGTCGGCTGCCGGCCAGCCTCTTCCCCTGCGCGGGGTCCTCCCCGTGTGCCCCCGCAGTGCTGGGGGGGGGCAGGCTGCGCTGCCCCCATCCGCTGTGCCCCCGTCCCGCCTCGCCGGCCGCCTTTGATGCGGGTGAGTGGCAGGTCCATTGTGGCCCCTTTGTGCCTCCCTCAGTTCTCGGGGTCCGCACAAAACCTGCCATGGAAACCAAAGCCAGCCGCTGCCCCAGGAAACCCGCAGGCGCAATTAGGAAATGCAAATATAAATGCAAATTCCTGCACTGCCTTCCAGGGCCCGGAAAGTTGTCCCTGGGCCACTGATGTGCTGGGCTACTGGTGTCCCCAGCTGCGGGGATGGGGAAGGCATTGGGCAGGACCAGGCAGGCACCAAGAGCTGGGGTGAGCTGGTTTTGGGATGCCTTGGGCTCTTCCCTGGCCGCCCCGTGCTCGGNGGGGGGGGAAAGAAACCCACCCCGGCTGGTTGGAAAGCTGGCTGAAAATAGCAGGAAGGGAGAACAGGGGGAACATCTGGGTCCGGCTCTTGCACCACTTCCGTCGGGTGCGTGGCGGCTGCCACCTCCGGGCCGTGGTGGTTGAGACTCGGCTCCTGGGTCAGGCAGCCCTGCCTGCGGCGTGTCCCCAGCGCTGCTCCGGCAGTGCCGAAACCGCCGGTGTCCCACGAGTGTCGGCTGCCGGCCAGCCTCTTCCCCTGCGCGGGGTCCTCCCCGTGTGCCCCCGCAGTGCTGGGGGGGGGCAGGCTGCGCTGCCCCCATCCGCTGTGCCCCCGTCCCGCCTCGCCGGCCGCCTTTGATGCGGGTGAGTGGCAGGTCCATTGTGGCCCCTTTGTGCCTCCCTCAGTTCTCGGGGTCCGCACAAAACCTGCCATGGAAACCAAAGCCAGCCGCTGCCCCAGGAAACCCGCAGGCGCAATTAGGAAATGCAAATATAAATGCAAATTCCTGCACTGCCTTCCAGGGCCCGGAAAGTTGTCCCTGGGCCACTGATGTGCTGGGCTACTGGTGTCCCCAGCTGCGGGGATGGGGAAGGCATCGGGCAGGACCAGGCAGGCACCAAGAGCTGGGGTGAGCTGGTTTTGGGATGCCTTGGGCTCTTCCCTGGCCGCCCCGTGCTCGGCGGCGGGAGGAGGGGGCCCTCTCAGCCCACGCTGCGCGGTGACTCATAGGTGACAATATGACATTGATATTTTTTTCCATCCTCTTGGTTGCCCAGCGACAAACAAACAAACAAGTGTCTTAAAACCCAAAGTAACTGCCTTGCAGGACCTGTCCCCTCCTGCTGCGGCCGTGTGCGGTGGGGCTCCGGCATGTCCCCATCGCTGGGGCTTCTGCCTGTATCTTCTGGGGTTGGTTTTGGGGAGAGAACTGTGTTTCTCACATCCTCTGCAGCTGCGGTGTGTGCGCCTGGCAGAAGGAAGGCAGGCTGCCAGCTCGCTGGTAAGGACCCCCCTCACCAAGATACACCAAGAATAGATGGGAAAGGAGTTAAAATCTACCCACAAATAGCTCCAGGAATCACAAACCCTTTCGGTCTTCATTTCTAGGTGACATTTATGAGCAATGGATGCTCTGGCCCTTCCTCAGGTCCCCAGAGGAGTGTGTGTGGGTGGAGTGGGGATAATGGGGCCGAAGAGGATGGAGGGGAGAGCGGGGAGGTTAAGGGAGGATGCTGATCTGAGCAACTCCCCTCCCTGGGAGGAAGCAATAAAGTTTTCTTTTCCCATCTGCTGGAGGAGCTGTAGCCAGGAGCCAGGAAGAGAAGGTTGGCACGTGGAAGGCGTCATCCACAGCAATAATCCATGTGGGGAGGGGCAGGTCATTTATGCACCGATCTGAGCCCAATCTGGGGCTATACAGCTTAAACCAAACATTGGTGATGCTTTTATTTTTCCAAGCCGCAGCCCCTAGGTCCTTTCCTATCAGCAGCTGAAGTGCTGTGGGATTTGCTTTCCCCCAGCCCCGCTCTGCTTTATTGCTGGGAAATGAGCTCTGACTCCTGGAAGTGGTATTTCTTCCTTCTGCCTGACAGCTTGTCGATCCTGCCCTCGCTCGCTTCCCCGGGGGAGGTGCCCGCAGCGGGGCGCGCAGGCACGGCGGTGATGGCACCTTGCTGCTGTCCTTGGCGTAGGAAAGCAGGGTTTGAACAGGGGCAAAACAGAGCATCTCCAGAAAATGGAGCGTGGCGTGCGGCTAGGTGGGTTACGGTGACATTCAGGCTCGAAGCTGATTTTAACATTTGCCTTGGTTACGGAGTCAGTTATAGCGGTGGCTCTTTTCTTTGCCACCACACTTTCAGGCAGCGGTTGAACGTGCAGGAGTGCGACCTTTGCAGCGGCCGGGGAGCGCGAGGAGGCACTGCGGGCCGCACCGGCACCCTCCTCCGTCGGGCACAGCCCTGCAGGTGCCATTGGGAGGGGACGGGGAACACGGCGGGGGCCAGGAACCAGGGCACAGCTCACGGGCAGGGACCTGCCGGTCCCCCCGCTTGCACCTCTGCAGAGCCAGGCTGGGCACGGCTGGGGGGAACGGTGGCCAGAGCCCTGGCTGATGGAGAAGGGTCACGGGGGAGCACGTGCTGGGGCCATCAGGCAGTGGTGGGGAGAGAGGACGGCTTTCCGTGGGGATTCTCGGGCTCCTGGAGGAGCCTAAACCATTGCTTATAAAATCCTCGTGGCGTGGAACCTCCCTGGCTGGCAATTGTCGTGGTCAGGCCGGTGCAAAGCAACTGGGACGGGGGGTGGTGGGGTTGTGCACGAATTAATCGTGCGAACTGAAAAGTAACAGAACAGAAGCAAGACAGGATTTTGAGGAAGGTGACCTAGTTTGGTGGCCGGGCACGGCAAGTGGCCGGTGGGCGACGGGGGCAGCGGGCAGAGCTGCTGCGTGGGGGCTCTGGGTTTCCGTCCCGCCGAGGAGCGGGGCTGTGCTGGCGGGGGAGCAGGCTCTGCTGCTGCGCCTGAAAGGACACTGAGAGCTTATCTGAGCGCTGCCCTGGCTTCAAATCCCGGTTAGCATCCCGTATCGTTTCTGTGACGTGCTGTGATGGAGCAGAAGGAATGGAGCAAACTCAACACGTGAGCTTTCGAGGGCTTTTCTGTCCCCCGTGAGCCCCGTTGTGCCGGGGCTGGAGGAGCCTGTTCTCGAGGCTGGCTGGAAACGCCTCTGCAGGAGAGGCCTGGCGTACTGGCGTTAATTAAATATCCGTCCCTGGCGAGGTGTAGCATTTCAAGCAGGTTCTCCTCTGCTGAGCAATGTCACCCGGCGCGAGGGAGGACAAAAGACGGGCGCAATTACAGTGTGACGCCGTGTCCCAGGACAACGAGGATACGGCAGCGCCTGAATTGTCAGCTCGGTGCTTTCGCGGGATGGCCTGCATCAGCCATATGGCTTAGTGACTCATAAAAAAAAAAAAGAAAAAGAGAGCTCCTCCATTTGCAACTTAATTAGGCCCTTTCTTCCCCCCAGTCCTGGCTCACAGCGATCCCAACTTGTCAGCGCGGTGCTGGGAGGCTCTGGGGGCTGAGCAGGGCTGCAGCCGCCTCCTGCCTTTGGCGCGGCGGCAGCACGGACTCGTCCTGGGTGCTGACGGCTGGGTGACCGTGTTGGGTGGCAGGCACAGGCGTCGGGCAGGAGCCTTTTCGCTGGCTTTATGCTATGCGTGGCGGCCGTGCCGTGTAGCAAGGGGCTGGGCAGGAGGGAGAAGCAAGGTCCTGCTCAGGAGTGCAGACTGAGGTCTTCTGCTTTACCTCTGCACCCAAAATATCTGCAGGGTGGCCCCGGGCTCCCTTGGCTTCCCCAGAGAGGCTCTGCCAGGGCGTCTGCACCCGCGCACCTTCCCGGAGGGCAGGCAGGAGCCAGCCGACGAGCAGCCCGGCGGAGGCCCTGCGCTTGCACGCCTGCTCAAAGAGCAAAACCACAGGACGGCGATGGCTTCGGACGCCTGCGGCTCTCCTCGTTCTGGCTTATTCCCCTCTGCTCATCACGAGCTCCCGTTGCTGCACGTCCCTGTTGTCCCCCCGTGCCACCCTTGCCCTCTCCCCCGGGACACCTGAAGCTGCAGATGTGGCGATGGAGGTGCAGGACTTTCCCACGTGGGTGCCCCCGGCGTCCCCGGTGGGTTCACCGCACACATGGCATGGAAACCCCGGGACTTTCCTCCTCCTGGGCTGTGGTTTAGTGCCCCGAGGGAAGGGGCTGCCAGCCCCTCCTGCACTGATCACCTTTAAATCTTTCCGCCAGACCCTCGCGGCCAGGGGCCCGTCCTGGTCAATAATTCACCCTGCCGTCAGGGAGAGTTTTACTCGACTAATTTTGTTTCCATAGAGACTCCTGCGGTCTGGCTGCTCCACCGCCACAGACCCTCGGGTGAATCAATACGTTTTATTTTTTTCTTTTCAACTTTGCATGTTGGGCGATGGCCCTGACACCCTGACGGCGGGAGAGCAGCAGCCGGAGACGCTGGTGACCGGGCGGCACCTCGGCGCTGCCTTTGCCTGCGCTGCCTCCTGCGCTGGCCCCGGTCCGCGCTGCCCGTCCCTGCCTGTCCCTGCCGGGCTTCGCAGGGTGCCCAGGGACGGATCCTGCGGAGATGCCCCGTGCCATCGGGCTGGGGCAGGGTAAGCCCAGTCTAACCCAGTTCATTCCAGTCCATCCCCGGTATGTTCCCGCTATGCAGAGAGCTGGAGGGGAAGGGGCTGCCTCTGCCCAGGCTCTTTTTCCCTCTTTTCCTCCTCCTGTCCTTTAATTTCTTTGACCTTTGACCTAAAATAGCAAATTAGCATTTGTGAATCAGCCGCACTAATTAGCGAAGGAGCGGGTCGGGTCCCGCGCCCAGCCTGGGTTCGCTTTCCCCTGCTCCTCATTAGGTGCTCGCTGACCAAATCGAACCCAAAAATTGCCCCGACGTGGCTCCGCCGCACACGGGGAGAGCCCCGCACCTCTGTCTCTGCAGGGATTTTTATTCTCTTCCGCTCCCTGCGGCTCGCTGGTGCTTTTGTGCCGAGCCGGGCGCACAAAGGGAGAAGGGATGAGCCGTTAAAGATGGGTTTGTGTGACATGTGGCGCGAGGGCTTTGCACGATGGCTGCGGCTGGCGCCGGGGGAGATGTGAGCGGGCACCGGGGTGCCTGGGTGTCCCCCCCGCCAGGCTCAAGATGGATGGGTAAACTGAGGCAGGGAGTTCGGGGATGGGCTCGGGGCTTTGCCGTGGGACAGAGGCAGCGCTGGCACCCGGACCTTGCTGCTGTCCCCTGTGCCTTTGCACCGGGCAGCACTTGCTCCTCGTAGCTGTTTCAGACAAGCTCTGAGCTGATTTCTCAGCCGGGACGTGCGGGTTTTGATGTCGGCGGTGAGAGCCGGAGGAGGAAAGGTCGCTGATGTTCAGCCACCTCGCGGAATAATCTTATATCGGCCTCTCTGCTTTAGGCAGCCTCTTGCATCTAATTTATTACACGTCGATACAAGGTGGAGATGAACAGAGCTGCAGTTGAACCATACGAAGGGATGCTGGGTCACTTTTAATCGCTCACACTTGCTTGACCTATTTTTTTTTTTTTAATCCCTTCCTGGAAACCTTATTTCATGTTTGAATTCCCTCAACTATTTTAGGAATGTCGTGCTACCAAGATCAAATTACCTTCAATGAAACCAGTGCAAGGCAGCCTCGCAAGGCAGGCGACTTTTTGATTAAGATCTAGTGCTACCTCATTAATATAGGCTTAGTTTGGGGCGGCGGGGGGGAGCGGGGCTGCAGCTCTGGCATGGCGAATGTGTGAAAGCCGGGGATTAGCGCGGCGTGATGCCGAAGGGCAGGGGGTGGCTCTGCCCTGGCTTGGCAGAGGGGGACGGGGGCATCCCGGCACGGCCGCAGCCCTGCGGGTCCCACTGCATCCCGGCACCGGTGGGGGGAAGCTGGGTGCTTCGGGTGCTGCTTGGGGGGGACCCCAATGGAGATCTGCCAGGCTTTCCTGTCCCGGCTGAGTGTGGCCCCCCCAAGTTTTAGCGGGGTGTCGCTGGTTTATGAGCCAGCTGGGTGCTGTGGAGGGCCGACACGTGGTCGGCTCACAGAGGGCCCTCATAAATCTGCGCGGGAGGATGGCATGGCCGGCTGCGGCTGGGCGAGCAGCGCGCGCCCCGAGGCAGCAGCAGCCGCCGCTGCTTCTCTTGAACGTGGTTGTCGTGCATTTCAGGGTGCAGGTCTGGCCGCGGGCTGCCCGCTTAAACCATCAGGTGAGCACGCTCGAGCAGTAGCGCTGGCGGTGCCCGGCGTCGGCACCGGAATCGCTCCGGGGCTCTCCCCGGGCCCCCCTCGGCTGCTCCTCTGGCTTTGAGCTGCCCTCTGAGCCGGGAGGGGAGTTTTGTTTTGCAGAGAGGTACGTGCTGCACAGGGTCTCAGGCAGGGCTTACTGCTCTCCTCCCTGATTGCTTTTTACTTTGAAAAGGGCTTAAACCCAGCCGTTTTAATATGTGGTAGAGCAAGTATTAACGGGGATCCTCAGGTGCTTATTTGTTTTGGTGAGAAAGGATTTGCTTGCAGGCCGTTTTCCCAGGCTGCTGGCCCGGAGGTGTGTGCGCATCCCCTGGGGCGGGCAGAGAGACGCTGGGGGCGGTTTGGGAGAGACTGATGGGGCCCCATCCTGCACATCCTCAGGGTGTGCTCTTCCTTTAGTTTGCTGTTAGACACTACTGTAATTTTTGTTCCTGATCGCTTTTCATCCCAGTTTCAATCCTGTTATAGTCACACCTGCAGCCACCAAGCAGTCCCGTTCCCAGACATCTCGTTCCCGTGTTGAGCAATCCCTCTGCAGGGCCCGGGCTGCAAATCTGCGCTGGCCAAAGCCGTTACTTCTGGTTTAACGTCCCTGGTTTTGAGACTTCCTCCGAGAGTCTTCCCTCCAGACGCTGGGGCACTGGCAGCCCTCCTCTCTAGATGACCCCGTGCGTGGAAATGCCTTCTGCATTTCTGCTCTGATCTGCAAACGCAGCGTGGCAATAGCAGGGGAAAAGGGCTGGGCTGGTTTAGCAGGGTTTGAGCGATCCCATCTGTTGGCTGAACTGCAGCGGACGCTGGGGAAGGGAATATTCGCGTTTGCACTTGGTGCCAAGGCTCTTCCCTGAGCTGCGAGGGCTGCGAGCGATCAGTCCCCGTGCTTTTACAGCTGTTCGCTCCTCCGTTTGGGCTGCGCTCCTCTCGGAGCTGAGCAACTGTTCCTTCCAGCATGACGTTACCAGTTCGACCAGCCCCCAGGATTATCCAGCTGCTCGCCTGCACCGTTCCCGGATGGCCGACGGCCGAGCTGCAGGCAGCCGCCTCCGCGCCTTGCACCGTGCTTGCTCCTGGCTGGAGCTGACCCGAAGTGCTGCAGCCTCTTGGGCCATCCCTCGATGTGAAAAGTCCATTTCTGCGAGGTATGGGGTGCCCCGTGCCCGGGGCTGGGTGCAGACCAGCTTTGTAGAGGCAGGATGCCAGCCGGCAAGGGGGCCGTGCTCCCCCAGGCTGTGCACGCCTTATCTGCACCACGATGAACAACGTAATTGAGGGTTGCTCGGTGGCTGCTGAGGTCTTGTTCTTGGCAAGGGCTCAGGCGAGAGCAGATCTGAATTGTGCAAGTCATCGGCGGCTCTGGCAAGAGAAGAGGCAGGGTGCACCCCTGGGCTTGCAGGGGTGAGCCTCCTCCCCGAAGGTTAGCGTTTGTTTGGTCTTATTTAAGTTTTTTAAGTGATGCACTAACAGCAGGAGCTGGACCCAAGGGTGTGCTGGTGCCTGAGCACAGCGTGCGGGGAGACAGCCCCCGTGGACGTGCGCGGCAGAGCATCCCTGTGCGGGTGTTTTGGTGCTAGCCCCGTCCCGGCGCGCAGCGCTGCTTGGGTGAAAGCTGACGCGGGAGTGGCACCGTGGGAGCCTTCCCTGCGGGTTTGGTGGTCCAGCCACGCAGCAGAGGGGCTGGTGGCAGCTCTGTGCCTGTCCCCAGCCTGGCGCTGGGATGTCACCTGGCACTTTCTCCACAGGGCAGGTCAGTGCCAGGGCAGCCACGGCTGCCGGCTGCGGAGGTGGCTCAGCAGGGAGCCGTCACTGTGTCCCCAGGGCAAGCCAGGACCGGGCACTGCCCGTGCCCTGCAGCTGCTGACCCAGCCAGGACCGGAGGTGTTACCCCATGCTAGTGGGGGCCATGGGGGCTGCGGGGGCAGTGCCAGCCCCACCAGGGTCCCTGCTGCCGCCTCGCGGCTCCCCATGACCCATGGGGCAGGGACACGCGCACCCAGAGCCTGCAAAGCCTTTAAGCTCCTCCTGTGATGGGTGCAACAGAAGGGCAAAGGATTACGCCTGTGCCCGGGCTTGGATGAATGAGTAACGGTATTCAGGGTCCTTTCTGCATCGTAGCAGGGAAGAACTATTTTAAGGCAGGAGTACAGTTGATCAGGAAACAGCTAGATGAGTAATCACAGCCTAGTTTTGCAAATGGGGGGCACGAGGCAAAGAGAAGCCCCACGGGCGCCTGTGCCCGCACCCGAGCTGGCAGTCGGGCACCAGCTTGCTGCTGCCCTTTCTGGGAAATGCGACTGGTTTTGCTTTTCCTGACATCTTCCCATCCCCTCGCTGACCTCACAGAAGTCGGGGCCGTGGCGTGCCGAGCCCCTTCCCTGCAGCAG
>VWZZ01007441.1:0-17551 GCA_013399095.1 Psophia crepitans | reverse complement strand
CGGCTGGGGGTCCCGCTCCCCGCCCCACCGCCCGCCTGAGAGGGGAAGATGCTGATGTGGACGAGCAGGAATTGGGGGGGATCCTGCAAATACAGCTCCTGCTTTATCTTTCAAATGAACCTGGGCCGATGTCGTGACTTGCTTTTCTCTGGATTTTAACTCACGCCGGTGCAGTGGTTTGCATTTCTCTGGGTTAGCAGCAGGGCTTTAAAAAATGGGGTTTAAAGCCTGTTTTTGCACTGTTCACCACCGTCGGCTCTGCCCACAGACGTGTTTGCCCGTGCAACACGTGGAGTGGCCCCGGTCTGTGCTGGGGCACGGGCTGCACCTCAGTTTTGCTGAACGCGCCCTTTGTGGCAGCCCCCGGCCAGCCCCACAGCCCCCGGCCAGCCCCCGGCCAGCCCCGCAGCCCCCGGGCATATCTCAGGGGCCGGGAAGGCCCCAGCGGCACGGTCCCTCAGCCTTATTTGAAGCCAGACGTGCAGCAGAGCCTTTCTGGCGTATAAATATCTTGTCGCCATCCCTAATTTAGTTCATCTCCTGACCAGAAGCTTTCAGTTGCTCGGAGCGTGGCTGTGCTCCGTCACGCTATCCAGCATGGGCTGCGATTTCAATGGCTTCTCCCAGTCTCTCGTGTCACGCTGACCCCCGGCGTCCCCAGAACAGAGGCGTTTGCGTCAGGAGGAGCCTGCGGGCTTGCAGGGGGATTGCCAGCGCCTGGCACCCGGCGGGCCGGGGGCTTTCGCTCCGGTAAACGGGATTTCCCAGCCTTCGTGGTTACAGAGAAGACCTTAAATATACACTCAAAGGTCAAACGCTGGGGGACAAAGACTCCCCCGCCACAGGCTGTTCTTGTTACTTTATAGATCTTAGGGTTTTTAAATAGATCTGGGAATTTCCTAGTCCGTTTCCTGATTTTTGGGGGCCGATTTTACTGTTTGAGGTTTCTGGGCTAGCATGGCGTTGCTAAGCTAACGGTTCTGTGTAGAAGCTCCTGCCTTTACGTTTGGATCCCGTGTGTGTTTGCAGTGTATCCCACACAGCCTGTTTCAGCCTGTTCTCCCCTTGATGTCCGTCTTTCCCCACCCTCTTGAGGAGCCACAGCTTTTAAGGAGCGTGCGTACCCTGCGAACGTGCGATAGCTCGGTGTGACGTGTGACTAAACCAGCCATGCAGTATTGCAATTAGAGCATGACACCAGAGGTGCGAACCATGCCGGCTTTTTGCTGCGAGTGACTCCTGATCGCAGAGGAGGAACCGAGAAGCAGCATTTTATTAATTGACTCCAGCCGATTTATTTGTCCGCAGTGAATAGAGCCGGGCAGGGCTGTCGGAATTGTTCCTGCTCCGCTGGCACAGCGCGGCTCCGCGCCTGGCTCCTGACGGGCAGGGGCTGATCCTGGGGACAGAGGACGGCTGCGATGATGGAGACAGTTCTCAGCTGAGCGATCTGTTAAATCCTTTTTGTTAGTGAGCGGGGAGCGAGCTGGGGGTTCCTCGAAATGGCCCCTCGAGCCCCGCAGCGAGCCGCCTGCTGCTTTGCCACCGGTCCCGTCCTGCGGGACGAGCGGGTGCCTCGGGGAAGGTGGGATCCCTGCGGGGCCGTCGGTGCGTGCCTGGGGTCTCCGGCTGTCCTTCCTGTGTGGGATGGTCTGTTTGCAGCACGGCCGCCCCGTGGACCGTGAGAGCATTGACTGGAGGGCCCTGTGGCACCGTACTCGGCCCAGGGACTCCCGCCCGGAGTCAGGGTGCAGGCTCTGGCCGGGTGCTGGTGTTTGTGGGGGCTGCTGCTGGGGCTCGCTCGTGGGGCTTGGCAGCACACTTGGTGCATCTGAATGCAAATGGATCCAGGATTACAAAAAAGCCAGGGAGGGAGTCATAGGATCATGGAGTCATTAAGGTTGGAAGAGACCTCCAGGATCATCCAGTCCAACCGTCCCCCCACCACCTATTACCCATTAAACCATGTCCCCAAGTACCACGTCCAGCCTTTCCTTAAACACCCCCAGGGACGGGGACTCACCCCCTCCTTGGGCAACCCGTTCCAATGCCCGACCACCCTTTCTGAGAAGAAATTTCTCCTAAAGAAAGGGAGAGCGGAGCAGGGATGGTTCCCCATCCTCTGGAGGTGTCAGCAGTTCCTCTGGGTATGGAGCCAGAGCAGGGCTGTCCCTGGGGACAAAACCAGGGTTACCCAGCATGGCAAAAGGAAACTTTCTCCCGGAGTTGGCGCCGAGTTCCCAGGGTTTGCAGGGGCGTTTTGCTCTTGGCAGCCTCTGGAAGCGCCGCGGAGCAGCTCGGGGCTGGGAGCCGGCGTGGTGGCCGAGGCCGGGCCAGTGCTGGGGCCGTGGCTGTCACACACGGCCTCGCTGCAGGCTGGGGGAGCCCGGCGACCTTCAGAGGTGACTGCTCCGCTTAATGGCTCTGAATCTGATTACACCCTGTTTCGCTAAGAAATGTGCTTGGCACGTTCTTCTGAATTAAATACCATTTTAGGGACAGTTATCTTGAACCCTCTGCCTGCCGCTTAGGAAAAAGCCTTTGAAAATGATATTACGGATCAAAAGTGTTCCTGGGGTAATTCTGTTCCAACGGTGGAGTTAATCCAGAACTGAATTTGGCCCTGCATTTCCAAATGAGAAGCAGTAGCTGTATAATCTGTTTATGGTTTTAAAGTGAACGTTAATCTTGGATTTGGTGGCTTTTCCCAAGGGTCGCTTTGCCGTGCTGCGGAGCATTTTTGCCCCTTCGTCTGAAACTCTCTGAGCCGACTCCATTTTTTATTTTAGAGAGAGATTTTGCTGTGTTTATAGATACGTGTCAGACCTGGAAATGTTAAATCTGGGGAGCCCTCGGTGGTGGAAGTAACGCCGTTTTTCTTACCTTGCATTTTGTTTGTACAGCGCCTGGCGCGGCGCACCGAGCTCCGGCGTGCCGGCCTCGCCGCAGGGAGGGGACGGTCCCCCGAGGACGCGGGTGGAGGGGGTCAAATTGAACCAAACTTCCCCTGCTGAGACGGGGATCTCGTGGTGCCTCTGGGTGCTCTGTCCCATGGGTGACTTTCTCCCCTCTCCCCTCCGCAGGTGGGAGGATGCTGCAGCGCACCGGGGGCTGACGCACGGTGTTGCCGGCTGCAGGGAGCGGGACCCCCGCAGCCCACCCATGGTGCCCGCCGGCTGCCGGGGCAGCGCCCCGTGACGAGTGGCGGTGGGGACCTGCCCCNGCGCCCGCCTCGCCGCGGCCAGGACCGCAGCCGCCTTGTCCCCGTGCCAGCCGCCCCACCATGACGAGCCTCTTCCGTCGGAGCAGCAGCAATGGCAGCTCGCGCGGCGGCTCCTCTGCCCAGGAGCTCAACAACAGCCGCCCCGCCAGGCAGGTCCGCCGGCTGGAGTTCAACCAGGCCATGGAGGACTTCAAGACCATGTTCCCCAACATGGACTACGACATCATCGAGTGCGTCCTGAGGGCCAACAACGGCGCCGTGGACGCCACCATCGACCAGCTCCTGCAGATGAACCTGGACAGCAGCGGCTGCGATGATAGCTCAGACTCGGAGGACAGCATCCCCCCCGAGGTAACCCCTGCCCGTGGTCCCTGGCACATGGCTATGGGTGGGGGTCCCCTGCCTGCACTCCTGGCCGCCACGGCTGGCTCAGCACGAGCGGGCAGCTCGATCTCATCCTGCCTCATTTCTGCCCGGGGCACGGCGCTCCGTGGTGGCTGCGGGCGGGCAGAGATTTTAGTGCCCGATTCGGCTGACCTGGAGCGTGTGCTTGATGCTCAAGTCAAAGCACTCTCCTGCTTCCCTCTCACTCCAAGACCCAACAGAGCCCCTTCTGCTGCTGTCAGAGGGCTCCCAAGGGCTGTGTGCACCCAGGGACAGGCTCACCCCCCTGACATGCGGTGCCTTGTCCCTCAAGAGCAGCACCTCCAGACCCTGCAGGAGGACGGGTGCTGGGACGTTGCCCCTATCCTCTGCAGCAGTGTCCAGCGGGTCCCATCCCCGCTGTGCTGCCACGCGTGGGGGGCCCAGCCCAGCGAGGAGCATTTCCCTGGCTCACCCTCACCCCATCCTCTCACCCTGCAGATCTTGGAGCGAACCCTGGAGCCGGACAGCTCGGATGAGGAGCCCCCTCCCGTCTACTCCCCTCCCGCCTACGAGAGCCAGGCACTGGGCAGCTGCTACCCCCGTGCGCCGCCCACCCCACCGCCCCGGTGAGCCCCTCGCCCCGCGCTGTGCCTGCACCCTGCCTTCTGCTCGTGGTGGCCAGCAAAGCACCCTGCGCCGGTGCCCAGCGGGTCTTGCTGCGTGTTAGCTGACCCCAGCAAGGGGCATCTGGCATCCGTTCGTTAGGGCTGGCTGAGACGCAGCCAAGGGAGATGAATGAAGCTCACAGCTGGCTCAAAAATCCCTGCGAGGCTCTAAAAACCGAACAGCTGAAGGGCCCGGAAAGCCGCTCCGGCAGCGTGTGGAATGGCAAAAATCAGCTCCCGGAGGCGGGCAGCATTTGCCCCCACTTGAAAAACAGCAGGTGCTGGGCAGCCGCGGCTGTCGGCACCGGGGGCCCCGGGTCGGCTTGACTTGCTGCCGCCGGGTTGCTGAATGTTGGGGTGCTCACGCCCTGCCGGGTGCGGGTTCTCCCCAGGGCGCACCCCCCAGCTGCGGGTTGGGGCTCGCGGGAAGGCGAGCGCCGGTGCCCTGGCTGCCTCTGTGCCGGCCGCCGGGACGCCGGTGCTGCCGGCTGTGCCGGCTGGGCGTGACATCTGGTGGGAGACGTTCGTCAGCTTTGTAAGCAAAATCCTGCAGTGCTATTGCTCCCGCAGGGCTGTTTTCTGGGAGCCGGAGCAAAACAGGGAGGAGAAGGGAAGCCCAGACGGTGCAGCGGTGGGGCAAGGCTTGACCAGCAGCTCCTCAAAATGTCGAACTGGCTGGGAAAGCCTTTCGCTCTCAGAGCTAATGCCAGCGCCGGGGGTCTGGAGGCGTGCTGTGGTTCCGTGGTTCCCAGCACCGCCGGCAGAGCTGGGCAGGGGGGTTGCCAGGCCAGGCCCTGTGTCCCGCTGCTGCGGCAGGCGTCAGTGGGTTTTTCCCCCACCAAAGATGCTGCCTGTGTTTGCCCGCAGGACGGATGTGCCGGGGCCCGGCAGCACCCCGGTGCCCGGGCGCTACAGGAACTGGAACCCACCACTCCTGGGCAACCTCCCTGAGGACTTCCTCCGCATCCTGCCCCAGCAGACTGCTGGCACACAGGTGAGGCTCGCCGCCCCTTCTGGGGCTCCACGCTGTGGTGTGGAGCACCAAGCCTGGTCCTTGGCCACCCTGAGCTGGCAGTGTCAGTGCTCAGAAAGCTCACGGAGTCACAAGGCTTGGGGTCGCGGGTGCCTGTCTGCCTGCATGGGGAAAGCGGTGCCCATGGGGAACAAGCAGCCCCAGCACAGCATGCGCTGGGCACCCGGCTCAGCTCTGGGCACGCCACATCCCCGGGGTGTCCCTCGGCCCCTCTGCTCACACAGGAGCCAGCGCCCTCCTGGCACGGTGAGGGGCTGGGGGTGCTGCAGGCACCCTGCCTTCCCTGTGCATCGCCTCCTACCTCCCTTTTTGGCTCCAAAGGCAGCCTGCCACGTTTTCATAAATGATTGCCCTGGAAGTTGAGCTTCACGGGTTCTATTACCTTTCTGGGAATAGAAACGTGCCAATTCATTCGGGCTCAGGGGGAGGAGAGGAGCAGCTGCCCTTTTCTTTCCCCGGTAATTGTGTGCTTTTTCTTTTTATGGCTCTCTGGGAGCAGCTACAAATCAGATGAATATTGTAGGTGAGGAGGAGGCTGCGGCTGTGTGGCGTGGCTCTGCCGCTCCCCGGGTGCGGCTGCAGCGCAGCCAGGGGCGAGCGTGAGGTGCCTCGCACAGGGACGGCTCCCAGCAGGAAACTGCAGTCCCTGCTTTTCAGATAGGGGAAAGTAAGAGCAGCGATGCTGACCGAGACCCTTCTCCCCCACCTCCACACCAGGTTCTGTCTCGGCACAACCCCACGGTTTTAAGTTAAAAACCTTTGCAAGTCTCTGCTGTGCCAAGGGGCTGGGGCACCGGTTCCTCCCCGTGCCGTGCTGGGACCGAGAGCTCCCCACCCCCACGTGGGATGTCGGTCCCCTCCTGCCTCCGCCCCGTCCACCTTCCTGCTGGGCAGGGGTGGCAGTGCCTTGTCTCCCCGTGTCCCCTCTGCAGCAGCACCGTCCCGAGCACAGCCCGGCCGGGGACACGGCGCCCCGGGGTGTCGGGGTGTGGGAGGGAGGGACCCCGCTGGGGAGCAGCAGGTGATGGCTGCTGGGGTTGGGGGTGCAGCGGCGTAACGGAGGAGCAGAAGGCTGAGCTCAGCCCGAGGTGCAGCCACAAGGACCCTCTGGCACGCGCCAGCACCACGATCGCCGACCGACCTCTGCCATGTTTACCTCCTGCTCAGGGCTCCCACGGCTGCCGGCAGCCCGTGCCGCGGGGGCTCGCCCCGCGGGGTCAGGGCTCGCTGGAGCAGGAGCGGCAGTGGAAGCAGTACCTGGAGGACGAGCGGATCGCACTCTTCCTGCAGAACGAAGAGTTCATGAAAGAGCTCCAGAGGAACCGGGATTTCCTCCTTGCCCTGGAGAGAGGTGAGAAGCACCTTCAGAAACATCTGCTTTTTGGGTGCCCTGCCTGTGGCAGTGTGGCTTGTGCCAAAGCCGAGCCAGTGCAGGATGCGGCCAGGCTGGTGGTGGGTGGTCCGACCCGCTGACAGCGGGCAGTGGCTGCTGCTCAGCCGCCTGCCACGAGGCTCTCCTCCCCCTGCCCGCCTGTCTGCGGTGTCTCTGGCAAAGCCCAGCAAAATCCCTAGCAAGGAGCCTCGGAAATGTCCTCCGAGCCCAGCCCGGCCCGTGCACCCTCCCCGGCTGTGTGCCCTCCCCCGGTGCTGGCAGACCTGAACTGAAGAGCAGTTTTACCATGATTGCACGGAGCTGCCCCAGGGGAGGGTCAGGGTGGAGATCAGGAGAAGGTTCTTCCCCCAGAGGGTGGTGGGGCCCTGGCACAGGCTCCCCAGGGCAGTGGTCACCGCCCCGAGCTGGGCTGAGTTCAGGCAGCGTCTGGCCAACGCTCTCAGTCACCTGCTGTGATGGGGCTGGGCCTGTGTGGGGCCAGGGGTTGGGCTGGGGGGCCTGGGGGGCCCTGCCAGCTCGGGATGTTCTGTGACTCTGGTGGCTCCTTCTCTGTCACCACACTCCTTCCTGGCGAGCCGGCAGCTGGCTGCTTGTCTGGCGCCGTGGGGAGGGCTCAGGAGTGTTGGTGGTTTTGCTGCCGCAGAGCAGAGAGCCGCCCTTCCCCTCCCTCACGCTGCGGCTCCCTCGGAGGTCCTGCTGGTGGTGTGCGGGGTCCTGGCAGCGCCCTCGCTGCACAGCTCGGCCCCGGCCGCTGCAGCTGGGAAAACCACCGTTGTGCTTGTGGCGTGCTCTCAGTTCCTCTGCGGTGGTGAGAGGAGCTCTCCCACCCGCTCTGCGGGCTCCCACCGAAGCGCCTGTGATCGCTGTGCAGAAGCGAAGGGCTCTCAGCGCCGGGGCAGCAACGGCGCGGGGCGAAAGGCCGCCTGGCTCCTGCGCTGGGCCCTGGCGCTGCCCCTGCCGTGCCGAGCTCCCTGGGTGCAGAGGACAGCATCCCCGTTCCCTAGCTGTAGCAGGGGAGATGTTTGTTGTTCGTGGAGCATGGCAGAAGCCAGAAGCACGTCCTCAAGGAGGAGCACATCTCCGGACAGCTTTTGTAGCTTTTTGGTAGATCCTTTCTGCCCGGAGCACGGCACGGGCGCGTCCACGTTACCTGGTGCTGCAGCCCGGCTGTGCAGGAACTCCCTGGCCGGGCCGGGTCAGGCTGTTCCCACGGCGGCTGCGCTGCTGTGGGGTGCCAGGAGGCCCCAGCTCCCTCCCCTGCTGTCAGCCTGTCCCTCCGCAGCCGTGGGGGCTGTAAGAGGAGGGGGGAGCGGAGCCGCGTGCGCTGCCTCAGGGGTCTGATCGAGCAGGGCGCCGGGCTTTTTGTTTTTCAGATCGATTGAAATACGAGTCAAAAAAATCCAAGTCGACCAGTGTTGCTGTCAGCAACGACTTTGGTTTCTCCTCCGTAATATCAGGTAACTTTGAAGCCGCGCCTGAGCAGCTCCTGTGCGCCCAGCCCTCTGCACTGCGGGGAGGAAACTGGCTGGTCCCTCCCTGCGCTGGAGGGGAGCTGGTGGGTGATGGGGATGGGTGCTGCTGCCCTCCCCACGTGGAGGTGCTCTTGCGTCCTGCCTCCATCTGTCCCTGCGGGTGGCAGCTGGGCTCCAGCTCCCAGGGGAGACAAAGCCGGGGCAGAGGATTGTGCCTGGGAGGCGTAATGACTGTTCCCGGGTAATCCCGATTAACCTCGGGGAGTGGAGCAGCTGCCTGGGTTCAGATTTAGAGCTGGTGTCTGTCCATGCCCTGGTGCGGGAGCGGGTGAGACGCCACGGCTGGGTGGCGTGGGCACGGGGTGCTTCGAGGGCACCCGGACCTGGGGA
This sequence comes from Psophia crepitans, assembly GCA_013399095.1. NCBI lineage: Eukaryota > Metazoa > Chordata > Aves > Gruiformes > Psophiidae > Psophia > Psophia crepitans. Next base: position 9,009 of record VWZZ01007441.1, on the reverse strand, counting down.
AGGGGCACGAGCCGAGGGGACGGGCACAAGGATGGGGCAGTTGGGGGCAGGATCTAATACCCAGAGTGCAATTAGTACCCGGGGTAATTTGGGGCTACTGTCCCTGGAGCAGCGCAGAGGGAGGCCTCCCGCTCTGCAGCGGTGCTGGCGGGGGGCTGAGCTGCAGGCGGCTCGAGGTGAGCAGCCCCGCGGGGCTGAGGCTGTGCTGCAAGGCTGCGGCTCTGCCCCCGCCGTCTCGGGTTGTTTCTGCAGAGGATCCTCGCCCGGAGCCGCCCCGGCGTGCCGGTGCCCTCGCCTTGCCTGCGCCGGCTCTCGCTCCGCGCTGCGCGTGGCAGGGCTGCGCTTCGCTGGCGCTGAAATTGGGTCATGGCGGTGATTTGTCTCGAGCTCCCCTGGCCGCGCACGCCCTCCCGGTGACCAGATGTTTGCCTTCCAGGTGACGTAGCCCCCTCTGTACCCAGCGAGGCCGGCGGTGCCGTGTCTGACGATGCCTTATTCAGAGACAAACTGAAACACATGGGGAAATGTGAGTCAGGGCGCAGGCTCCGCGTTGGCAGCGGGACGGGACGGGGCGCCTGCGAGGGCTGGAGGGGAGCTGGGAGCGAGCCGGGCTGGGGAAGAGCCACCAGTGTCGCCTGGAGCTCCCCGCTCGCACAGCGCGTCCACTCCGTGTGCTGTGCGTGCACATCAGCCGGCACACGTGTGTCCGCCAGCACGTGCGTGTGCGGGGGGGTTTCTGGTCACCTCTTTCGGCAGCCGGGCACGCGCATCCCCGTTACCCCAGGAGTCGTACAGGGGGCTGGCAGGCGAGGCACGGGCCGTTGCACGCTGCGGTGGCACGTTGTGCTCTCACGGTGCTCAGCCCCAGCAGTGGTGCTTTGGGGTGGAGTTTCTGCACTTTACAGTCCTGGGCTGGTGTGTCCCCGCCCCAGGGTGCTGGGTCCCCACCCCGGGGTGCTCTCCTCTGGCCCTCAGCAGCGCAGGGAGCTCCTGTGCTGCACACCAGGGCTGGGTACCAGCAGGACGGAGATGGAGACGTGGGTCCTGATGACCTGGCTCTGTGCTGTCCCTCTGTCCCCGGGGCACGTGTGGGTTGTGGTGTCGAGGAAGCAGGTGGTGTTGGGGAACAGAGGAATTTCTGAGCCGGGTTTGTGTGGATCCTGCAGCAGCAAGCAGAGGGTTTGCTCTAACTCTCCCTTTTCCAGTCCCTTCCTCGTAGCAAGTGACAGCCCGCTTGTCCTGTCACAAACCAGACCGAGGTCTTTGGGCAGTTTGAGCCGGGCTGCAGCCAGCTGAGACGCTGGGGAGGTGTGGGTCAGCCTGGGTAGGGAAGGTCATGGAAATCCCAGTGAAAGGGTAGAAGCACCAGCACCCCCCTCCGCCAGGGACCAGCGCGTCCCTGTCGGTCACAGGACCCGGCTCTCCGAGCCTGGCAGCCTGCTGCGGCCCCGGTGTTTGCAGGCAAACCCGGGGTGCTGCCGCGGGCATCGGGGCATGGGTGGCTCTCGCACCGCTGGCCCTGGCTGTCTGCCCCCCACTGCCCATGGCGGCTTTGGGGGAAGGGTTCTGGGGTGAGACCCTCACTCGGCTGCTTCCTTCCAGCCACCCGCAAGAAGCTGTTTGAACTCGCCAGAGCCTTCTCTGAGAAGACGAAGATGAGGAAATCGAAAAGAAAACACTTGTTGAAGCACCAGGTGTATCCTGAAAGGGGCTGGGGAGCTGCGGGGGGGTGCGGGGCTGTCGGAGCAGCCTCGCTTGGGTGCTCCTGGGACTCCCCAGGGCCGTGGGCTGGCTGGAGCCATGGGCTGGGAAGGGCGATCCTGGTCCTGTGGCGACGTCCCGACCCCACAACTGGTTTTCCTTAGTGGAGGGTGCAGGCTGGGGACGGCGGCTTCCACAGCAAACCTTCTCGACGACGTCGAAGGACACTCGTGCGGTAAGAAACGCCGTGGCGTGGCGTGTGGTGCTCAGCAGGGTTACCCTGGGTCCCACGGTGCCCGGCCCCCTCCTGCTCTGCGCCACCGTCCTGCTGGAGGGGGCTCCCGTTGGGGCCGTGCTGGGACACCCAGGGAACGGGCTCGCCCCTGCTCCCAGGCGGCTCTCCTGTGAGCGCGCGCTTTGCCAGGGTGACTGGGGACGGGGATCTCTTTGGGGGTGTCTCGGGGCCTTGGAGCTGGGATGTGCAGCCCTGCGGGATGTGTAGCTCAGGGTCGGGGTCCTGCCAGATCCGCCATCAGCTTCGCACAGAGGTGGGTCCCGGCAGTGGGTCTGTGCCAGCCCTGACCACCCCGGTGCTGGATCAGGTGTGGCCACGTGGGCCAAAACCTCCTCTCAGTGTTCTCAGGGGTGTTTTGGCAGAGGCCCCGCGCCCCAGTCCCTGGGTATCGTCGGTCTGGGTGAGGAAATCCCTGTCGCAGGGCAGGGGCCGGGCACCCTCCCCACGACGGCGCCTCGCTGGGGCTGGGCCCGTGGCACGGGGGCTGGTGTGCTGGTGTGGAAGTGGCTGCAGCCCCCAACAGCCCCCAACTGCCTCTGCCTTTCAGATGATGACTTCCAAGCACGGAGGCATCAGCTCCGGGAGGAGGAGGAGATGCCGAAGGAAGGGCAGTAAACGGTGAGAGGCACCTGGGGACATACGCTTCCCGGTGAGCCTGCGAACGGCGCCGTCTGTCCTGGCTGGAGGAGGGAGCTGGGTGCTCTGGGTCTGGACCAGAGCGTGTGCGTGTGGGGACAAGCCCCGCCAGTGGCTGTGGGGGCTGTGGCTGGTGACAGCCCGGGTGCCACGACGGGCTGGTGCCGGTGCTGGCCGCGGTGCGGCTGAGGCTGAGCACCCACCGTTCTCCTTCCCTCCCCTTCTCCTCCCCTCCAGGTCCCAGCGCTGGGGTTTGTTGCTGGCACGGGGTGTGCACAAAGCTTCACAAGAAGATGGCTGAAAAAGGAAAAAAACCACCGAACAAATAACGCAGTTTTTTGGCTGTTCCCCCTCTGCTGTTGTACTCCTCTGAAGTACAAGTATTGAAGCGAGGCACAACGTTTTCTTACCAGCGGTTTGAAGACAACTTCTCCTATCTAGCAAATCAGCCAAAAAGGAAAAAAAAAACAAAAAGAAAAAAAAGGAAAATAGAAGTGGGCAGCTGCCGTGGGCTGCTGAGGAGGAGCCGGTGGAGCTGGGCCTCGGAGGAGCAGCGGCCCGCCTGCTCTCGCAGTCTGAGCAGCGTCGCGGGAGGAGTGGAAATGGGTTGTACTAAGGAGGATGCACGCACACGTGGGATCTGCTTGGCCGGAGCGCTCCCGGACGTCTCTCTGTAGCGACCTGATGTAACTGTACTCTGCGCACACAGGAAAAAACCCCACGTGAGAAAGAGAACCTAACAGCCGTTGTCTGCTATTGCTAGGAGTAACGAGCAGAGATTCAGATCAGGTAATAGTCAAATAATATAAATTGTTTATAAAAGGAAAGGCCTTTTTTTCCGAGGCGTTTCACTTTGAATTAAACCTTTGCCTTCGGCATTGCTAAAACTGCCTTGAAGTCCGGACGCTTTGTGGGCCGTGGCGTGGCTCGTGTCCCGCCGGGCCGGTGCCGCCGTGGCGCAGGACGGCGGGGCAGCACCAAGGGCTGCACTGCGCACCAGCGTAACCCTCGCCGCCGCCGCAGGATGCGTCCTGCCGGGTGCGGTGTGCCACTGGTGGTGCTGGCTGCCGGGCAGGGCGCTCAGCGGCTCCAGGGATGCCCCCGCCGTGGGTGAGCTGCAAAGCCTGAGCTGGGGGCGTTGCAGCAGGGGCCACAGGGGCGTTTTCGGTCGGGTGTTTGCACAAGGGCTTGTGAGCGCGGCCGGGTTCAGTGTGGGGCCAGGGCTGGCCCAGGGGTGGGAGCGGAGCACCCTTCCTCGTGCCCACCCTGGGCGCTCGGCGGAGGGCTGGGGATCCGGCAGGCAGCGCTTGAATCGTTGCAGCTTGCGGAGATGCTGTCAGGCTAAAAATAATTACGTAAACAAATTCTTTCCCTGTGTAAGTAACGAGTGACGAGTGTAAAGTCAGAAATCGCTCCCGCCAGCACATTTTCTTCTCCTTTATCGGCATAATCTGTTTACTGCTGAAGGCAGGAGGTGGCTACAGACGTGCCTGTTTCAATTTCTGGCTCCTGCGAACCAGCACAAATGTTGCAAGCCCAGAGCTGCGAAGGCGGCAGACGCAGAAAGCCCAGCCATCAAACACACACGCAACTGTTTTCCCTGCCTCTCCGCGGGGTTTGGTAACAAAAGCCCACATCGCAGGCGCTGGCTCCCGACAGGCTCCTTTTCAAACCGCCCGGAGCCCGCACGCCTTTGAAGTGGACGCCAAGATTTCCTTCCCCGCCAGCGAGCGAGCGCCGCAGCCCGTGCACCTGTTGAGCGCCGCTGCCGTCGCCCCCGCAGCCGCGGCGGAGACCGGTGGGGACACATGTGCTTTGCCCCCTCCCTGGTCCCTGGCCAGGACTGGGGCTGCTTCGAGGTGCCTGGGGCTGCAGGGTCTGGGCAGCATCCCGCTGGCACAAACGAGGCGCTCCCACAGCACCGGGGCTCGGCCGGAGCCCGGGGTGCCGATGGCGAGGGCAGGATGCGCTGGGCTGGCGGCACCCAGGCCCCCGGTGAGCTTTGCGTTCCTAAGGTCAAGGCAGCAGAAGACCCACCCCACCGAGCTGATCCTGGCGTTGGTGTCTGCTCCGTTTCTCTGGAAGGACGGAGAGAGGAGCATCCCTTGAGTCGTGCAGCCCAGCTGGTGGGGGAGAGGCCTCCCGCGCCGCGCTGGCCTTGCCCCAACGCCTGCGGGCTCTGTGCCGGCCCTGCTCCCTGCTGCCTGCCGGGTGGAGGGGGGTGCCGGAGGCACGACGTGCTTCGCACCGGGCTGCTCCGCACCGTGCGGGGTGACGGGCCTCTGGAGTGGCGCGTGTCCCCACATGGCTCGCGGTGCCAGCGGGGCTGCGGGCGCAAGGGGCTAAGTGTGAAGCTGGCTCTGGGAACAGGAGGCCCTTTGGTCCCTGTGTGGGACTTTTATCCCCAGCCTGGGACTGGCGGAGGGAGAGGAGGGGCTCCTTCCCCACCCTCCGCCTGCTCTGGGCTCCGTAGCAGCCCGCCGTTGCTCCCTCCCCGGCCAGAGCAGCTCTCTGCGTATTTGGAAGAAAATCAAGCTTGGAACCTGGTCAGCTCGTTAATGTTCCAGCGCCTCGTAGCTACCAAGGGCTTAACGTTCAGCGAAGTTTCCGTGCACGCAGGAAGCGCCGGCGGGCAGTTGGGCAGGAGCTGAGGCTCTTGTGGGAAGGAAATCCTGCATCTTCCAGCCGGGGGGGTTGTTACGGGAGGGCTGGCCTGGCGCGCGGGGAGGAGAGGCGGCGAAGTGCTCGTCCTGGGCGGTTGCAGCTCGCCGCACCCTCGGAGGGTTTGCCAGGCTCCGCGTCCTTGCCGCAGGCCGGGCTGCGGAGGGTCGCGTTGAGCTCTCCGGCGGTCTGCAGCGCCGGGCAAGCCACGTTTCGCATCTCGTCACAGGTCAGTCCTGCGACCGCTGGCTTTACCAGCAGCGAGCGGCGCAGGGGTCAGCGCTCTGTGCCGCCTGCTCCGTCTGCGTCTCCGTTAACACGTTGCCTCTGAGTTGTTGTAACTGAGCCGCAGTGTCTGGGGGAGAGGAGCCGCGACGCAGCAGGCTGCCGCTGCTTCTGCTACGGGCTGGTCTGGCACCGGGCCCGAGGCGTCGGGTGCCCTCCGCTCCCTGCGGTGCTACCGGGACCTGCCAGAGCCTGCGCAGGGCTGCCTACCGGGACCACTGCTGTGGGCCCCGGAGAACCCAGGGCGATTTGGGGGCTGCGAGCTGGAGCATGGAGGCCGTGGGGAGGGGACGGGTGTCACAGGGCAACCTCCGCTCACTGCACACGGTGGGCGCAACCCCCCAACCTCGCTGGCTCTGCCCACCCTGCCAGCCAAGGCACCGCGTCAGGGGGGCTGGCCAGGCATGCTCGCCACGAAGGGTCCTGCGCCGAAAGCGGCACCGCAGCGTGACACCGGGCGGGCAGCGTGCGCTCTGCGAGGGCTTGGGGGTCAGCGAGGTGCTGACACGGTCTAACACCTTGCCCTTAAATACCCTAGGCTGGGCAAAGCCTCTCTGAATGATGTCACTCTGTAGCCATTGCAAAATATCTTGGAGGCACGAAGCATCGGTTGAATGGAGGATGGAGAGCGGTTGTTTTTATGTCCTTTAAAGAAAAAAATGTCGGGTCTAATGAGTAGAAAGATCACTAAAACCGGCTTGGAAGCCCAAATGCATTTCTTACATAAAAACGTACAATTCTCAGTGAGGTTTGTATCACTTCTATATAAAATGGTTTAAAAGGAACAAAACAAAAGATCTGTGACGTTTGTGAGTGTTGCTGTTTTAGAGTTTATTTCCATAAGTGATTTTTTTCTTAAAGATGTTTAATAGTAATTCATATAATAAAGTCCTGCTGTACTCTTAACGCTCTGGTGTATTTCTGGTGTATTTTGCTTTTTGCTCCCATTTCTTTACAGAGGGAAAAAGCAAGATACGGAGAAAGCTATTTCCCCACGAGGGAAATGCCAGCGCTAGCCCAGCTCTCGCTGTGCCCCTCCTGGCTGCGGGTGCCCAGAAGCCGCCCTGGCTCGCTGCCTCGCGGCTTGTGTCGGTGCAGAATTTGCATCCTGTGATTTTTCTCGAGAAAGCGAGCGCTGCAGGTGGCCCATCCCTGTGAGCTCCTGTCTCCGTCCAGGAGCAATTCCTGCTTCCCCCGCAAGACGTGGGGGTCAGGAGCCGGTCCCCCCCGGTGCCTGTTGGGGGAGAGCATGAGAAGAGCACTGGGAGCTCACGGCGGGCGAGCGGCAGCGAGAGCCCAGGGCGTGGGGAAAGTCCCTCCCTGCTCCACAAACGCCACCCCGAAGCACCGGGGGCATGTGGGGCACCCACCGCTCCCCCCTGCCCTCCCCACTCTGAGGTTTCGGCCAGGGTCCAGTGTGAACGACTCCACTGGTGTCAGAGGCCGTGAGGGTGGGCTCTGCACCGGGGAAGCGTCCCGGCACCCAGCAGGATGGGGGCAGAACTGCTGACCCACGCTGGCGGGGGGGGCTGCGCCTGCGGGCCCCTGCGAAAGCTCCCAGCCTGCCCGTGGCCAGCGACGCGTGTGGGAACCTGCCTTTCAGGAAAGAGCGGAAAAGGAAAAATGCTGTGGCTTACCCGCTCCGTTCTGGAAATAACAAGCCTCTTGGGGACGGGGCGTGTGAGTTTTCTTTAGAATGTTTCATTAGCCATCGCACAGCAGCTCCTCCGCATCTGTCAAATCGGCAGCCTGGCTCCCGCGCGCTGTCTCCTGGCGGAATGGGGATACGTTATTACAATGAATTATTTCTGAAATACGTGTTACTCATCTCCAGCCCTGCACGTTTCCGCGCTGTGCCGAGCTGGCGGGATCGCCGGCTCTGCGAAGTTGGAGAGCGCGGAGCTGGACGGCGTTGGTGGAATCGCTCCCGCAGGGGCTGGTCCCAGCACCGCTCCCGTAGGGAATTGCCTGCTCGGCGCTGGGCTTGGCTTCCCCTTCCTCTCACGTTCCCTGCAACGGCCTGGAGGAGGAAAACTTTTGGTGAGAAACTCCTTGGAGGCTCAAAAAGCAGCACATGGTCCCAAAGGTGAGGGAGGGTCTCTGCCAGGGAGGGGCAGGTGCCCGTCAGCCCCACTTACAGGAGCTGGCCCCACCTCCCCCCCAGCACCCAAACCCTCGATTTCCCACCCTTTCTTCTGGGGAAGAGTGGGACTCTTGGCCTGTGCAGGCGGTGCTGCCTGTGAGGAACAACCCCGGGCAGCGTCTCGCCAGGGGGGCTGAGAACCACGGGGATCGCCCCACACCTCCAACCCCCTTGCCCTGGGCTGGCAGGAGGAGGTTTATTTCCCCGTGGCAGGGGCCGCAGAGCCGCGGGGCACGGCGCTCGGTGGGCAGACCCGGGCGGCAGCGGCAGGGCTGGGGGGCGGGTGCAGCATCCCCCGCGGTTGCAGGGCCGGAGCCGGAGCCTGCTCGCCCTGCCCCAGCTGTCTGGGAGCAGCTTTTGGCTGCTGACGGGATTAGAGCTCCTCGGCCTCGTGTGTGGCTTGGAAACCTTCCCTGCGAAAGAAGATGCTGGAAAAGTCAAGGCATTCTTGCCTTAAATGTCAAAAGCATCGAAATGCTGGAGAACCCCTGGATGCCGCCGTCCTGCGGTGGCCAGGCGAGCTGTGGCGAGCCGGGGGGGGAGCCAGGGCCCTTTCAAGGAGCTGAAAAGACCAGGGCCTGCCCAGTCCTTTGAGCCCTGGAGCGGCCCCAGCAACTCCCTTTGGAATTCTTCCGCTGTGTGGGGGCAAGGGATTCTTTCAAAACCGTGTTTTAAGAAAACCAGGAGCTGAGAAGAGCCCGGGACGGAAAACTGGGGTTGGATGACGAGGAATGCCCGAGGTGGTGTAGACCAAGTACCTGCTGGCTGTCGGTCTGCGGTGGAAATTTACTGCCCCCTTCCTTCCCAAGGCTGGAAGATGAAAGGAGGGACGTGCCTTTTGCCCATCAGCTCATTCTCAAGCGAAGGGCTGCACCTAGTGACCAGGCACCACTCGCTGCCACGCACTCCCACAGAGCCAGGGCGGTGGAAACGCTGGCTGGGGGCAGGCTGTTTACGGAGGGCAAACAGCCTGGGTGTGGCTGCTGGATTTTATAAATCAAGGTGAAAAAATACAGAACGGGGCTCTGTGCTGGTCAGGCACCGCCTGCTGCCACCTCCTGGGCCCAGCAAGCAGCGCTGGGGCTGCCCAGGGCAGGATCCGGCCACGGTGCAACCCCTGCGCAGGGCTTGTGCACGGCCAGTCCCACGGGTCGCCCTGCGCCGGGTGAGACCCGGCACCCAACGGCTACTGGGGTGAGACTGAGTCTCCCCGCATCCTGCTGCGGGTGGTGGTGCGGTGGTGCGCGGCCCAGTGTCACCACTGCGCCCCTCAGCTCAGGAAGGACAG
>VWZZ01007439.1:20168-65618 GCA_013399095.1 Psophia crepitans | reverse complement strand
AAGTTTAACAAAAGCAAGTGTCAAATCCTGCACGGGGAAGGGGCAACCCTGGCTGTACAGACAGACTGGGCGATGAGATGCTGGAGAGCAGCCGTGCTGAGAGGGACTTGGGGGTCTTGATCGACAGCAATTTGAACGTGAGCCAACAGTGTGCCCACATTGCCAGGAAGGCCAGCCATGTCCTGGGGTGCATCAAGGACAGCATTGCCAGCTGCTCTATGGATGTGATTGTCCCACTCTACACTGTGCTGGTGCAGCCTCACCTCGAGTACTGTGTGCGGTTTTGGGTGCCACAGTACAAAAAAGACGTAAAACTATTGGAGAGTGTCCAAAGGAGGGCAACCAAGATGGTGAAGGGTCTGGAGGGACCCTTCATGAAGAGAGGCTGAAGTGCCTTGGTTTGTTCAGCTTGGAGAAGAGGAGACTGAGGGGAGACCTCATTATGGCCTACAGCTTCCTCACAAGGGAGAGCAAAGGGGCAGGCACTGATCTTCTCCGTCCGGTGACCAGTGATAAAACCTGAGGGAACGGCATGAACCTGCGACAGGGGAGGTTTAGATTGAAGATCAGGAAAAGGTTCTTCACCGAGAGGTTGGTTGGGCACTGGAACAGGCTCCCCAGGGAGGTGGTCACCGCACCGAGCTTGGCTGAGTTCAAGACGTGTCTGGACAACGCTCTCAGTCATCTGTTCTGATTGGGCTGGTCCTGTGTGGAGCCAGGAGTTGGACTCGATGATCCTCACGGGTTCCTTCTAATTCAGAATATTCTATGACTATGATCATCTGTAATATTTTCCGCAGTTCTATCACTCACATTTCATAAAATTTAAGAAAGTGAATGCAGACTACAAATCTAAAAGTCCTGCTTTCTTAGACAGCAAAAAAGGGACTGTGGAATAATAAGACTGCTGTACAAACATCTATACATCCAGCAAGGTAAATGTGGGAGGAAAAGATTTGAACACACACAATGTATCTGTGTGAGAACATAGAGAATAAAACCTTTTAACTGTAAGGACAATTGGGTACTAGAATAGACTGCCTAGGAAAATTCTATCTTCAGCATTAGCGAGTCTGAAGAGGTGATTGGCAAAAATCTGTCAAGAATGATTTGTGACACCTGATCTCGTCTTTGGAAGGGAAATGGGGAAGATGACATGACTAGGTCCCTCTTTTGATTCCCTGAAAATTTTACTTTTAACAGTGTATCTTTTTTTTCTAACTGTTCAAGTCAACTAACTGAGCCAAAAAAATAGTTTCAGCTAGTTCTAACTTGGGTTCATTCACTGTTTATTGCAGTGCTCCTTTAAAAACAAGTTTTACTTCATCAAAAGCTCCAACAGTGAAGAAGGCAGATCACATGCCTCTGTAACAGCTTAATTTGTGATTATGCTGGTTTCAGCTGGGATAGAGTTAATTTTCTTCCTAGTAGCTGGTATAGTGCTGTGTTTTGGATTTAGTATGAAAATAACGTTGATAACACACTGATGTTTAGTTGTCGCTAAGCCGTACTTACAATTAAGTCAAGGACTTCGACTTTCCTGGCTCTGCCAGTGAGGAGGTATGAGCGTTCCAGAGGAGGTGCACAAGAAGCTGGGAGAGGACATAGCTGACCCAAACTGGCCAAAGGGATATCCTATACTGTATGACGTCATGCTCAGTATATTAGCTGGGGTGTTGGCTGGGGAGGGCCGTGGATCAGGAGCTAGCTGTGCATTCGTCAGCAGATGGTGAGCAATTGTGCTGTGCATTGGTTGTTTTGTATAGTATTTTTATTTTTTTATCATTTTATTTTTATTTTTAAATTATTTTTAAATTTTTTCTGCCTTTTTAAACTGTCTTTATCTCAGCCCACAAATGTTACTTTTTTTTTCAGTTCTCTGCCCCAGCCTATTGCCAGGGGAAAGTGAGCGAACTGCTGTGTGGTTGTTTTAGCTGACTGCAGGGCTAAGCCACAACAACGTCCTGCATCCCCACTAGCATTCACTTACTGTGGAGAATCACTATGCTATGATGCAAGACAGTGGGTCTAATGACACAGTGTCATTTATTTATCAGAATAATGCTTCATCTATCCTCTTTGGTTAATCTAAATTCTGTTGTAATGTGAAGGTGCTGATAAAGACAGTTGGAGTAACTGCCTGAAGTTACTTTGAGTCCCAAAAGGACACAACACTTGATAAAACATTTGTTGCCACAGGTCATAGTACATGTGGCCTTACTGAAGAGTCACGACTGAAAGAAGAAGGTATTTGCTCTATTGAAATCTGGATGAACTCGTAAAAACAATAAAATATAGCCTATGGGCTTTGCTATTTCCATAATATTGACATATAAAAAATTAATAATATTTTTATTATAGTTCTGATTTGTAATTCTATGCACCTATCACAGAATCACAGAATCATAGAGGTTGGAAGGGACCTCGAAAGATCATCTAGTCCTACCCCCACTGCCAAGGCAGGGCCACCTAGAGCACATCACTCACTTCTGTATTAAATGATAAGAAACACAAAAAATTCTCATATGCATCAAACTCCAGAGAATCAATAAGGTGGCTCTATAAAGGACAAAATGATGGGATGGGAAAAGTTACTTACGTTTTTGGCAAAGAACTCTCAAACATACTCAGAACTATGTTGTTATTGACTTCATAAGACTAGAAACTTATGTTAGTATTAAAACAATTGGTCAAAGAAGCTGTCGGACTCAAACCCCTGCATGTTTCCCTCATATAAACTCTTAAATACCATTGCCTATGTCACCATCATTTGTTATGCCAGCATGTGTGACACAGGTTGGTAGTTCACTCAGCTGGCTGGATGTCACCGGCTCAGCCCTGTGAACAACGCAGGTGGCAGACCCCACCTCACCAGAACTTACTTGTCAGAGCTGTTGGTAAAGCAGTGCATGAAGAGCATCAGACCCATGTTTCAGGTGTGAGACCAAACTCACGCTGATAAACTGAAGGGGAAACGCCAAAGGAGATGCCACAAAATGCTCAAGGAAAGTCTCCGGCTCCATCAAGAACTATGTTCAGGGACAGTTTGATAAAATGGTTGATTTATCAAATTGCTGTTATTGTAAGCATCATCCAAAGGTATTTGGAGGAAAGTATCAGCAACTATAACTGTTTAACATGCAATTAAACAAGAAAATTTAAACAGTGCTGTAAGAAAGAGGCACTGGGCAGGGAAAGTGGAAATCTTAAACAAAAGTGGAATCTTAAACAAGCTGTGTAACAATGTTTATATGTTAGTCTGCAACAATCTATGGCCTTAAGATCAGGAATGGTACATCATTTTATCCTGAAAGTAGTAATAGGCTCTTAACTGAACAAAAATAATTGGATCGCAAGCACAAGCATTTCAAGAGTGCATTAAACCATCTGTTTGCCATCTCTGAGGAAGTATTAAATAAAATTCTAAGTTTCCCACACAGAGCAGCTGGTAGCAACAACCAGATATACTAGAGTGTTTTACATCTCCTATGTGGATGTTTTGGGAAACGGCATCACAAGCTTAAAACATACTTGCTAAAATATTGAGAGATGAACATGCTGTGGAAATGGAGCTTTTACAGTTTACCTAAGAGGCACCTAAATAGTCTCAGTAATGATATGGTGGCACAGAATGTCTGTAGATATCTATATATATTTTTCTCATAGAATTAAAATAGTGATTATAAAAATGAAGATCATTGACTCATATTTTATTGGTATAATATATAAATATACTCCTGCACTTTTTATTGTTCACTACTAAGTGCTGAAAATCAGTCTTCAGTTTTTTGAGTGTGCAGAAACATATGAAGTTTAAAATTAGGTTATATGCTAGTAGAAGTAGCACACTGAAGTCTATGTCTCCTTTGGGGAAATATTTTCACTGCAAGCTGAACATATCTTGTAGCAAAGGCTTGCTATTCTCATCCCTTTTGGATTCTTACTTTTAATTGGGAGAATAGATTGGATGGATTTGCACCTGGGGAAAAAAAAATAAGATGGACCTGTGTAAAGCTGCAAAAAGCAATTGCTGCTGGAAAAGAAATGTCATAATCAATTAGCAATTGAAGAAAGCGAACAGAGGTCTGACTTAAAAGAAAAAAAAAAAGATCTTGTATTAGAGGAGAGTGGCTCTTGCAATCTTTGATAAAACCAGGGAAATGAAAGTTGAGTTCTGAAAATTTTAAATGTGTATGTGCTACACATTGATCTTTAAAATGGACTTTACAGGTGTAAGTTTTAAGGTACTACACTTACAGCTGTCCTTTGTATAGGAGATTCCTATTTACATTTTGAAGAATGGGGATGTAGTCTTTCACAGGCAAATGAAATTTAGCTTGCAACATGAATATCCACTGGAAAGCCCATGCACTGGCCAGGGCAGAATTACAGTTTCCATCCTATTTCCCAAAAGAGCAGACAGGAAAAAGTATTTCAGCTGTGGACCAAAGAATAGAGGTTTCTACTGCTTTGTGCTTTCAGCCATAAGAAACTTTCCACCACAGTATATGCTTTAAGCTAAGATATGCTGAAGTTTTTTTTCTGTTGTCCTTTGTTGGTTTTTCCCCATAAGCATATAATGCCTTCTGATTTCCAAGCATCTTTTAGAAGAAAAATTTCTAAAATTTATAGCAACCATGGCAGAACATGAGAATCTGTAAACTGCATACGTAAATTGCAGAACTGCAATATCTAAAATAGAAGCATCAAATTAACAAACCTGAAAAGGAGACACATTTTCTTTTTAGAGTCATGATTTCCTGGCATAGCTGGGAGAAAACATGGAGTATTTTAATCCATAGTTGTGCTTAGGAAGACTAGTTTGTTGTGGCTGAAAACAGTTATTTATCTATGCATGATGGAACAGGAATCCAGTTTAGGGGAAAATCGACTAACAAAATTTTTCACAGAGATGGGAAACAATGCTAAACCCAGCTTGAGACTACATTTTCACTGTGTATTCCATTTTCCCACCATTCAAATGTTTGAAAGTTTGGAGATTAAAGGTAGAAGACTTTTTTAGGCATGGTTATGGTTCATTTCTACCACATGTGGTTATTTTCTTATTTAGAGAACTACCACAATAACACAAAATTATAAATCTGTTTTAGATATCGGCCAATGGACATGTGGTCAATTTTTATTGTCACTTAGTCTGGATTCGCAACATAACCAAGAGAACTTTTCAAGCCAGCTGCAGATAGGAAAGAAGCCAGTCTGCCTTAATGTAGAGGAATCTTCCCTTTTACAGTAATTATAAAGCATATATCACACTTGGCCCAGTTGTACATACTTCTCACAAACAATACTGCTTGACATGGGAACCACATAACACCTCTGAAGAAATTAGCTATTACTGTTTGTTCCTTTTCAGGAACTATGGCAAACAGTAGTAATGCTGAGTGTTTCACTTCCCGCCTTTTAGTGAACTCCATTCAGAGTGCAGAATTGCTTCCTGGGAGCATACTGGTTGGGTTACCCTAACCCTAACCCTGACACATGTAAGATATGGCCTGTATTTAAGGGCTGGAGTAAATTAATTAGCTATACTACTGAATGCCTCAGATCAAACTCATGAATTACTGCTTTTATGGGAAATAGTCATGCATGCCCCCTAAGTTATACTAAGCATGATGGAGCACTAAAGTAGTATAACAAGTAATAATTTATAGATTTGATGTGACACATGGTGAAGCCTCATCATCTTCATGTAGTTAAGTGTTAACCACTATATCCCTATATGAATTATGACATCAAATAAATATTTCCTGTTAACTTATTATTTCTTTCTTGAGGGCACTGTGCACACATGTAAGTTTGGTCTCAGCGTTGGGATACTATTATATTATTTCTAATGTTAATTACAGTAATGGTGAGAATAACTAATTGAACTGACTTCTGTCCTATTCTAAACAGACTGACCACACTCGGTGGAACGATGAGCATAGAAATGGCCTTCTATTACTTACAGGCAATAAAGAATAAACTGTATACAGAGTCTGAATATTTAAAAATTTCTTTCTGGCTTCAGTAATTCTTCAAAGACAGGCCTGACACTGCTGCAGTCTTTGTTTCTTTCTTTAATGAGCAAAAATGACTGCAGACAGAAATTCACCCTAATACAGATCCAGATATAATCTCTGATGTTAAAAATTGCTAACAATAATGGAAGTCCTAAATACCAGAATTCCTGGTGAGTAGTTTTCTCCTTACTTGGATACAAAATCAAATGCAAGAACAGCTTATTAATTAGGAGCAGCTATTTGCATCTACTGATCTGTACTCCTGTGTTCATGTTTCTATTTGCTGTAGACGTTAGTAGCAACCTTTACAACATTTTAAAGAGATTTAGCTCTGCATTTGTGACCCTATTTCAGGACTGAAGTATGCTTGTAAAAAAGCAATCAAAGCAGAGGTAGTCTCAGGCTAAGTGACATCCGTGGTCATTTGGAAACCCAAACTAATAGGTAACTATATCTGCTACATTATTCAACTTCAGTTCCAAAAAATCACTGGTAATTCATCTGTTTTCTATGAGAAAATAATGCAGTGTCATAAAACACCTTGATGTAACAGACTTTTCATTTCTATTTACATCTGTCTTTACCAGACTTACATTTCAGCTTTGTTGAGTACATATAGCTGAGAAAGGATTTTAAAAAGAAATGTACATGGTGAGCTTAATGAATTTGAGGAATTTTGCCTTTCTCTTCAAACTACCTTTAGATCTGGACAAATGAAAGAGTTACTTCGGGCACCAGGCTGCACTAAACAGCAGAACAGAGAGAGTTTCTCCTTCTGTTGTTCAGGAGGAAAAGCCAGGCTGGCTGCTGCCAAGGAAAAACATTATGTGTGTGGAGTGAAGGAAAAAGAGCAACAGCAAATCTTGTTTTCCAGAGCTCCATTTCTGGTAATATCCTTTGTTATTTATACTGCTAAAAAACTTGAACCAACTCTCAAAGTCTTGAGTACTACCTGCCAAACCAGTGCCTAAAAATGATGTTCTGGGGAAGGCAAAGGCCAGAATATTGCTTTATTTCTGCTACAGTATTCATCACATGTTTCTGAATGTCAAATGTCATTTTTATGATATGCATTTATTTTAAATTTACATGGTGCATAGCTGTTGTTAAATTAGGAATGTTTTACTTTCTTATGGCCATCATAATAGCAAGTCATGAGTCTCATGTAAATTCACAAAGCAATTGAAAATGAAGTAAAAGCCAGTGTTCTAGCCTGCAATCCAGCTCACTGAATTGCTTAATCTTAGACATAAAATTTATTAGATTTAGTAAACAGATCTCATATTTGGCCAGAAATCACAAAGACTCAGTGCCAGTTCATTATTCTTATCATTCAATCATAAAAACTGGTATATGCTATTAATATGCTATTCACAGATACTGAATGACAGAAATAATCCTGGTGTTAAATCAGACTTCTTGTATTATTCATGATGTCCTCTGTAATATTATTTTTGTGACTCAGAGAGAAACAAGCAGTATTGCTACTTTGGAAAATAAGTCTTATGCAACAGTATTTGTCTTTTAGGGTCATCTGATGAATTTTCTAAGCTTTGATATAATTAAAGGCAAAGATCTATGTTGCTAAAATGTTGAGGCTAAATTTCGTGTTGAGAAACTAATAAAAATGACCAAAAAAGTCAATCAAAATCTGTTCTTTAAGATCTTCTCTCTAAGACTCCTGATCCTTAAAACAAGGTTAACCAATCTATGCCATGAAGCAAACATATTTTGCAGAATATATTTTTAAAAACACAGAATTTAAGCAATTAAAATGTCATCTGACTTGAGGTTAGTCACTTGGCTAGTGTGGTTAAAAATCTGCAGTCAACAACATAGAAGGGAGCAACATGGCTAACATGAAATCTAATCTTTGACTCTTCAGTTGAAATGATCTTGTATTACTCAAGACATTTTCTACCTAGATTTACAGTGTCATTCTTACATTCCCCTGGCCAGCAGAATCACATTGTATCTGTTACTATGTCCTGTAACTTGGATTTGGTATTACAGAAGAATATATTTCTAATATGTAAGTGTTAAAATTCATTAACTTTCTCAGTGAGGCTGCAAATGCAGTATTTAAGACTTGTATTGTTAGTAATAGTATTTTTAACCAAGGAAAGTTATTTTTTTATCACTATCGTTGTTTAGTTCACATCACTGTGCAATCAAAGTCAATTCGTATATGTTGCTATCTGTATATACGTAGGAAGGCTGTGTTTTAGAGTCTCATTATTTTTAACTCAAAGCATCAAGGAAATTTCATCTTGGAAAGTCTTTTTATTTGTTTCTTTTTTCCTCCAGAAAGCTTGTGTTCATTAAGCAGAAAAAATTAATAACTGAAAGGCACTGCTGCAGAAAAGTGGAAAAAAAAAAAAAGGGCTTGTTGAAAGTAGCTTTCATGTTCTAAACAAGCTCTCTGTTTCAATTTCTTTTCCTTCCCTCCCTCCCATTTTCAAATCATTGGAAGGGTAAGGTTATTTGTAGTGTTATCAAATGCCTCCTGCCATACTGACTGTGATGTATTTCCTAACCTTTAGTCTGGTTTTGACTGGGTGATCCCAGCCACCGCATCAAGGGAATGGCTCTTCTGCAGCAAAATTAAATTCTGTCATACCCAGTCGTTTCGTTCCACATCGTGATAAACTAATCAAAAAGTTTATGCATTTTTAATAGAAGTCAGGAAACAGTGAAATTCATGGAATCAAAGGAAATTTAAAATATGTAAAGAACATTGATTATTTGCCAATATGTTCTTTTTTCCCATCACAGCTATTGACACTTTCCAACACATTCCTAAAATAGTCTTTGCAGGCATGAATGCTAATGTATTTCTCTATTTTCTTTTCTGACACTCACTGTGTAATGTCATCAGACAAAAGTGTTTCTGGGTGTCTAAAAATGTGAGCAAAAGGCCAATGCAAAAAAAAAAAAAAGGATAAAAATGGTCAGATGCTTATTGTGTAAGTTCTACAGGACTGCAGCAGGATCATTTGACAGTGCCTCATCTAACTGCAGATGAACCACACTAGACATGCAAAGTTATCATGAGCACTGAAATAAAGAAAAGGGAAAAGGAAAAAGAATATTGTATAATCCTTATATTGAATAAACACCCCTGATCAACGGTTTTTGACTGTAATTTCTTTTTTTTTTTTATTCATAGCACCCTCCAAAACCAGGAAAAGATTAAACCAGAACATTGCAGAATTTTGGATGGAATGAAAAAAAAAAAATTTTTTTTCTTAAAAAAAGAAATAACTAATAACTTCATGTAGATTTCCTACATGTCTTTGAAAGGAAAGGCATCTCACAAAAGCTCTTTTTGTACCAGTACATTTAGGAACTAAGTATTCCTGAAAACTGTATTCTAATGTCCTTTCAAAGTTAAGAGTCATTGGGAAACCTGTGAAAAGTCTTTTGTTTCTTTGTCATTTGTGTTTCATAAGATTTGAAGCAGGCAAATATATTGATGTTTAAACATAAAGTTAGCAAAAATTAATTCCAAAGAAGCAGTTGTAGGTTGTCATTTACTGTCACTTGTTGGCTGTTTTCATGATGAAAACCACTGTATTAAATGCCTGACATAAGCGAGTGTGACCATCTTTGTTAGTGCCTATACTGTTTGCCACAGCAGAGCACAAATGCCTGGTGAAGTTGTTCTCAATACATTTTCATCTTGAGAAGGCCTCAAAGTCTGTTTGGACTCAGACAATGGTTTCAACACTATGCTCCAGCTATCTCATGCCTGTTAGTTCTTTCCAATTAAATACTCCCACTTGCCTTCTGCACACCCAGCAGGTAGCGGGTAGTAGTCACGCAGCTCCTACATGGACTTCCACTGTTTGGTCTGAATTTATCCAGAGACACATTGAGAAAACTTGTCAGGAAGAGGTATATCTCAGGACCACCTACATTTTCTGGAAGGAAAGTAAGCCCTTGGTATTGATATAAGGAATACCTCATAGCTCATTCACTCTCAGATAAGTCTGAATAAAAAGTAAAACAATGGGACAGCTATCAAGAAGAAGTAATACTGAGTGTGTAGAGTATAGGGAAGTTAGTTGGATGCTACTGAGATAACTGGCAACTGAGGAAAAAATTTCCAGGTATGTATTTGGATATCTAACGAAACTCACTGCATAGTATTGCATGAGAAACTTGTTCATCATTTCTCTCTGTGTTGGCTTGCATTTGTTACATATTGCATAAAGAGACTTCAATAAAAGTCTGCAAAAGCCATTTAAATGAGTGATTGGAATGACTTTCCTGTCACAGTCAGCTCTCACTTTGCTCCCGTGAGCTTGAGGATGACTGAGTGCTGGATCTGGATTTGTCAGTGAGGGTCTCACAGCCTTAGGGCTCTGGCAGGTGATATTTCAAGGCTGTAACCAGCCAGAAGCGGTGGTGGTTTCCTACAAAATCCCATGTAGACTTTTGTAATGGGGAAAGATTTAAAAATCTATCTTATGCTCTTGATGCAGTAAGAAAAAACCCTCACTACATTCACCTTTTTAAAATTCAATAGTATTGGCCCCAGCAAAGCTGAAGAGAGCCTGGAATATATCCTGTCTGATGGCAACATACTGCTAAAGAGAAAAAATATTTCAATAGAATTTTGAAGACAGGTCTAGGACTTGCAAATACTCACAAGATACCAAATAAATCTGCATTTTGAAAGGCTGGAAGATGAGTTTTCCGAAATCAAAATATTTTTCTTAGTTTCCCAAATATTGCCTTTTACAGAAAGAAAATGTCAACATTAAAACATGTGATGATGTCTTAGAAGAGTGTGATAAGTCTCAGGAGTGCAGGGAAGACTGCAGATGGCTACGAGCCAGCCAGCAGGAAGCACAGGTGGAACAGGCACCTCCGTGAGGTCATGGTAAAAGATTAGGACATGCAACTCACCCACTTTTGTCAATGAAATGTTGAATTTCCAGCCGTTTGCACCAATACATGAACAGTGCAATGAATTGGGAAGTAAAACACATATGTGAAGTCAGGAGAGCAACCACATGACAGGGATGAAGTGTCAGCTCTGTCAAGGAGACCTGAATACAGTGGTCCTTGAGGACAGGGGATTGCTCCTTCCAGGCCCACTGGAACCAGTGTGGCTCATCACGCAAGCCATGGGGGTTTCTCCTGCCCCAGTCACATACAGTCAGCCTGCTGCCATTCCCTCTCCCTAGGTCCTACCAGCAGCAAAGCCAAGTGCTTATTACCAGTAGGCACAAAATGCAGACGAGGCTGTCTGCACAAGCCAGCACAGAGAGCAATGCCTTTGCTCACTCTTTAGACAGGGCTGGAGAGACATTCTTGAAAAATGTCTGGGGCAGGGACTGACGGTCCCAGGTCAGTCTGAAACAGAGCCCTGGGCCCATGGCAGATTGCAAAGAGTCCCACTGTGGGGCTGAGCAGGGACAGTCAGGACTGCTGGTGCCCTCAGGGCCCTGACAAGTACAAAATAAAGGTATTTATTTCTCCAAAGTCTTACGTATATGATTAAAGGTTATTTCTCCTTTTACTAGAGAGGTAGATAATATTAGGAATAATTACTTCTCTCAACTAAATAGGGTAACAATAAATGCTCACAATAAGATCTACAGTACAGTGAGCCAACTCTTAAAATGTACATGCACCACTAAGTTTTATGCTCAACAGATACCATTTAAATAGCGCCCATATAAAGAGAACTTCTATATTACAGCACCCACAGCCAGAAAATACTATGACTGTTCTTGAGTCTGTTACAAAAAGTGAGATTCTAATGGCACTCATTTGACATTAAATGCAGTCCACTCTTGGGCTAATAAAGACTTTTTCAGTATTAATGAAACTAATCTGATACTACAGATTTCTGCCTGCTCATTACAATAACTTATTCATAAGGTGTTCAGTTGTTCCTGTGAGAGCCTGATAGAGTTGTACCCAGTAGAGACATTTCTAGGAGCACTTCTACACTGGTCTCCAGCTTCTGTCTTGCTCTTTCCCTTGCTGTCCCTGTTAAGCTTTTTCAAGCAGCCAAAATCTGCAAACATGAGCCTACTTTAACATGTTCTAAAATGAGTCCATGATCAACAGTGATACGAACCTTTAATTCTTCACATTTATGTGTTTTCATTTCAAAATTTCTCTAGCTGTCATATTGTTTGTAAGACAGGCCGAGGGAATATTGATATAGAATAAATAATAAAACAGAAATTAAAATAAGCAATAAAGCCAGAGTTTATTAGTCATTCAAAAAGATTTATTAAAACTGTTCGTATCTTCCAGCTGGAAATAAAAGCCAGAGGAGAATTTGAGCAGCTGTTTTCAAATAATCACATACAAGAAAAAACACCTTAGAATCTGGTGCAAAGTTTACATAAGATAATCATGACCAGCAAGACAATAGGTATGACTATGAAATCAAACCAGAAAAGTGATGTTGCAATAACTTAGATCACCTAACGGGAATATTTTCAGGTCAACTTCCTCTGTGTCTCCTGTTCTTATACCTAACTGGTCTTGGGGTAACCACTCCATCTCCCAACGTTTCACAAGAATAGCAACATTTTATACATCTAATGACGTACATCTAGTAGGGATGACAGTGCGTCTACTTACTTCAGTTTTTCCAGAAGACTGGTTTTGACACCCTGCCGATCAGGAATTATGCTGCTATGAACCTTTTTCCTTGCATCTAATACTGTTGTTTGGGGATACATTGAGAACCCAACTACGTACATGTTCATTAGCTGCGCTTTCAGATCCAGGTGCTTAAACATCTGGAATGACAATGTTAAGTGTCACTATGCCTTAAAGTAATTTTTTGGTTCCTGACCAAAGTGTGAATCATCTTTTAGTGCAAGAGTTGTAATTGTTTGAAATAGTGCTAAACTGCCTCTTGCTTTTTTTATCTCTCTTATGTTATCTCTATTATACTTTTTTTACTCTAGATACAACTTCTTTAATATTTTCTTTTTTTTTTCTTAACATTACACTGAAATTGTCATTGTGGAATGTAATTTAGACAATTTTTCCAGTATTCTGTTTTGTTCTAGAGCTCTGGACATCAAACAACAATTTGATTCATTTAATTCTTTCTTTACACTGCAAGAACTCAAAGAAAAAATGTGTCGAATCTCAGTTCTTCATGAGCTCTAATTCTTATGCAAAATTTAAATTTACATCTAAAATACAAGAATAAAATGTTTTTTATTTATTCTGAAACAAATAGTAAATCCTTTTAGATCTGTCAATATAAACCTTGAATTGAAAGAATTCATATAAGAATTACATTACTGAAATGGATCTTACTTTGCAATGGGGTGCATTATCTTTTGAAGATCCCACAAAGGAAACCTTAGGAAAAAAAATATTCCCAAACAAATATTCAGAAGAATTTATTTGGTATCCCTAGCTGCAGAACTAATAGCCTTACTTTTACAAAAACTTTGAGAATTAAGAAATTAATCGGTAATATATTAGTCTTGATTAACACAAGCCACTTCTATACTTAGTGAAGACTATTCTAACTGAATTCAGTTTGATGCTATGCTACTTTAACATTTTTTCTAGGGTTTTTTTTGCTTCCAGTTTTAGAATGCTCAACATTAAATCACTCTTCACTATTACTCATTTCATTTTCTACCAGCGTCCAGGCTCCCTCATCTGACCTTGAGAATTTCCAGTGTCCAAGATAATCCCTTTCCTCCCATGATTTTAAAAGTAATTACCACTGTATAGATGGAAAATAAAGATTAGAAATTGCCAATTAATCTGCTCAACATCTTTGACATTTAAATATAAATGCAAATTTATTTTACTTCACTTGCAGTTGATATTTGTCTACTTGCTACAAAATTAACTTTACACGTCTGAAGGTCTCACTTGAAAAAGTCTACTGTAAATATTTCAGTTGAGTATATAAATTAACTGGAATGGACTACAGCCTAACAGTTGGATTTCACTGATGATGTTCACACTTTTGACACACCATATTCAGCTAAATTTGGAAAAATGTCTTTTCATTCTGAGCTTTCTCAGAACAAAGTGAGCAGGTGGTAAAATTGTACTACCTATAAAGTGGGGTTTTAATTGCTGTTGTTGTTCTTGTTGTTATTATTAAGCTTAATTAAACATAGGAATCCAGTCTTGTCATATTGCTGAAAGTCACTTTGAGAGTATGCAGATGAAAGTAAGAACTTGATGAATTAGAATATTATGTCAGTAATCAAGATAGATGATCTGCTCCTCAGAAACTGCCAGAGAAGAGGTCTTGTATAAACAGATTGAAAAAGTAATGGAACAAAATACTAGGTGCCATACCCAAAAAAATATTAAAAAATGGAATTGAGGAGGAAATGGATGCTTAACTTCCAGAGTACAGTCTAAAAATCCTAGCAATGTTGCTACATAAATAAAGAAATTAAATGAAATGAAGGAAATTTCTGGCTTGTTTATCCAAACTTTTCAATGTCACAGAATACCACAGTTTTAGATGAGGAGCAGCATGCATCAGCAAAAGAGAGCTGCAAAGTAAGCTCCAGGGAATATATTTTATTAGTGGATCTTTTGAGTTCCTTTTAACTCAGGAATAGCTTACAGAATCTCTTCAGGAGATTGATCTTTTAGTTTTGTTTGATTTTTGTATCTGTGAATACTACTGCTGTTAAGTGTTTGGAAGTTAATAATTTTATTCAGCATTGTGGAGCTGTTATGTCATCATTCATTCCAAACTGTAGGCACCTGTTTTATTTATGGAGTTGTGCAGCAGACCTTTCGCATTCTAAAAAGAGTTCATTTCTAAACAGTGCACGATTCATTGAAGATTTGCAGTCGATATTTTCCAAAATAGACAGCCATAAAATACATGTATCATTTGCAGTCTTTTTTTTGGTGTAAAATATTTTATAGTATTTGTATATAAAATATTCAGAATAGCAAAGGTGTATCCTCAATGACTGTATTTTAAATATATTCTTGGATGCCTGCCACTGATGTCAGTTTTAAATAAATGTATGCATTGATCCATTCCCAATAATAATGGCATCTATAAATTGACTTAAACAGTGATGAGTGACAGACTAGCTTTTTCTTAAATTGTCTCCAATGGTTATTTGAACAGATCCTGTTGCTAGAAAGCCAAAGGCACGTGTTATTTTTTAACTACAAGCAAAGCAGCCCTTCTCTGTGCAGGGCTTGTAAAATGCCCTTTAAGCTTCCAGCAGAGCTTTAATAAGGTTCATCAAATCTGTACCTTTTAAAAATGTGACTCATCTATATGGTAGAAAAATTACTGCCTAAACCCCGAAGTTCTTACAGAAGGATAGATAAATGTTTCCTTTGGTGCTTTTTAATTCACAGTATCATATATGCTTTCTGTTTGGGGTTTTTTTTGTTGCTTTTTTTTTTTTAAAGAGACAGTGAGAATGGTAAGAAAGTTTCTTACTTTTATGACAATAATGTATGACTTCACATAATTTTAAAATAATGCGTTATTTAAGTATTTTATAGTAATTAACTATGTTAAATAATTACATTTGCCCAAAACCAATTGTACTTCCAGCAATATCTAAACACTTCTAAAAGACAAGGCATCTGTCAAAACATTAGAGAGTGGAATTTGTAACATCAGACTTAAGAGCCAGTATGTCCTTATTAGTTGTTATTCCATCTGGGCCAATGTAGTCTGTTTCCCCTTATAGTAAATTAGCATCAGGACAGCACTGATGACATACTTGTCCTCTTCTGCTGTATGAGGTAGCTCAGTCACTGCTTCATACAGTGTCAAATATCATTGCTTTTTACCACAGAATCAATCCCAGAATCACAGAATAACAGAACCACAGAATGGCAGGAGTTCAAGGGGACCTCTAGAGATCATCTAGTCCAACCCCCCTGCTAGAGTAGGATCACCCAGAGCAGATTGCACAGGATCGCATCCAGGCAGGTTTTGAATATCTCCAGAGGAGACTCCACAACCTCTCTGGGTAGCCTGTGCCAAGGCTCTGAATATACTGAATAATATCATATGTATGGAGATCATATGTATACTTAATATCTAATGAAGTATGGAGATAAATACAGTCTTTTAAAGCTTTCATCAAAACCAAATATGCAGAAATTGTGTAAAGCCAAGGATTTGGACAGTAAATAAAGCAGAAATTTTTCAAATTTCTAATGGCTCTGTTTGTTAGATAAATAGCTGTTCAGCACAACATGGGTCTTTCAAAAACCTCTTAAAATACATTGATAGAATTATGTAAATCCAAATTAATGAAAAAAAAAAGAGAAAAGTTGCAATTACTGTTTAAAAAAATCAAAGCTTAAGTAATATAAATTAATGCCTGGGAGAAAATAATTATAAAGAATGTGTGGAAAAAAACAGGATGGTTTTCTGCTAGTGCACAAACTCATTCTATTGCACCTGATTTCTGGGCAATAGAGAGGAGAATGATGTGATATAAAAGAAAAGGAGTCTTTTAAGAGAGGATGGATGAAAAGTCATGGATCTAGAGGAGGGCCAATATGGCCTTTGCACAAGTATTAAGCTGAGCCATGCCTGTTATTTCTGTGGCACTGTACAGGTACCTTCTCAAATCTTGGCTTTATGTTACACAAAAAGATTTATGGTTTCCTCGAGAAGGAAGTCCACACAACCATTTGAATGGCACAGTTAAAAATCATATGCTTTGGATGCAGAACCACTTTGGACCACCTCTGAGCAGGAGGTGGGCCTATAGACAGCCTGAAGTCCCTTCCGACCTGGACTGGTCTCTGATGCTGTGATAGGGAAAAAAATGGGATGCCCTCAGGTCTTGAGAAGAACATTTGACAACTAGGTGTGTTCACACTAAGTTGCCACTTAACATCAATAAACCTAAAGCCGTAGCTTATTATGTGATCCCTTGTGGTCCCTTCCAACTCAAACCATTCTGTGATTCTATGATTCTATCCAAATCCTTATCATCATTAAAACTATAAATGAGTCTTTTTCTTTTCATTTTTTCTTCCATAGATAGTTTTTAGGAGGACCTTGGAGGACCCAGAAAATACCACAAAAGAAAAGTAGATTATAATTGAAAAGTAAACATAGAAGACGATACATCTTTCAAACACAGAATGCAGTAATTGCATTCCACATAGACACAGAGATTCACATAATTTTATGCCCCATAGATATATAGGATCACAATATTTAGAGGTATAAAATATCCCTACATAGTGTGTAGGGCCAACATTTTACCTACCAATCTGAATAACAGTGATACCATTCCAGCAGACTTATCAGCATGTGCTGGCTGGGCTTTTTTCCCCTACCATCTGCAGCATATGCAAACACATTGCAAGAAAAACACAAATCACCCACTGAGATCATTTTTCTTTGTGTCTCCTGCTTGCTTAGGGGTACATAACCTATCACCAAGTAGCATAATAAAAAGTCTCTACTTCTGTTGCCTTTTATTTTGGGCAACTGACACCACATCAAAAAGCTGGTTGAAGTTATACTTATTAACCAGATCAGTGAAGACTCCAACACTGTAAATATGTCAGTTGCCCAATATCCGCCGATGTATGCAGCACAACAGACATTCAGTTACACTTTCTTCCTGGAGAGAGATTACATATAATTTGATTGTTTTTACTTTGCTGTTTGCTTGATGAATATTGGTATATTTTCACGCAAAGTGATACCATGTTTCAGCATAAGTGGCATGTTCTACTTCCATAACAAATTCAGCAAATGGATAAAACTCATCCCTTGAACATAAAGGTTAGTCTGACTCTGGATTGTAGTGCCTGTCACTTCATGAGGCATCATTATGTTCTTCATGGGTGTATAAATCTGCAAGAGTAATCTATGAATTTTTGCATGCTTTCTACATAAATATTACCCAAATGGTAGTGTGACGTTTCTTAGATGGTAGTTATTACTGCAAAGTCAATCCTCTATTTAGGTGCTAAGTATGTTTAGCATGTATATATTTCTCACGTGTAAGTTTAGACTGGTTTTAGTGTTGAACCCATGTAGGTCCTGATAATCCGCTGTAATGCTTACTTTTGTTGACAGAACTGTTAGTGATTGCAGGAGGGATGTTGTCAGCTGACACCCTTTGAATCTATCTTCTCAGTATCATCTAGACCTTCCCAGTATGTGGAGGATGCTATTCTACCCTTATGGTGACTAGACATTGTGCTTGCAGCCAGCGAGTCAACTGTATCCTGAGCTGCATAGGAAGAAGCATGACCAGCAGGTCCAGGTGATTCTGCTCCTCTACTCCGCTCTTGTGAGACCCCACCTGGAGTGCTGTGTCCAGCTCTGGGGCCCCCAGTACAAAAAGGACATGGAGCTGCTGGAGCGAGTCCAGAGGATGGACACAAAGTTGATCAGAGGGCTGGAGCACTTCTCATATGAGGACATGCTGAGGGAGTTGGGCTTATTCAGCCTGGAGAAGCAAAGGCTCTGGGGACACTTTTTTGCAGCCTTCCAGTACCTAAAGGGGCCTACAGGAAAACTGGAGAAGGGCTGTTTACATGGACAGGGAGTGATAGGATAAAGGGGAATGGCCTTAAGCTGAAGGAGGATAGATTTAGAATAGGTATGAGGAAGAAATTCTTTACTGTGAGGGTGGTGCAACACTGGAACTGGTTGCCCAAAGAGGTGATAATAGCCTCATCCCTGTAAACATTCAACATCAGGCTAGACTGTGCTTTGAGCAACCTGATCTAGTTGAAGATGTCCCTGCTTAATGCAAGGGGGTTGGACTAGATGATCCCTAAAGGTCCCTTCCAACCCAAACCATTCCATGATTCTATGAATCTATGATTTTAACCTCCTGTTAGTTTTTTCATTCTTTAAATATGCTGTTGTCTGATACATCGACCTTATTCCCTTCTCGTTTTCTAGCACATCCTCTGGAGTGGTACCACTAGCAGTAGCCTAAGACAGAAGAGTCCCTGAAAGAGGGCTAATCAGTCTGTTACTGAGCAAGATCTTCATAGCAGAAATTGAAATAAAGAGGCCACTTACATATTCTTGCAAACACAGGCTTGATATTTCTTTTTCTATATCACTCAGAAATTCTACTTGCACTTTAAAACAAGGAAGGCCATAAATATAAAATGGCTCTAATAGTAATAGCATCCCCTGCGGTTGCCAGGAACAGTTTGTACCATGGAAAAACGGGGCATATGTTGGCTTGACAGCCATTGGCAGGGCTTGATTGCATATGTTGCAATGTCAAAATGCCTTTTTAAATACCTCAGAGGGATCCTGCTATTTTCTTTGTCATTTTGAGATAAAACAAATGAGTTTCTGCAAAGTTTCAAATAGGTGTTCTTATCCAGGAACCACAGAGACTTAGGTTTGTTTTTTTTCTTTCTCATTTTCAGTATCCTATTCCTCAGTGCATGAAATCAGACTTATTCTTCTGTCATGATAATACCTATAATAGCATAATTATGTAATAATTTTATCATAAGTATAGCTGGATAAATTGGATACTTAAAGTGATCATGATTGGGTGTTCCATAAATTTAAATATTTTTCATTCATTAGAAATGAGCAGAACACAGAATGCTTCATTCATGTAATAAAGATATAGAGAAATCATATGTATCTGTGCACTTGAGTTTTTGTATGCACTATTCCGTGTATGTATGTAAAAACTTACACATGCACAAACTCATTGAATGTTTTTAACTATCACCTTTACAAATACTAATGAAACTGAAAATAAACTTCCTAGATTTCCCCAGCAAGATATTTTCTCATTCATCTTTGAAGTAATGCAAAACAAAACCAACCAAACCAAACCAAAACAAAATGTAGGCCCCAGTCTTGAAAGCACTTTCTTTATCCAAAACTCTTGGAAAAGGGATGAGTTTAGAAACTTATCCAAATGACAAAGAGATGGATCCAAACCCCATTAGACTCAGAGAAATTCTCTCCTTTAACTGAAATAGGTTTAGGATGAGGCCCACGGCACACATGTTTTTAGTGATTTGTACTAAAAATTTGAAAGAAATCACAGCAACACATTAAAAAGACATACTGAAAATGTGCTTTTGTGCTATACTAAAAATAGCTGCTAGATCATCTTTAGAGAGCTCATCAAGGTTGTTGAATAACCAGAGTAATAGCTGTCCCGATGCCATAATGAGATTTATGTAAAATATTGCTTTGGCAGATATTATAATTGATTCTTTTTTTGTTGTCACAGAAGAGA
Source organism: Psophia crepitans (assembly GCA_013399095.1). Classification (NCBI taxonomy): domain Eukaryota; kingdom Metazoa; phylum Chordata; class Aves; order Gruiformes; family Psophiidae; genus Psophia; species Psophia crepitans. The sequence goes on along the minus strand of VWZZ01007439.1, from coordinate 45,376 downwards.
AGTTTTCATTTTTCAATTTCCAGCCTTGTGAAGTTCAGTTAACAGGCAGAGATTACAGCTTAACTCCAGGTTATCACTACCTATATGGCAAATGCATATATAAAAAATGTATGCACATCTGATAGCAAAATTTTCATGCCTTTGGCTAGTATCAGATAATAGAAATATTTCTGTGATATGCTTTGTGAAACGTGGGGATTATGAGCGCTAAATGCTTCTCTGTTTTAAACCATATTTGTGACAAATGATACTGTCTTTCAATACTAATTTAAAAAAAGAAAACAAACCCTGAAAGATATTTTAATTAAAATTAATGTTCTTGACAGCTCTTTGAAGGGAGTTACCCAACTATGCTGAACTGATAGATAATTCACAGGAAGAAAAAAAAGAAAAAAACACAAGCACAGTGTTTTATACCAGCTGTGTACCTCTCAAGAGAAACTGAAGAGTTCTTGTGGAGGAGAAGCATACAAAATATTTCAAGACAGCTCTCAGGTTGGTATCTCTAGTATCTTCTCAAATACCTCCTGTTTAACACAGAGATACCTCAGCTTCACTAAAATCTCTGTAATTTACATTTGAGAATTGTAGACTGCTTTATTTTGTAGTTCAGAGGGCTGGAACACCTCTCCTGTGAAGAAAGGCTGAGACGGTTGTACTTATAAGAAAGGTAGAGAGAGACATCTTTTCAGGGCCTGTAATGACACAGCATGAGGCGATAGTTTTAACCTGAAAGGGAGTACATTTGGATGTAAGGAAGACATTTTTTATGATGATAAGGGTGGTGAGATACTGCAACAGGTTTCCCAGTGAAGTTGTGGACACCCCATTACTGGAATTATTCAAGACCAGGTTGGATGGGGCTTTGAACAACCTGGTGGTGTGAAAGTTGTCCCTGCCCATGGCAGGGGGGTTGGACTAAATGATCTTTGAAGTTCCTTTCCAACCCAAACCATTCCGTGATTCTATGATAGTTGAAACTGACACCCAAGCCTTGTCTGTCTGAAATATACAGTTTTTTATGGGCATCTTTCCCCTGCCATTTTGTATACTTATTTAGTCACTATGGTTGCAAGGCTGAAGAAGTAAATCAGTTCTTGTAAAAAAGCTGAGACAAGTAGTAGAGAAAAATGCACACAAAGCAATATATCTCATGAAGAGAGATTAAAAGGTCTGACACTGTGTCACTGCTGACATAGAAGTTGAAGTTCCACCTGGAAAGTTTTAAAATAGCTTACTTTTTTAAATTGTACTCTTTTTTTTTCTTTACTTGTAATACATCACCCAGTTTTGGGATAAAAAAGTTGTTAAAATCTCATCTAGTGTGATAGGGTCTCTGCAGCATAGGCAGCCCAGCAGGAAGTAGCATTTCTGGTAGGAATTCACAGATGACTCAAAAGAAAGTAGGAAGTTTAGAACTTCTGGAGGCACAGAATTACACCTTAGGGCTGGGGTATACACTTAAAATTGCTCTTTAACAAAGTTTTTTCTCTTTTGTACTGTGTATGTCACTGCTATCTACACAAGTAATTTTATGTTCAGCAATGAAGAGCAAATGAGGTGTTGGAATAAGTAATTGCATTTCAATTTTTTTTTTTATTATGCATTACCAGTAGAATTAGAAACTGTTCTGCACGCATGCTGCAAAACTTTGTACTGATTAATGTTGATATAAACCCAATGTGTGCGCATGCACACACACACACACATATATGACTATTGAATATAAAAGATTTTGAATATAGAAGACACGAGTGACTATCTGATCTGCATAATCTTATTCCTGATGGTACCACATGAGAAAGACAGAGAATGAAACAGGAAAAAAAAAGTGAGGAAGAGAGGATGAAAAGGATGGATGGGAGGACAGGAATGCAGAAGGAAAGAAGGGAGGGATGGAAAGGAAAGACTTTTTGAAGATCTCTGAATGGGATTGTACAGAAGATAAATAAGAAAAAAACAAACATTTACTGGAGCGTTTTTCTTAGTGGTGGCAAGTTTTCTGACACAATTGCAACATTTGCAGTGAATGGAGCATCAGGTCACAGATATGGGAGAAAGTGCAATGGGGAGACAAAACTCTGTTACAGACTCTGTAATGGTTAGTCTTCTGAGTTCAGATAATTTATACTGTTCAGAAGTGGTGAAGCCACAGTGCCATTACAATCACCATAAAAGATCTGTTGCTGAGACCTTCATACATTAGCATAAATGTATATGGCTATAATGTTATACATGTGCCATTGTTTAACCCGGCTGGCAGTTAAAACAGCCACATAGCCATTTCATCGCTTCCCACCTCCCAATGGGATGGGGGAGAGAACTGAGGGGAAAAAAAAGGGAAAATTTTGTGTGTTGAGATAAAGAGAGTTTAATAGGACAGAAAAGGAAGATCTAATACTAATACTAATACTAATACTAATACTAATACTATACAAACCAAGTGATGGACAGCACAACTTCTCACCACTCAAATTCAGTGATCAGCATGATCCCAAGCTGCCCTGGCTACCCAACCCCCTGTTATATAAGAACTATGATGTAATATGTTATGGAATATCCCTTTCCTCAGTTTGGGTCAGCTGTCCTGGCTGTGTCCCCTCCCAGTTTCTTGGGTGACCTTGCCTTCTCCTTGTCAGGGCAGTATGAGAAGCTGAAAAGTCTTTGACTCTTTGGTAACAACTGAAAACATCAGTGTGTTACCAGCATTATTCTCATCCTAAATCCAAAACTTGGCACTGTCCCAGCTGCTAGGAAAAAGATTAACTCCATCCCTTCTGAGATCAGGAGAATATGTTGCAAACACATTAAAAGAGAAAAAGTCAAAACTTACAAAAAACAGTGAAATTTAATGTCAGGATTACTGTTAATATTTTGGTATTTGTCTTGTAGCAGTCCTTCACAGTCCAAATTATGTTGCGGACCATTCAGGGAAGCAGATATAGTCTTCGCTTCAATTTTTTTCACTGGGTGTTTTACTCTGTTCATACTGTTACCATATCTGGGTACAGACAAGCTTTGTCTTAAGTCCAGATAATGCATATAAGATACAGTGAAAATAAATATTATTCTAACAAATTAATATAATTCTTAATAAAATGTGATATCTGAAAAAGATTTTCTAATTAGGTTGAAGTTCTTCAGAAGGTCTGCCCAAAATCAAAGCGATAAATCTCTCTTTTCTATAAGCAGTATCTTAAGCTTCATCTTTGCCAATCCTGACTGTGCAGTGAACATTTGTTAGGAAGAAACAGTCATGCTCAGGGCAAATTTAGAAAAGATTGTTCCAGCAAACAACTTCCAATTTATGGGATGAAAGCCTACATGCAATAGTTTCTTAAGGTATGTCTACTTCTTTTTTATCTTAATTTAATGAAGAAATAGATTCCAGGACACTGAAGCTTGCAGTTCTCATAAATGTAATTCAAAAATTAACCAGTGGGGAACGCCTAAATTGAATCTGATGAACAGCGTTTGAAATTACATTTTCAGACTGTTCAGCAACAAATTCTTTTTAATTGTTTATATTGACCTTGCTTTTCCAAGAAAAAAATCCTCTTACAATGTGTAATGTTTCCCTGAATATAAAAGACTTAATTAGGCTTAATTTGCACAATCAGGGATCATAAACAGATTATAATTTGCATCGCAGAACTGTGGAGCATCATTAAGGTTACATTTCATATGGTAGTTATAAGAAATTGTATTGAATAAATATCTGCAGACTAAGGTCAAACAGTATAATGAAAATATAAATCTTTATCTGAAAACATTTTTTTTCTTTTTTTTCCTGGATATTACTGTCCACTGTAGAAAGGCTGCAGAGATGGATCTAGTTCCATGTATATATGATAGATATTTTCATCTGTTATAACAAAATCATTTTAAAGAACTATGTGATTGAAATCTTTTTTATAGCTTATTACATAGAATAATTAAATGTCCCCTCAATCAGTCACTTTTGGTAGAAGCAAGGCTTAAGGAAGAAAATAAAATCATTTATTGTAAGCCAAAGCTAACATGAAATCCATTTCTCTGGTGGTAGCTGTCACTGTTCTTCCTTTACTGTCTTTACTACTGTCAGATAAATCTTTTTAAGCAGCATGAAAGTACTTCTGACAAAAAGTATACTTCGAAAATGTTCTCTTTCTAATTATATTATATACATCTATAATACATATACTTCAAATAATCCTCCTAATTATTTGTTATTTGGAAACAATGTTCACAGAGAAGCAATTTTGTTATTATGCTTCTTTGTTCAACTTTTAAAGTTCTGCAAGGGAGAGGGACAGGGAAAATACTTAGCATTTTCAAATACTTCTTCAAACATAAATGTTGTACCAACAAAAATAACTGATAAGTGATGCAGCACCTTGGTATGAAAAAGTACTCATATTTCTCCCATTTTCAAATCTGAATAATAGAAAATGCTTTGATGGTACATAGAATGACGATCATCAATGAAGGAATCAAGAGAGAATGTTAGCAGAAGTGCTGATACATGAAGGTAGGTACAGCACGTATCTTACCTCCTCACATCCTCATGTCCTCATGTTTACTTTGAAGGGCATCTTTTGAAATCAAACATTAAAATCTGAGTCTCCACTGACTAAAGATTCTGTCTGGTGATCCACACTGTAAATGGAGATAACTGGGATCTCTATTCATACTTTTTGGATCTGTATCCAAAACAACTGCTTTTTCCACTAGTTAACCCAGTAAGTAAGGAAGAGAAAGATACTGTAATGAGACTTTGAGGAACTGGTTTCTGAAACATTTTGCCCTTCACCTGTCAGTCCTAAGAATTGGAGACAGGAAGGCAAAATTGCTTGGGTTACGAGAACTCTTTTTCCCATCACTACTGAAAGCATTTTGGTTTCACTTGGAAAATATCTGAATATATATTCAACTACATCTAAGTTTTGTCCAGCAAAACACTGTCTATTCAATATGTAAAGAAGCATGCATTCAATAGAAGCTGAAAAATAAATTACAAAATCTTAGTTTCAGTTACGCCATGCTGATTTAATGCAAAGTGTGATGGCTTCAGGTATGTTGTTTTCAATAATATGCATTAAATTCCACAGAAGTACGTTATATTTATTCATAACAAAATAGCAGATGCTGCTGTATTGTGTTAGCTTGGATGAATATATGCTGTGTGGAAATATGCATTGGATGGGCAAGCCCTTCTGACTGGAAAAAGCTGGATTTGAGAAATAAATGTATTGATGTGAATGAAAACTGACAAAAAGTTACTGGCTTCTATAAATATATGCTTTGAAAGAAAACTTATTTATATATAAAAATGAAATTCTATCAGTTGGAAGGTACTGTTAGCGATTTCAGAAACCATTTATAACATATTAGATTCAGCAAAATTACTTTAATTTCAGTGTGTATTGCATGTATTTCCCTGAAATTTTACTGTGTTGGAAAATAAAACAAACACAAATCCAACTCAAACATTTCCAGTCTCAAAACCTTTGTGGTAATGCTGCACAGATGAACCCTGTTAGTCTTTATTAAATCATGAGGATTTGTTATAGATGCCTCAATATTTAGTTGTCTTTACATACATTTCTGAGACTTACATTTCAGTAATTCGTGAGCTGCCCCTCATTCACAGCTCTTTGATTGCTAATTGATGCACATCATTCATAGCTATGCCTTTGCTTGAATTAACTCCATAAACCCTGTTTTAAAGACTTCTACTTCCAAATTTTGCTTCAGAGAAGACCTGAAAGGTGGAGGTTTTTTCCCCCCATTATATACTTTATTGTTATTTGTGGGAGGGGGTGTAATTTCTTTTTTTAATTTTTTTTTTTCTGACAACTAAAGAGTAGCTTTCATGTGGATTGTCCTTTTTCATGCTTCACTGTGACCTGAATAGATGTCTTCTGCCTTGAAAGTTAGCAGAATTCATACAGACATATTGCTTTCTTCTGTTTCAAACTTAGTTTCTAAGACTTTTTTATAAGGTACAGAATTTGTTTTCCTTTTTTCCTAGTGGAAGCTTCACCTCCTACTATGGAATTACCCACTAGGAAAATACGCTATAAATAACAAATAGTATCTGACTCCTTCTTAAGCCAATGATATTTGTGATTCCATGGGGTTTGTGATTCCATAGTTCCGTGACTATTCTTTGAGATCTAAATGCAAAAGATCATATTGTGAGGGATTTTATCTTAAATAAAATTTTCATTAAAAAATAGATTTGTTAAATTTTAAAATATTTTGAGAATATATGTTAATTTATCTTTTAAATGTAATCACATATTTCTCCACCTCACGTCCTATTGCAGACCCAGTTTCCATGATATTCAATTTCCTAGGTTGCTTGCTTTCACCTCCCAAAATATACTACTTGATGTCTTACCTCTTGATTCCTCTATGTACAAAGTTGTTGACAGCTTATTTTATCCCCATGTGCTCTTTCTTTCCTTTCTATTGCTTCTTTGCCTTTCTTGAAGCTTCCTATTTAGCTACTTCAAGAACATTGTTAAAACCAGAAAGGCAGCATTGTTCCCTTCATCGCAATGAACTGACTCAGTTCTTAGTCAAGGGTCCTGACAAAAATAAATAGGAACACTTGGTTACACTATATTTCAATCCTCTATGGTTAGAAATTCCTGCCATAAGTAAAAATCAAATATAACAGAGTAGATTATCAGTATGTTGAACTTAGATAGTAGATTTTATATACTTACTCTAAGGAACAAGTGGGTTTTATACACTTGCCCTAAGGAACAGGTGTATTTCATATACTTATCCTAAGGAGCAACAGACATCATTTACGAGCATCTGAAGCATTGTGCAATATGCAGAGAAACTGAACAACAGACCTAGAAAGTAACATTAGTAGCATTTACTTAGATGATCTTGGAACAAAGATAGTCATCTCAGCTTAACCCTGTTTGTGGCAGATGGGAATCCTCAATTCACTGACTACTAACTGGTGTCAAGAGGTCAAAAATGCAAACTGAACTTGTACAATGAAGGAAAAAAAAAAGTATTCAAATGAAAACAGAAATATTCCAGATCATATTTGTATAATTTAAACGTGCTATACCAAGGAAGTCTGAAGAAAGTTAAGGCAGAAGTTGCAGTGTGTTTCTGTTGCTAACTTGCTTAGTCTCTCCTTAAGCACAAATCTCAAGAATGGAGTAGTGGTAGTTGCAGAATTGAAAACTGGTGGAAGAAGAATGGTCAAAACCATTAATTCTCTTTACTAGTCTCCATATTTCAGATTATGGAAAAAACCCAAACAAAAAAAGAAAAATAACCCACAAACAAAAAACAAAACACTGTTTTTTGGACAGCATGGTTACTTGTTGGCTGGAAATTATTTTTGGCATATTTTCATGAAAATAAAGGAAATATAAAGAGAAACAAAAGAATGAAAAAAAGAGTACAAAAGAATAGCACTTGAATTTTCAATAAAATTCATCTGAAAAATCTCTTCTTCACACTGTTAAAAGTACAAATGAAATGCTCCGCTTGTTTTGATAGCTCAATGAAAAATTAGTATTTATGAAGACACAGAAGAAAACAAATTATTGAAGACCAGGGACCACTTTAACTTATGTGTGTAGATAAATATAATTGAAATAGAAATGAAAATTACATCAAAATAATTACAGCAATGACAACAAATTTTATTTAATATATCATTTTCTGCATACAGGTACCCATATCAAACAGCTGGCCAAAAAATCAGCTAGTTGTAGATTGTTTGTTCAGTTTAACTGTAAATATTTGAACAAGAAGAAGATGATACTTGCAAGAGGGCAAGAGGTGAAGATGGGAAATTATTTTCCGTTACCATCAAACAGAATTATGGCATAAATAATTTCAACGTCTTCTGGAAACATTGAAATAGATATGCTGTTCTGTTTTTAAAGAGAACAAGAAAATACCTTGCTGGCCATAACTAGTAGCACACTGGTGATGTTATTCAGATAGGATGACAGCCAAGTTCTTCTGATTGGAATGAAGGACTTCAAAATGTGCCTATTTCTGTCAGGTTTGTCTCAGAAGTTTTCACTTGTAGAGACACCTTTTGTTCCCCCTCTCCCAAAGGGTCTTTATGCAAAGTAGAGCAGTTCGATGGGAAGGACTAAAAGTTCATCACTTCCTCTTCAAAAAAAGAAACAAGTCTCACTACAGACAGGAAGGCTAATTTCAGGTATTGTTTCTGACTGAGGTAGGTATTCATTCATTGACTTGAATTTATTAAGCACTGGGCTACTGCTCATACTAAAAATTTGCTGGAACTGAGATCCTTTTGTCCTTTACAGTTATGTTCAAACTAATATGTTCCCACAAAGGGAGTATTTTGTGAAAGATGCCATTTTCCATCAGTGTGTATGTAACAGAATAATTTAAAAAAAAATCTTATGAAGATAACAAAAATTCTGTAACAATATCCTCTAGTAAATTCATATGGAATCATTTTTATAAGTGCGCCTTCAGGGCTAGTACTGTTCATCCTACTGAGTTACATTTATTGCCTTTATAAGGGTTTTCTTTCTGTGGGTTCTTGAAAATAATATTTTTGGTGGTTTTGGGAGGGCTTATGAAGTGTAGGGTACAGTGTTTGGAAAACAACAAAGTTCAACAAAATGAGAAGTTTTGAAGAAAGAAAATTCAGCTCAAAACCTACTCTTTGAATGATAGTGTACGCATACAGGGATCTAACCCCTTGATCTTAGGTTTTCCATCTGAAAATTTTTGTCTTGGTTCACAGAGAAATCTGGAAAAAAAAATAAAAATAAAGTTTAACATGGCAAAATAAGAACAACTGCTTGCAAGGACCTATAGACCTTGTTTGATTTCAGAAGGGAGATAGAAAGTCCATGTGAGAAAAATATGTGGACCATCTAAATAAATAGCACACATGAGTTATATTGTTTCTATTCCTGTTCTAACAACATATTCTTTGGTAGGTGCACTCCGCCTTACTTAGGACACATAACAGGACAATGTCTGTCACTGAATGTTCAGAAGTTTGTTAGAGCATTTTTGCCATTACTTTTTTTGTATTAAGTAGAATAAAATACCAATGAGAATAATAACTTAACTAAAATAACTTTCTTAGGTTCACAAAGAGAATCCCCCATTAGATTTTGGAAGTATATGCAGTAGATTTATTTTTTTTAAAAGCCAAATGAGAGTCTATATAGGAACATAAGAGCAATGATAGTAATAATTAATGAATGCAAATAAAATAATAGCAACATAAGCACTAAGGGAACAGTGATACGACAGCAGCTGAGTATTAAAATAGTAAGTCACAGCACTCCAGTTTCTGGAACTCTGGAGTGAAATGTGAACGTTTGCTATAGTCTCATAAAGAACCCTGGAGTCATACCTGATGAAGATTCAAAATTGCCCTCCTGGGAGAAATAAGCCAGTGGTAGGTATGTATTCAACGTACCAACACCTCCCCCTACTCTCTTATCCTCCCCCACACACAGACATACACACACACACACACACACACACACACACTCTGCCCTAAAAGATACGCAAAAGACCGGGTGACTGAGCATGCTCTGAGGGTCTGCTAGCATGGAAAATTTTGTCATTGCATAGCCATTCTGTGTGCTAATTACTTTTGAGACTGTGTGTTGCTAACAAGCCTTGCTCATTCTGAGTCACAGATGATGTGTGGCACATTTTCTTCACTATAAATACATGGTCCAGCAACTGAGCAATCTGTGGAATGTAAATAAGTTTCCATTCATTACGTAGGAGTTTCACATCTATAAAGGGTAACTTTCAGGGAGTCAGCAAACTTAAAGAGCTTGATATTCACTGTCCTAAATCTATGTTTCAGGAGATGAATGACCTGTGGTAAAAGGAAGTGTAATGAAATAGAGTAATGTTGTTTTGATGAAAAGACCAGAATGTCCTCCAGTACTTGTATGCATTCCTCAGTGGTGCCACTTTGATTTCATCAGTCCTCTTTTCACAGTATATATTGCCAGTAAAGCAATTCCTACATACAAAGGATTTATACTATGCTGAAATAAAATGTCTTTAAACAGTTAAAACAATATCCCCTTAAGTGTGCAGTACTGTAAGAAAGTTGTCTTGTAAGGAATATAATTTCGGGTTTCCAAAGTAGTTTCTACATAAAAACTGATGACAATAACAACAAAAATCAGAATGAAATGTCTGTAGTGAAGTTTAAAAAACAAGCAAGCAAGCAAGCAAAAAATCCCTAACAGAACAACAAAGGACCACGTTCAAAATAAGCATAATCCCTAGTAGTTTTGTTAAAATCAGGGTGGGAATTCACCACCTACTTTATATTATTTTAATAGTCAGGCTTCATTCCACTGTATTTTGGATTGGGTAGGTAATGACCTGTATTTTGACTTCTACATTTCTTTCTTTCCACATTCCTTCTGCCCTCTCTGTACCACTTGCCATTACAAAACTGAAAACTAAAAGATGCATATATATACACACACACACTCTCGCATTTATATACATATACATATGTATAAGTAAATGTGTGTGTGTGTGTGTGTGTATATGTATAAACCCAGCATTTTCTCTAACGTAATAGTGAGCAGACTGAAAAGTTCATAACACAGCTGCCCTGGAAGCTTGTTCCTGCTGCATTCTTTGCCTGGAAGACACCTGTTCAGTAATTATACGGCCAGCAGTACATTAGCCACATTGCCTGCTGGATTGCAGGTGTTTGAATCTATAGGGAGAAGGTCATTACATTACCATTTCTCTCCATCTGGCCCTAAGAAAGCAAAGTGTATACAGGCCACTGAGACAGCTCACTTCAGAGGATGTCTTTCTGTCCATTTATCATTGAACAGCAGATGCAACACTTCCTGAATTTCTAAGATGCCAGCCATTATGAATTTCTATTTGTGAGGCTTATTAAAAACAGTACTGTTCCAGGTAAATCGATTTACTCCTGAGTGTACATACACACTAATAAAAGTACCTCCAAATTCCTGTGTGTGTATTCCATTCGTTTGACTGTTTTTACTGTTACTTAAAAAAAATGTTCCCTGGAGAAAGGTGTTTGGATGAGGAGTTTTACGTTGCCTGCTGATGTCAGCCTGACTGTAGAAAGGTTGGCATGAAAGGCGTGTAGAAAGGACACTTAGGAGGCACAGGAGACAGATTTTCATAGATACTGCTCTTCTAAATGTGGATGGGCATTTCTGCATATCTTTCTTTGTTGAACTCACTTGTTTTTGATACATATCAATGAGAGAGGTAAAAACAGAGGAGGCATGTTTTAACTTTGCCAAACCATGTTAGCGTGGCATTGTTTCTATAAATTCATCGAGAAGTAATCATTAAAGAGGAATGAAAACTACTTAAGCCACAGCTTTCTTACTGGAAATTTGCTGGCAGCTTGCCACTCATCCAGCAGTTAGCCTGAAAGCTTTTTATTATTCTTACAACTGCCCAAGTATCTGCCACTGTTTCTATGCAAATCCAGAAATACAGCTAAGGAGACTGCTATAGCTATGCTTTGTGTGTAAAATTTCCCTTGGGGAGAAGTTGAACCGCCACAATTTACAAATAAGTAATGGATTTTTATAATCCATTATTATCCATTATTAAAATCCATTATTAAAATCATAATTTTAATGAATTATCTTGTCTGAAAATCAGATACGTATTTTTTACTCTTTAGATAGAAAGATATTGGAGCAACTTGTAAAGATGGGGAAAGTGTATTTATTGAGAATGGATGTATTTATGGATACTGCTATATGACGTATTTGGCTAGAGGAGACAGGGACTCAGATCCAGTGATCCAGAATATCCTTTGCAGTCTTATCTTCTTACAGAGTCAACAAACAAAGGAGTATCATTTCACTGTGCTGCTGCTATTAAAGGGAAAGTTTTGGCCTAGAGATCCTAGTTTCCTGTTCTCACTGATTTCACAGTACTGCAGAATGGAGGGTTTCACAAAACCACAGAGGTTGGAAGGGACCTCTGGGGGTCATCGTGTCAAACCCTACTGCTCAAGCAGGGACACATAGAGTAGACTGCCTGGGTCCATTTCCAGGCGTCTTTTGAATACTTACAAGGATGGAGACTTCACAGCCTCTCTGGGCAACTTGTCAGCATCACAATAAAAAAGTGTTTTCTTATGTTCAGACAGAATCTCTCATGTTTCCTTTTGTACTCATTGCCTCTTGAATTTCCAAGGATGCTAGTGACTGCTGAAACACAAAAAATTAGTAAATAAATTAATCAGTGAATAAAAACCTTTATACAGAATATTTGTCTTGTGTAAAACTACTTGTAAAACATTTCTCCTTCTTCCTTTCTGTATCTCTATGGAAATGATTGTACAAGTATATGCATAAAATTAGAAGTTCTTTTCTTGGATATAAATATTAAAATACAAATTTAGCTATGCAAAAAAGTTTTGCTGTTTGTATGTGTCATGGTTTAATCGCAGTAGGCAACTAAGCACCACTCAGACACTTGCTCACTCCCCTGGTGAGATGGAGGAGAGAATCAGAAGGGTAAAAGTGAGAAAACCTGAGGACTAAGATAAAGACAGTTTAATAGGTAAAGCAAAAGCCGTACACACAAGCAAAGGAAAACAAGGAATTCATTCACTACTTCCCGTTGGCAGGCAGGTGTTCAGCCATCTCCAGGAATGCAGGGCTCCATCACACATAACACGTATTTGGGAAGACAAGCACCATAACCCCAAACGTTCCCTCTTCCTCGTTCTTCCAGCTTTTATTGCTGAGCATGATGTCATATGGTGTGGGATATGGAATATTATCTCTTTTGAAGTCTGAGGAGGTAAAAGATTCATTTAGATCTTAAAATAAGGTGGAATGAATCCAGATATTTTACAGTTCTGACATCACTCTAATAAGATTTTGGGAAATACTTAACATTATATGCTCTTCTAATCACGTATAGTTTATGTGAAAGAGGTGACTTGTTGCACTGGTTTTGATTTTGTATTTTTAAATCAAATATTTTTTTTTCCCTAAGAAAGTAATAATATATATTAAAAGTGTTGCAAAAATTTGTATAAGAGAAACAATTTCTTCCAAGAGGAATCACTTAAAAAAACCCCAAATGTTCTCGAAAAACAGATAAGGAACTGTACTGGGTCTGGCTGAGCTGGAGTTAATTTCCCCGTAGCAGCCCTTACAGTGCTGTGCATTGGTAGCAGCAAGGTGCTGATAACACACCAGGGTTTTGGCTACTGCCGAGCAGTGCCGGCACACATCAAGGCTGTATCTCCAACCCTTCTTCCACCCCCTCAGCAGTAGGCGGGAGGTGGGCAAGATCCTGGGAGGGGACACAGCCAGGACAGCTGACGCACATTGACCAAAGGGATATTCCATACCATATGATGTCTGCTCAGCAATGGGAAGCTGAGAGATAGGGGGAGGAATGGGGGTCATATGGTTTTTTCCAATGTTTTGTCTTTGGGGGGAACCACTACGCTTTTGGAAGCCCTGCTTCCCAGGAAGTGGCCGGACATCTCCTGCTGATGGGAAGTAGAGAATAATCTTTTGTTTTTCCTTGCTTTGCTTCCACGCACAGTCTTGCTTTTGCTATATTAAAACTGCCTTTATCTAAACTCACAATTTTGGAGTTGTTTTTCCATCTTATTTTTTTCTCCCCTCTCTGCCTTGGTGAGGAGGGGAGTGATAGAGCGGCTTGGGGGACACCTGGCATTTAGCCAAGGTTAAACCACTACAGGAACAAAATTTGCAGCTTTTGTCTGATGAGGTATTTATCTTTTATCAACAAAATATGATCACTGTTTTCATCAAAATCCAAAAAATGTAATGCAATTAAATTATTAAAGTAAATGCTGGGTTTTCATTATCGCAGAATTATAGAATTGTTTGGGTTGGAAGGGATCTCAAAGGTCATCTAGTTCCAACTCCCCTGCCATGGGCAGGGACACGCTCCACTAGACCAGGTTGCCCAAAGCCTCATCCAACCTGGCCTTGAGCAATTCCAAGGATAGCGCCTCCACAACTTCTCTGGGCAACCTGTTCCAGTGCCTCACCACCCTCACAATGAAGAATTTCTTCCTAATATCTACTCTAAATCTTTGCTTTTTTAGTTTAAATCAATTAACCCTTGTCCCATCACTACATTCACTGATAAACAGTCCCTTTCCAACTTTCTTGTAGGCCTCCTTCAGGTACTGGAAGGCTACTATAATGTGTCCTGAGAGCCTTCTCTTCTCTAGGCTGAACAACCCCAACTTTCTTAGACTGTCTTCATAGGAGAGGTGTTCCTGCCCATAGTGAAGTCATACTGACTGTTACCAATCACCTCCTTATTTTACATGTGCCTTAGCATAGTTTCCAAGAGCTCCATGATCTTGCTGGGTACAGAGGTGAGACTGACCAATGTGTCATTCCCGGGGTCTTCTTTTTTCCCTGTTTAAAAGTGGAGGTTATGTTTCCTCTTTTCAAGTCAGTGGGAACTTCACCAGACTGCTATGACTTCTCAAATATGATGGAGAGTGGCTTAGCAACTTCATCTGCCAGTTCCTTCAGGACCTGTGGATGCATCTCATCACGTTCCATGGACTTAGGCACCTTCAGGCTCTTTGGATGGTCTTGAACCTGATCTTTTGTTACAGTGGGTGGTTCTTCATTCTCACAGTACCTGCTTTTCATGGAATCACAGAGTGGTAGGGGTTGGAAAGGACCTCTGGAGATTATCTAGTCCAACTGCCTTGCTAAAGCAGGATCACCTAGAGCAGGTTGTACAGAATTGTGTCCAGGCAGGTTTTGAATATCTTCAGAGAAAGAGACTCCACAAACTCTCTGGGAAGCCTGTTCCAGTACTTTGTCACCCACAGAATAAAGAATTTTTTCCTCATATTCAGATGGAACTTCCTGTGTTCCAGTTTGTGCCCTTTTCCTCTTGTCCTGTCACTGGGCACCACCAAAAAGAATCTGTCCCCTTCCTCTGGACATCCACCCTTTAGATATTTATAAGCATTGATAAGATCTCCTCTAGATCTGTTCCATCACCTTACCAGGGCTGGAGGTGAGGCTGACTGGCCTGTAGTTTCCTGGTTCCTCCTTCTTGCCCTTTTTGAAGACTGGAGTGACATTACCTTTCCTCCAGTCCTCAGGCACCTCTCCTGTTCTCCATGACCTTTCAAAAATGATGTACAGGGGCTTTACCTTCTGTAACTTGGGAGACCTGAAATAAATGCCTGCCCTTCACATGTTGCCATACAAGCAAAAAAAGATTAATACTATGTCAAAAATAGCTTGATTGAGACTACTAAATTTAGTAATTAAAAATAAATAAAAATGAGGGGGGATGGGAAGTAGTGGTTTGAAAAAAAATAAGATTATCTAATCTACTCACTTGGGGTCAGGGAAGAGTTTGAAGAGCAAATTACTCTTTTTATTTTCCAGTTGTCTGACGTGAAAAAGAAATTAATAATCTCTTGTTAAGTATCTATGTTGCAAAGATAAAAATTTGCTGTCCATATTGAACAAATAAGGAGTTTTTTAACGGATACCTTATTTTTCCTTACATAGTGTGATGGTTGGATTGCATGCTTTTATCTATGACGGTATACTTTGAAATACCCAAGAATATATTGTGTCATGAATATATGTATTTTTAAATATCACTTTTCAAATCTTTCCAAATATTGCTTACTTTCCTAATTTCTATCCATCCTACAGGTTCTATTGAGTTGCCCTCATTAATTTGAAAACATTTATATATGCACAGCTTTTATTTGTGGAGTTATATTTACCAGCTGATATTGAGAATTAAAGTTACTTAGTTCTATGTATATTTTCCACTCCAAAACTTTGCAAGCAGGCAACACTTAACAAAGTGTTATAATATGTGAGTGTACTATTCTTTTATACCATAACAGACACTTTATTAATAAGATTCATTTATTAAATATAAGTACAAATCATTACTGTTAATGTTTAATAATGTATAATTTAATAATGAAATTGGAAACGTAATTAAGCAAAAGACCTAAACCTTCTGCCTTTTTCACATGAAAAATTCACTGAATTCAATTGGACTTTATTTCTGAAGAACATTCTGTAGAAGTTTTGATGCCTAGACTCCTTCCTTCCTTCCTTCCTTCCTTCCTTCCTTCCTTCCTTCCTTCCTTCCTTCCTTCCTTCCTTCCTTCCTTCCTTCCTTCCTTCCTTCCTTCCTTCCCCATGCCTCACGTTGCACATCAGTAAGCACTGTGGTGGATTGACCCTGGCTGAAGTCCAGGTGCCCACCAAAGCTTCTCTATCACTCCCCTCCTTAACAAGCCAGGGGAGAAAAGGTGTAACGACAGGCTCATGGGTCAAGATAAGGAGAGGGGAAAACTGTTCACTAATCACCGTCCCGGGCAAAACAGATCAGACTCAGAGAGGAATTAATCTAATTTATTACGAAGCAAACACAGGGCGGAACAGTGAGAAATAAAGTCAAATCTTAAAACACCTCCCCCCACCCTTCCCTTCTTCACTTGACTCCCTATCCCCCTCCGGTGGCACAGGGGGATGGGGATAGGGGTTGTGGTCAGTTGATCACATGTTGTTTTGACTGTTTCTTCTTCCTCAGGGAAAGGACTCTTCCCTTACACCAATGTGGGGTACCTCTCACAGAGGACAGTCATCCATGAACTTCTCCAAAATGACTCCTTCCCATGGGCTACAGTCCTTCAAGAACTGCTCCCAGGAGTTTCTCCCATGGGGTGCAGACCTTCAGGAGCAGACTGCTCTAGCGTAGGTCCCCCATGGGGTCACAAGTCCTGCCGGAAAACCTGCTCTGGTGTGGGCTTCTCTCTCCATGGGGCCACAGGTCCTGCCAGGAGCCCTCTCCAGTGTGGGCTTCCCATGGGGTCACAGCCTCCTTCAGGTGTCTCCACCTGCTCTGGTGAGGGGTCCTCCATGGGCTGCAGGTGGGATCTCTACATCCCATCACCCCTCCTCCATGGTCTGCAGGGGAACATCCTGAGTCACCATGATCTTCACCACAAGCCGCAGCAGAATCTCTGCTCCAGCGCCTGGAGCACCTTCTCCCCCGCCTTCTTCACTGATCTTGGTGTCTACAGAGTTTCTCACTCCTTTCTCTGGCTGCAAAAGCTCCCGTGGTTGTTTTTCCTTGTTAAATATGTTATCCCAGAGACGCTACCACTGTTGTTGATTGGCTCAGCCTTGGCTAGCAAAGGGTCCATCATGGAGCTGCCTGGTATTGGCTCTATTGACCACAGAGGAATCTTCTGGCAGCTTTTTTCAGACGTGCCTGAACAATCTAGTGGTCTTCTGTGATGAAATGACTCCATCACTGGGCAAAGAAACAGGTATGGATATGATCTACCTGGACTTCTGTAAGGGCTTTGATATGGTCCCCCACAACTTTCTAGCCACTAAATTAGAAAGATATGGGTTTGACAGATGGACTGTTAGATGTATAAGGAAAGGATTGGATGGCCACAACCAAAGAGTTACAGTCAACATTCCAGTGTCCATGTGGAAACAAATAGAGTGGTATCCCTCAAGGGTCCATACTGGGACCAATAGTATTTAATATCTTCATCATTGGCATAGGCAGTGGAATTCAGTACACCCTCAGCAGGTTTGCAAAGGACACCAAGCTGTGTGGTGCAGTTAATTTTCTAGAGGGTATGGATAGCATCCAGAGGGACCTTTAAAGACTCACAGAGTAGGCTTGTACAAAATTCACGAAGTACAACCAGGCCAAGTGCAAGGTCCTGTACCTGGGTTCTGGCAACCCTCAGTATCAATACAGGCTGGGAAGAAGAATGAATTGAGAGCAGCCCTGTGGAGGACTTGGGAATATTTGTGGATGAAAAACTGTTTAGCCAGCAAAATGTACCTGCAGCCCAGAAAGACAATCATATCCTGGGCTGCATCAAAAGAAGCATGACCAGCAGGCCAAGGGAGGTGATTCTGCCCCTCTACTCCACTCTCGTGAGACCCCACCTGGAGTACTGTCCAGCTCTGTGGTCCTCAGCACAAGAAAGACATGGATCTGTTAAAGCAGGTCCAGAGGAGGGCCACAAAAATGATGAGAAGACTTGACCAACTCTCCTCTGAAGAAAGATTGAGAGAGTTGGGGTTGTTCAGCTTGGAGAAGAGAAGGCTCTGGGGAGACCTTGTTGTGGCTTTTCAGTACTTTAAGGGGGCTTATAAGAAAGACGGAGAAAGCCTTTTAGAATAGAATAGAATAGAATCATTAAGGTTGGAAGTGACCTCAAGGATCATCTAGTCCAACCAAATCTTTTCTACCAGGGCTTGTAGTGATGGGACAAGGGGCAATGGTTTTAAACTGAAAGTGAATAGGTTTAGACTGGACATAAGGAAGAAGTTTTTAATGAAGAGGATGAGGAGGCACTGGAACAGATTGCCCAGAAGCTGTGGATGCCCCATAGCTGTGTCAGGCTGGACAGGGCTTTGAGCAGGCAGGCTGAACTAGAGGATCTTTGAAGATCCCTTCCAACTCAAACCATTCTATGATTCTATATCTTACTAACAATTGGTTAAATATCAGACACTGACAGCTTTAAATTAAGCTGATCATCTGTCTCTTTCTCCATAGTTCTTACTCTTGCTTATATGAAACTCCATCCTTGTTCTTTCAGGTCACTTCAGTTCAATTGTTCTTTCCTCTTTTTAATGTAAAAATACCTCTTTCATTCTTCAGTGTCTGGCTAGTTCAAGTGCTGAAATCCCAAACTATTCCTTACCTTTTTAGGAAAAGATTATTCCTTTTGTTGCTGTTGTTGTTCTTCTGTGCCACCCCTTGTAGAATTATGAAGTAATTTTTCTAGGAAATCTGTAGCTTGCCCAGGTTTACTTTTTCATCTGTTCTAGACATTCATTATTTTTTTAGTGTTTCTATTATAATTACTCAAAAAGTCTCCCTGTCTCTCTGGTTGCTTTTAAATGATTATGGAATGCGTTGAATACATGGAATTGCTAGCCTCATAATCCTCAGTGAATTAAGATGTTTACCCAATTACGATAAATAAAGCTTGAAGGCATTCCTCTTCCATTTAAGTTTTCTATCAGTATATTAATGCATTAAAATGATGAATATTTCAACTAGGCAACTATGTGAGAGGAAGGTCTATGACTCCTCAAAGCAGCATCTGGGCTTCAGTGTTGTGTCTTTTCACAAACACTGAACTTCATTGATGTGAACAGTTGTGCGGGAGAAGGAGATGCATTAACTTATCTGTTTCTGGGACTATACCTTAACTGCAAACTATAATAATGAACAAGTATGTTTATTTGAAGTCATACCTAGGGGAAGTCAGACAACATTTTCAAGATGAATGACCAATTGAGATCCAAATTGTAGCTATAGAGGGGGGTTGGACTAGATGATATTTGGAGGTCCCTTCCAACCCAAACCATGACATTATTCTATGTTTCTATGACTGTATTCAGAAATAAATTCATGACACTACATTTAAGGACTACACTTTAATTTTCATGGGCTAGAAATCATGTGTGTTGTAAGCTTTCAAGGCATTCAAAAATCAAATTCCATCAAAACTATATGTGTTTCAGAGCTGCTCATGCACTGGAGCATGTTGAGTTTTCTGCTTCAGTCACCTGTAAAGATTTCTTAGAGCAAGGCTGCTAAATTGAAACAGCTGAATGTTTCACCTGTGTGAATGAATGAGTCCATTTCAGACTCCAGGAGATTAAAAAAAAATAAATAAAATGAAAATACCAATAAGAACTGTTATAGGTATGAAGTCAGTCTTTCACAAATGGATTACATCCATATTCATAGTTTGAGTGCTTCTATTCAGAAAAGTAAGATAAAATCTCCGAGCTATTGAGGGAGAAAAGAAGGAAGGAAACATAAACCTGCAAAATATATGGTGCACAATTCTTCAAGATTTTATTTTCAGCCTCATTCGTGGTGCAACTATTATTGGTAATATTATCTTTTTGGTGCAGGAAATAGATCTCATAGTCCAGAACTGAACAACTTTAAAGCAGAGAAAAACACAGATATTACTTTTTCTTCTATTTTTTAAATGGTAATTATAAGGAGATTATCTTGAAAAATAAAAGGGTATATTAGTATCTATATAAATGGCTGAAAAAAATATAAATTTCACAGAATCATAGAATACCAGGTTGGTAGGGACCTCAAGAAGCATCTGGTCCAACTTCTCTTTAAATAATATTACTAATAAACTATGCCTAAAGTGTGAGTATAGTTAGTGTATATCTAAAAGATAGGCAGGTTGTCTGTTCTACTCTGTCTTGATGTGCGACTGATGGATTTCTATTAACATATTCTTTCTACTTCCCTTCTGTGACCTTGGGGTCCTTTTTTTCTCCTACATATTGCAAAAGTAATCAGGGAAATGCTGTACAGAGACTTTTTTTTTTTTAAGAGAAACTTCTATCAGCCTTTGTAATAAGAAAAACATAGAAATAACTCTTAGATTTAACTGCTAGCTTTCTTTTAACACTTGGTCTCAAAAAAGTGAAGTTTAAGAAAGCTTTTCTAATGATGCATTTTTAGATATGCTCCCAGATAACGAATATCACTTTAATAGCCCAGAAACGTAGTATTTTCCTTTAGCAAACCAAGAAAAGATAAACATCCACAGTTAATAAAAAAAAATACAAGTAACATACATACACAAAAAATTTAAAAAAAAAAAAAAGCTGATGAGCATCCTATTAGGCTGCATAACTGGTATCTTCAGGCTGGTCTGAACTGAACAGAAACAGAAATTGTAACTTTGCTGAAGACAGCGAGATATATTACTGGGGTAAAATGAAGTACTCTCTAAGAAAATCAAAACCAAGGAAACGCTACTTGCCCCTGCTCCCCCTCTTGTCTTCTATGCATAAAAAAAGAGAAAGAAAAAAAACATGCAACAGTTGAAAATAAAATACACCACTAAAATGACAACAGAGATAATAGTTATCCTTCCAGTTTTCTAAGTCCTCTGTTCCAACCTTCAGTAGAAGCTTTCACTGAACAGAAACTTGAGTGTTTGCTGAAAAAGAAAATCTAGTATATAGGCTTATTGATAAATTATTCTATTATATGTGTGTATGTATACAGACATATACTTACATATATCCTCATCGTTCTTAGTATACAGTTACTGTAGTAAGATTTTAATCCCTCATGAGGACTTGCATGCTGAATCGCAGGATATAGTTTGTATATATGTCCTAGATGAGGGAGAATACTAGATCTGATGGCGAACATCCCTGGTAAGACTAGCACTGATCAGTTCTTGGAGCGAGTTATGCTACCAAGACTTTAGGGAAAATGTAAGAAACCAGATCATAGACTATCAAAGGGCACATGATTCATGTGAGAAATCTGAGCCCCATAGAATATGAGTGAATATAGCTGCATAATTTACCTTTTAAAAAGAAGACATTCAAGAAATTAATTAAAAATTAATAAGCAGCTATTTTGTATACTCAGTACATTTTTCTACCATGTTAAAAACCTGAGAGTTTATCCTTGTTTCTGTAAACTGTGAGGCATGATCTTCTTTAATTACTCAGAACTTGTCTTCTTTCAAAGACCCATACATGGATAGGATTATCTGACATATTGAAAGTTCATATTCTAGTTTACTTCAGGTGCCTATATTTTTAGTCTGGACCTCTTTCCCACACTGGTGTAACTGAATACACAGAAATTGCACAAATCCTTAATTGTGTAATGTCATTACTGGTATGCATCGAGTAGTTCATTATATTACAATCCAACCCTTTTAATTATGTCATGAAATAAACATTGTTCTGCTATGTTATTAAACAAATTACCAAAATCTGCCCACTCACTAAATAAATCAGGTAGTATAATTGAACATAAATAGCTTCTGGTACCAACCTAATGTGTTTAGATAGCAAAAATGTTCTTTTCATTTCTCTTGCTAAGTAGAGCGCTCTGGCAAGTCAGGAAACGATTCAGCATTTTCTTCCTTTTCTTTGGAAACTGATACCATATCCCTCACTCACTTGAACAGAGAAAAGATTATAGACTTTGGCCTTCATTAAACAACTGGTTAGTTTAAAACAACTTCTTAGAACATTTTTACAAGTTGTGAGTTGCTTTCACTAAAATTCAACCCCTAATTAATTTATGTTCGTATTGAACTTAAAAGTGCTATTTAGATTCCCATGAATTTATATATATATATAAAAAAAAGCTGGTGATGCTTCATGAAAATTTAATATAAAGTTGTCTTGAAGAGCCTGTCTCTTAACTGATTTTTTTTTGTTACAACATGTAGCTAGAGTACCGGAAGCATGTTGTATTTCTATACAGAAATAAGGATTACAACGGATGCAGAGATCACACTTGATTTTTTATTTTTCTGGGAAAAGATACAAAGGAAGATTGAATGAACTATTTTGCATGACTTTGAGACTAAATTAAAGTTTAAAGACTTAAAATCTGGTCTGCGAAGCATTATAATAGTTTCTTTAACTTCCCCAATTAATATCTAAAAGATACTATTCCCAATTCTGATGTCATATATTGTATTTAAAGTTTGGTATAACTTATCTGAGGTCTGTAAAAAATAATGGAGAACAGAATCCAGCATAGGGATCTTACAAGTAACCTCTGGCACAAATGGAGATGAAAAAAAAAAAAGGGTAATTTTTTAAAATTTTTATTCAACCTGGTGATGAGTTGTTTCATTTATTTCTTCCTTCATCTGTGTCCTCATACAATTATGGTGATATATGACTGTAAAACATGGTTACCATAATGCAATGGACAGAGGAACAGTCTTAGATGCATGAAATTTAACTTTTCACTTTCTTCTATTTCTTTGATTTTAAAATAGTGCTTAAAATACCAGTGTAATTTGAAACAGTGAACTTTTCCATAACTACCTATGGCAGAGGCTTTTCTGAACACTCAGATAACATTTCTGTGAAGTGTGTCTGGTTTTCTCCATATCTTTCTCCATTTTTTCAGGTATGCCCTATTAATTTTTTTGGTTGGTTGGTTGATTGGTGGTTTTTTTGTTTCTACACACATATAGAAGGATTCTAGACAGGGTCTCAGAAAACCTGATTAAATCTTTTATGATTAAAAAAAAAAAGCAATCTAAGTATAGGAGGGATTCAGTGTCTTTGCTGTGGCATGGGGTAAAGAGTTTCACACCCTTTCCTAGCAAATCTGTACTAGTATGTCTAAGTACTTGTACTTAGTCTATTGTACTTGTACTAAGTCTATTGACTTGTCTTTGGGTCTGTTCCTTTATAGAATAAATGTCAAGATCATAGTCTTATTGTATGTTTACTGGCTGTCCTTAACAAAGAATGATTCATGACTTGGACATAATCTATGTTTAAAAATGCCTCAAAACCACCAGGTCCTTCTTTGGTGTCTGTTTTAAAGATCTTTTGAACATGGAATTTTACCAAGACTTTGAATGACAGAAACGTGTCTAGCATTATATTGACTGAAGTATATCAAAACCTCACAGTCAGAAAGAGAACTGAAAAGGGAAGGGGAAAAAAAGAAAAAAAAGAAAAAAGTTTCTTTTAAATATGTGACAGTCCTCTTGTAAGTATATATATAGATACATCTTTTTGTGGAAGGCTGAAGTAGATTGTGTCTAAAGCTACAGTTGCCTCTGTTATTTGGTCTGCTTTCTATTATTATTAATCTGTACAAGATACTGGATTGCAGAAGCCAGAAGTTGTTGGTCTGGCCAAGAAGTTTCTTTCTCCTTTATGTCCTTAGGGCTGGAAGAGAGAAAGTTAAGGACAGAAATTCATGCACATCAGCTCCATTTAATGTCGTGTGTCATTGTTATGGTTCCCTCATCTGCAGATAAGGTAGTAAGAGATGAAACTAGGTGCAGGTAGAAGATTTTGATAGCTCTATATACAAGTATATATATAAAAAAATTTATTACAGAAAAAAGTGTCTGTCAGGTGCATACATTTTTGAGCAAAGGAGATAAATTTCAGTTAAGACATAAATAAAGAAGGAAACAGTGACAAGAGCCGGCTTTCACATTATGAATCAGATGTCATTTTCTCAATAAGAACTATTTTATCTTTCTACTTGTCTTGATATTTGCTTAGTAATAGATGGATTTGTTTATAATAATAAGTTTATATAGAAACACCCAGGCATTTTAAATACACATGAAAGATTTCTCCTGGTTTTACCGTGGATCACCAGTTCTCCCTAGATAATGTCACCAACTGTCAATATCTTAGTATAACTGCAGTCCTGCCATAACATTGCCACAAGCCACTAACAGTCCTTGCTTTGTTAAACCTGTCACTTTTGGCAGCTCAACTCTTTCTTATTTTGTATTTCTTTTCCTCAACTATCTGCCTGATGCAATCGGAAAAATTGCCCCACCATTCAGTACAAGAAAGACATGGACATACTGAAGTGAATCCAATGTACAGCCACAAAGATGATTAAAGGAATGGAGAGATTAAAGGACATATGAGGAGAGACTGAGGGAGCTGGGACATTTTGGTCTGGAGACCTGAAGGCTCAGGGGGGATCCATGTGCATAAACATCTGATGGGGGAAGTAAAGAAGATGGGACACAGCCCTGAGCAACCTGCCTCAGCTGCTCCTGCTCTGAGCAGGAGGTTGGACTAGATGTTCTTCACAGGTTCCTTCCAGCTTCAACTAATCTGCGATCCTATGATTTTCTGTGTATGTCTAATTAAACTAATAACAGAAAGATTATTGAGATTACGTATGGTCATAATAAAAGACCTAGTAATTTTAAAGAAATTGCAGAGGAAAAATTATTATAATATTTGTAATAAAGGCAAATTTTCATTTATCTAAGTGCTAACTTACTCATGTTAACATTATACAATGGTAAACTGTAGGAAAATTTAGAGTTTATATTAGGAAAATATAGGTTGAATGTGTCTCACTCTTTGGAAGGGAAAAATACCAATAAAATTTTGAGGAGGTGAAAACACTAAGTCTCTTCATACCTTTATAGAGTATAAAATCTGTATTCTCATCAAGTTTCTTTCAGATATGTACCATTGAAAATTTCCTCCTCCCAAACGAGGGGCATGCATCTTCCCTCGTCTGTGCCTGGGGCACTTCCTGATACATGATGTTGTATCTGCCCTTACTAAAGTCAAGATTATTCTTCTATATGAAATTGTTGTCCTGTGGTTTTCAAACAC
>VWZZ01007439.1:4165-17417 GCA_013399095.1 Psophia crepitans | reverse complement strand
TTGACATCAAAGCCATCAGCCAGCTGTCTGAGCATCCTGGGATGAATTCCATTGGGCCCCATGGACTTGTATGAGTCCAGGTAGAGCAGCAAGTCCCGCACAAGTTCAGAGTAGGCTGGGAATTTATCGTTACCGCAGTCACAGTCCTCCAACTCGGGTCATGTGGCGTCCCAGAGCCCATCATCAGTGTTGAAGACAGAGGTGAAGAAGGCACTAAACGTCTCTGCTTTGTCTATGTCCCTGTTTGTAAGGTGACCATTCTCATCAAGTAATAAGCCAGTGTTCTTTCTGGTCCTCCTTTTCTTATTAATGTATTTATAAAAACTCTTTTTATTGCTCCCCACAGTATTGGTCAGCTTCAACTCTAACTGAGCTTTGGCCACACAAATTTTCTCCCTACAAAGGTGAGCAGCATCCCTGTAGTCCTCCCATGTTGAATGACCTTGCTTCCACCGGCCATACACTTTCTTTTTCTGCCTAAGCTCAAGAAGAAGATCCTTGTTCAGCCAAGGCGGCCTTCTGCCCCGGCTGCTTGACTTGCAACATTTTGGAATTGTCTGTTCCTGTGTTCTTAGGATGTGGCACTTAAAAAGTGACCGGCACTGATGGACCCTAATACCCAGAGGAGCTGACTGACTCATTTGAAGTCTGTTTTCCCCATGTCCATCGTTGAAGTTTTGGTGGCAGTTTTCATCCTGTCACCAAAGACTGTAAATTTTACCACTTCATGGTCACTATGTCCAAGGCAGCCACCAATCGCCACTTCCCCCATGAGACCTTCTCTCTTCATGAGTAACAGATCTAGAAGGGTACTTTTCCTTGTCGGTTCCCTTAATAACTGTACCAGGAAGTTATCATCAAGGTGTTTTGGGAAACTCCTGGACCTGTTATTATCAGCTGTGTGGTGTTTCCAGTTCACTTCTGGCAATTTGAGTCCCCCATAAGGACAAGGGCAGTTGATCTGGAGGCCTCTCTTAGTTCCTTATAGAATAATTCATCGGTGTCGTTGTCCTGGTTGGTTGGCCTATAGTAGACTCCTACAATGACATCCTTATTCATTTGTCCCTTAATTCTTACTGCAAGGCTCTCAACCGTGTCATCACCAACTCCAAGTATCTGGTACACATTGATATTTTGGAAATGTTTACATCAAGTTAGGGACTTTTCAGCTTCTCACACTTCCCTGCCAGCAAGAAAGCTGGTGTGCATGTTTTTGGGAAGGGACAGAGCCAGGACAGATGAGCCAAACTGGCCAAAGGGATATCCTATACCATGTGATGGCATGCTCAGTATATAACTTAGTGGAACCTGGTCGGGGGTGCAACAGCAGCTCTGGAACTAGATGGGCATCAGTTAGTGGGTGGTAAGCAATTGTGCTGTGCATCACTCACTTCGTACATTCTTCTGTTATTATTATTATTCTTATTACTATTGTTATTGTTTTTGTTATCTTCCTTTTCTGTCCTATTAAACTCTTTATATCTCAACTCACGAGTTTTACCTTTCTTTTTCTTTCAGTTTTCTTCTTCATCCCACTGAGAAAGGGGAGTGAGCAAACGACTGTGTGGTTGTTTTATCTGTCTGCCAGGGTAAACCACAACAACCTGCAAACTTTACTAACAGCTGCAGAAACAACAATAACAAAAAAAATGGTTTTCAGTAAGGATGGCAAAATATGATCTTGCTCACAATGCATTATTAATTGATATTTGTTGTGTCTGAGTTGTGAAAATATGAGCCCCATTGACTTATCATGTTGTTTATTAAAATTTGCTCACATGCAGTAAAATCCCACAAAAATGAATGCATCCAGCACAGATGAGCAGAATGGTGAAGCAGAAGAGACTGAAGGTCTGTGCAACTCTGTTGCTGTAAAGCTGGACTCTGTGTTCGTTCAAAATTAAGGACCTGCACTTGACCCTGTCTTCCATTTAATGAATGGGACATTACACGTTTTACTTACTTATCTACGAGTTCTTGGAGGATTTATCTGAACATATACATGCATGTGTATTCACATATGTACAATGTCTACGTCTACCTAGTCAGATTTCATTCATAGCAAGTGATGAGAAACAGAAAATTCTAGAACATGACTCATTTTTATATATGTCACAGGTCACACTATTAAGATGCCTATTTCTCGGTATCGACTGTAAACATCAATATTTGTGCGACTAGTACTTGCCCATATTTCAGACATATGTAGTCAGAATCTCATTTGTCTATTTGTTTACGCAGATCTTACTCCTTTACAATGAACATCAAAATTGACAATGGGCTATGACAAAAAAGGCTAAGATAAAACCCTAGAAAAATATTGACAAAATTCCAGAAATTATTTGTAGTGGGGTTTTTTGTGTTGGTATACTTTGTTTGATATATTGGTTGGGGTTTTTTAAGTCTGTAGGGAACTCTCTGTTTAAAGTGAAACTTATTTTATGCAAAACTAAATTCTCATAAGTCTTGCTCAAATGATCTTGGAATTAGAAAGCCATTGGAGACTGGTGCCAACTGAAATTTGTTGGTGTCTTTCAACTGATTTAAAAGAGTTACTCTGCAATCCTATCACCAAATTATCTGGGAGATAACAAACTTCCCAATGGAATCTAAACTTTCCATTAAAAATGTGAAAATGGAAGGAACATGTTATGCTATTTTGACGTTTTCTTTCTACTATGTATTTTTGTATGTTTTCCTTGCCTTTGCAAAATTGTAGCAGTATCACCATATATAATAAATATACTTTACTAAAAAAAAAAAAGTAAAATCACCATTGAAAATCATTGATCTGTTAAAGGAACTTCACAAATTTTCATGACCATTTCATGACTTGCAATATAACAGAGGCTGTGTAGCCAAGCAAACACATTCTTATCAAATCCTGCCAACAGCCAAAATGATTCTCAATTACTTTTAAGTAGAGCAGGTCTGAGGACAAACAAAACAATTGCCAAAGTACCCCTGTGATAGTGCTTACAGCAAAAGGACACTGACATATTTCAGGTAATACCGCAAGCCAAGTACTTTTCAAAAAACAGTCTCAGTCCTCAGTCCTAGTACCTCCTTTGCATAAAAAGCAGATTAATTTATCTTCTGCATTGTAGCTTTCTATAAATTTTTTAAAGGTCACAAAATGGTAGCTTTAATCTGAGTTGTGTGTGATAAATGTAGCGTTACTGCCTGAGGAGTAGCCTGAGCCCAAATAGAGTATAGCTACAGTTTTTCTTTCACATTTCAGTTACAGTTTCACAAATTTCAGCACAATATAATAATCAGATAATTCTTATAAAATAGAAATAAGTCCTTATGAGATAGATATTTTATTTTAAGGGAATGTAGAGACCATAATTTCACACTTAATATTAATAATTTTACACTTAAAATACATTTGTTATAAAAACACTTTAAAACTATATTTTATAGTCCAATGCATATGTTTTATCTTCTTAATGTATTCTCATATTCGTGTATGCATATATTCTTTATATTCTTCATACATTATTTCAATATTTATTTATATTCTTATAATAAAGAAGGACTTTTATAGTTTGAAGCATTTTAAATGCTTCTTCCCTGCTTTCTTATACTTTTTGTTTGCTTGATATATTGTGCTCCTGAAAAGGGTTTACACCATGTAAACTAAAGGAGTAATAGCTGAAAAAACTGTATATCAGCTCAAGCAGCTTAAGTTAAATGTGATTTGACTGTTGAAAATATCTGTAAGATATTAATGGATATCCAAGTTTTCCAGATGAAAATGTTCTTATAAAGAATAACTTAAATTCCATCTCTGCACAGCATTGTGCGCACCATTCAGCAAAACCACCAAAATCTTAAATTTCTTTTTCCACGTGAATGAGATCTATTCCCTATGGTGCCAGTTTTTCAGTTGTTTAAGCATTGGTTCCCTGTGAAACTAGTCCTTCCGTATTCTCCCTATAGCACCAGGTGCAAGTGATCAATGAGAAATAGCTGGTGTTCATTTTAAAGGCTATATATTTGGACTAAACATGAAATCAAGAAGCTACTACACGTAGCTGTTTTGAAACTGAAAATATATATGTCAAATGGGCAAAGAAAATCACAGAGTTTAGAGAGACCGAAAATCAATGTCCCTCCAAAGCTTGGAAGAAGGAAAAAAAAACCAAACCAGTACATACCCAGATACTCCTTTTCCCTCTGTAACTACAATTTCTTCTTATTTTATGTTAAAATCATACACAAGAGTATATAACACCTACAGCCATCATAAATTTGTCAACAAATAACTGTGTCAAACTAATATAATTTCCTCCCATGACACAGAAACAGATCTTGTGGCAAGAGACAAAAAAAGATGTCATATCTTGACATCGGTGGGTTTTTGATGTTGTCTCACATGACATTCTATTAATCAAGTTGAGAAAATGTGGTCTGGAGGAAGCTATTGTATCAGGGGTAAAAATATTTCCAGAAAGATAATAGTACCACTGTTTCACTAGCACAAAGAAGGGATGATGTCCTGGTTTTTGTTGAGATAGAGTTAATTTTGTTTCTAGTAGCTGGTACAGTGCTGTGTTTTGGATTTAGTATGAGAATACTGTTGATAACACACTGATGTTTTAGTTGTTGCTGGGTAGTTGCAGTGCCTACACTCAGTCAAGGACTTTTCAGCTTCCCACAACCCTGCCAGGTGCACAAGGAGCTGGGAGAGCACGGCCAGGGCAGCTGGCCCAGCCTGGCCAGAGGGACATTCCCTGCCATATAGCATCATGCTCCCTACAGAACTGGGGGAGCGAGCCTGGAGGTGGGATCGCTGCTTGGAAACAGACAGGGCATTGGATTGTATTTTTTTCTTTCACGTGATAAGCAATTGCATTTGTGCATCATTTGTTTTATTGTTATCATTATTACTATCATTATTGTTCTCTTCCTTTGTAATCATATTAAAATATTTTTATCTCAGCCCATGAGGCATTTTTTCCCATTCTCCTCCCCATTTCCTTGTGGGGGGAGGGGTGAGCAAGAGGCTGCATGATGCTTTGTTACTGCCCGAAGTTAAACCTCAACACATGATTAAACTAAGAATCTATACCTATAGCTATAGAATATTGTCAAGGTTGACCCGATAATTCAAGAAATAACATATTTATTAAATTTTCTGATGATACTAAGCTGAAAGAGATTTCCAGAGTGTTGGAAAAATAAGAATACAGAAGTTTTAATGAATTGAGAAAAAGGTTGGAAAAATAAGATGCAATGTATATGATAAGCAAAAGAGTGTGTGGGCAAGAATGGCATATCAATTGAAATGATATATGTTGAGTAGGTAATACAAGTAGGTAGTAGACCTGTAGATCAGAATCTGAGTAATATATGCTAAATATCAGTCAACAATATTTCTCTATTAAAAAAAAAAAAAAAAAGAAAAAAGAAGGGCAAATAACCTGCCTATCCTATCCATTCCAGCTGAGTAAAGTGATCAACTTCATTAGGCAAGTGAACTGAGATTCTATAAACTAAAAGCTCATTAAAAATTGCATATTTTGTCCATGCATCTGCATGCTGTATGATGTAATATGGATAGGACAATAAAAAGTGATAGGGTTGTATATTATAATCCAATAAAGGAGAAACCTTAACCTATTTATTTCAAAATTATCTAACATCAATATTTTAAAGTAATTGATTTAAGGAAAAAAAAAAAGATAACTAGTATGTGTTAGTTATACTTCTTTCAACAAGCTTTAAAGTAAGTTTTCTATGCAATGATTAAGATGAAAGGAATCTCAATAAAAAGACTAAGAGAAAGAGAAAGCTCATATAGGGAAAAAGAAATTGTCCTCTTGTCTTTTTAGTCTGTACATAAGAATAGATTCTGGGAAAAGGACTACATTGTTGTATTATAATCTGTTTAGGCATCACTGTCGAAAGCTAGTTAAATTAAGCAAAGCAAAGGAAAAAAATAAAAGATATCCTGATAGAAACAGTTACAGAATTAACTTAAAAATTTGATTTATGCTTCTATACGAGAACGACTACTTCATCTATGAAAAATTCAAAATAAAAATATGTTATTTCTCTAAGAGCTAATATGCTTTAACTTATCAACTCCTTCTGCATGCATAATAGCAGACAGTTCCAAAGCATCGATTAAATTGATGCATGAATGAAAAGAGGGATGCTGGTATGTTTTGCTCATCTTAAAAAAGAATAATTCCCTGAAGAAAAAGGAAGGCAAAACTAAAACAGTAGGAAATTAAAATATTAAAGGCCTTGTCACTGAGTTGCTGAGGTGAGCAGCTCTAGTCCCGGTATGATCTGGAGTCCTTTATCACAGTGTACAGGGGATTTCCCCAAACCATCAGAGCCTCAAGGGAAGCTGAGACAGCCACCAGGAGCCTGCAGCTCATGTGATAGCAGCTGGTGAGGAGCAATGACAGCCAGGCCCCCCTAAGTGTAAAAGAAGCCCTTAGGGAGCGCTAGCAACCAACACCTCTGTGAACAGGTTGGGAAAACAGGGCATGGTGCATCAGCCAGAGCATGGGCACTGCAGTTTGCATGGAAGGATGTGCAGGAAGGGCATGAAGCTCTGTCGGCTTAACCAGGGCTCAGTGGTATCACCCTAGCAGAAAGATACGGCCTTTCTAAGCTCTGCATCTGCCACAACTGACACAGCTTCCCAGACAGAACTCTAGTGGGAACATGCAGCCACCCAGATGCCAGGCTGCAGGATGTGCCCTACTCTTACATCAGTACAGGATGGCAGCAGTGAGCATACCTGTGGGAGGTGCACCCATGCAGAGAAACTCCTTAGCTCAGTGGCAGAGCTCTGAGAGGAGGTGAGTAGGTTGAGGAGTATCAGTGAGTGTGAGAGAGATATAGACTTCTGGAATTGCACCCTACCTTCCCTGGGACTGGCCCAAGAGGCAGACAGGATGCATGATATGGAGGATTCCTTACCCTCTCTTCACAGTGACTTAAGGGATGGGGGACAATGGCAAAGAGTTCCTGTCTGGTGCAGCAAAGTGCATCTCCTCTGTGACTACCTCAGCTTCCCAGATGCCCTTGCACCTTGAGGATCTTCAAGTGGAACTGAAGAATGATGAGGACAATGTTTAATCTAGTTTGGAGGTGTCACCAAGATTAGGTTGGCCTACACCCTGCATCAAAACTGCTTCCATAAAGAAAAAAAAAAAGGATCATTGTCATAGGAGACTCCCTTCTGAAAAGAATAGAAGGCCAATATGCAGACTGGACCCATTGCTTAGGGAAGTCTGCTGCCTCCCTGGTGCCTGGGTTAAAGATGTGAAGAGAAAGCTTCCTACCCTGGTACTGTCCTCAGATTATGCATTATTGACTTTTCAGGTAGGCAGAGATGAAGTTGAAACAAGAAATCTGAGGACAAACAAGAGATTTCAAGGCCTTAGAATGATTGGTTAAGGGATCATGAATACAAGTTGTACTGTCCTCTGTCTTTCCAGTTGCATGGAAAAATGAGGGGAGAAACAGGAAGAGTCAGCAGATCAGTACATGACTCTGAGCCTGCTGTCAAAAGAATTTTGGGGTTTTTGATCATGGGTGTCCTGGTTTCAGCTGAGAGAGAGTTAATTTTCTTCACAGCAGCCAGTATGGGGCTGTGTTTGGGTCTGTGCTGGAAGCAGCGCTGATAGTGCAGAGATGTTTTTGCTGTTGCTGAGCGATGCTCACACAGANCTTCCCAAGTACCCATTACATGTGACGAAGCCCTGCTGTCCTGGGGATGGCTGAACCCCTGCCTGCCATGGGGAGGGGGGAATGAATTCCCTGTTCTGCTTTGCTTGTGCACACGGCTTTTGCTTCACCTATTAAACTCTTGTGCCTGAACCCACGAGTTTTCTCATTTTCACTTTTCTGATTCTCTCCCCTCTCTGATGAGGGGACGGAGCGAGCGTCTGCGTGGTGCTCAGCCGACGGCTGGGGTGAAACCACGACACGGGTCAGTTACATGACACCGGGCCTTGTGACATGTGATGTACATCTGTCTCAGAGAGGGAAAAGGATCTTTGAACAGGAGATTTCGGGGCTCATTGAAAGAGCTTTAAACTAAATTTGAAGAGGGAAAGAGATAAAACCAGGCTTGCTAGAGATAAGCATTCCAGTGTTCAAGGGATGGTGTGCTAGTGAGGTCCTTCGGTGTGTCATCTCAGTGGAGTTAGGGAGTAGAGCTGTGTATAGCAGAAAAGATGCAAGGGTCATTGATTTGTTAGAAACCACAGAACTGCCTGAAAATATTCACATAGGAATTCGGGCTTCTCCTCTCAAAATGGTAATGGGATCAATACCCCAACTGAAGCACATCTGCGCCAATGTACACAACTTTGGCAACAAAAAGGAGAAATTGGAAGCCACTGTGCAGCAGAAAAGCTATGATATAGTTGCCACCACAGATATATGGCAGGATGACTCGCACAACTGGAGTGTTGCAATGGATGGCTATAAACTCTTCAGAAGGGTTAGGCAACAAAGGAGAGGCGGTGGGGTGGCTCTGTATATCAGGGAGTGTTTGATTCTGTAGAGCTTAATGATGGTGATGATAGGGTTGAGTGTGAGTGATAAGGCAGATATCCTGGTGGGAGTTCATTATAGACCACCCAATCAGGATGAAGAGGCAGACATAATATCCCACACGCTTCTGGGAGAAGTCTCACAATTGCTAGCCCCTGTTTGTGTGGGGGACTTCAACTTACCAGACGTCTGCTGGAAATAAAATACAGCAGAGAGGAAACAGTCTAGGAGGTTCCTGGAGTGTGTGGAAGATAACTTCCTGATACAGCTGGTGCATGAGCCTACTAGGGAGGGCACCCCTGGACCTGTTGTTTGGAAACAGAGGACTTGTGGGTGATGTGATGGTTGGAGGCCATCTTGGGCATAGCGATCACAAAATGGATCCGGGGAACTAGAGGCCTGTCAGTCTGACCCCAGTGCTGGGGAAGATTGTGGAGCAGATCATCTTGTATGCCATTGCATGGAACATACAGGACAACCAGGTTATCAGGCCTAATCAGCATGGATTTATGAAAGACAGATCCTGCTGGACTAATCTGATCTCCTTCATGACAAAGTGATCCACTTAGTAGATGAGGGAAAATGCTGTGGATATTGTCGATCTGGACTTCACTAAAGCCTTTGACATCATTTCCAACAGCATTCTCCTGGAGAAACTGGCTGCTCATGTCTTGGATAGGCATAGTCTTCACTGGGTGAAAAACTGTCTGGATGACCAAGTCCAAAGAGTTGTGGTGTACGGAGTTACATCCAGTTGGTGACCAGTCACAACTAGTGTTCCCCAGGGCTCAGTGCTGGGGCCAGTTCTCTTTAATAGATAAGGGGAGGTTCAGGTTGGAGATTAGGAGAAATTTCTTCTCAGAAAGGGTGGTCGGGCATTGGAACAGGTTGCCCAGGGAGGTGGTGGAGTCGCTGTCCCTAGGAGTGTTTAAGGAAAGGTTGAATCTGGTACTGAGGGACATGATTTAGTGGGCAATAAGTGGTAGGGGGACAGTTGGACTAGATGATCCTGGAGGTCTTTTCCAACCTTAATGATTCTATGATTCTATATCTTAATCGATGTAGAATCACTGACACATAAACTCAAAACCTGAAATCTTTAACTTTACTCAAAAAGGTGAAGAAATGAGATAAACACTTCAAGATAGCCATAATGAATAGTCTTTTAAATTCTTTGTTAATGCGCTAATGAAAAAGGACACCAAATATCAATCCTCTGGCTAAAAATCCACGTCTTACATAGTGGAGTTTAGATGATTTAGCATAGGCAGCTTGGAATAGAATACTGCTCTGTCATGACAAAGCTTTATTCAATGGAGGCAAAACAACCAGGGGAAACAGGTTTATTCAAATAAATTAAAATAAGTTATTAATGATTTCCTGACTTGTTTACAGTTTGCTAAAGAAACATATTCCATGTTTAGTCACTGAGTTTTCTTCCAAACCTTTAAGAGAGATGTAATTTAAAGGGATGTACTTATAACTGTAAATATTGAACATTCTCTATGTTTATGTAAGTATGTATTTATTTATTTAATTTGTCTTTCTAAAGGAGAAAGAGTATATTGGATCCTTCATTATAACATGGCTTTGCAGCCCAGAAAGGCATTCATATCCTGGGCTGCATCAAAAGAAGCATGACCACCAGGTCGAGGGAGGTGATTCTGTCCCTCTACTCCACTCCTCTGAGACTCCACCTGGAGTGCTGTGTCCAGCTCTGGGATCCCCCATACAGGAAAGACATGGAGCTGCTGGAGCGAGTCCAGACGAGGGCCACAAAAATGGTCAGAAGGCTGGTACAGCTCTATTATGAAGAAAGGCTGAATTGGGGCTGTTCAGCCTGGAGAAGAGAAGGGTCTGAGGACATCTTATTCTGGCCTTTCAATATTTTGAGGGTGTTTATAAAGAAGATGGAGAGAGCTTTTTCACCAGGGTTTGTAGTGACAGGACAAGGGGCAATGATTTTAAACTGAAAGTGAATAGCTTTAGATTG
The DNA here is from genome assembly GCA_013399095.1 of Psophia crepitans. Taxonomy (NCBI): domain Eukaryota; kingdom Metazoa; phylum Chordata; class Aves; order Gruiformes; family Psophiidae; genus Psophia; species Psophia crepitans. The sequence continues at coordinate 6,895 of VWZZ01007439.1, read as the reverse complement.
GACATAAGATTTTACGATGAGGGTGGTGAGACCCTGGAAAAGGTTGGCTGGAGAAGGTGTGGATACCCCATCATTAGAAGTGTTCAAGGTCAGGTTGGATGGGGCTTTGAGTAAACTGATCTAGTGAAAAATGTCCCTGCCCATGGTGAGGGGTTGGACCAGCTGATCTTTGAACATCCCTTCCAAATCAAACCATTCTATGCTTTGATGTGTCTATGTTTCTATGCTTCTATGATTCTATGATTCTATAAATATATACCAAGCATTTAGGACTGTATTAATTAATTTCCCAAGCAATACCAATAGCCTAGAGGCTATTTCCTACAAGAATTTCACATTGCTGGACTGAGATCTATGTTCCTTTCCTGGTAAAGAAACAACCCTAGCCTTGCAGTCAGGAATTTTGGAAACAATGAACAAGGCAATTTTGAAAAATTAATTTCACTATTCTCTACCATTTGGTTTCTCTCAGAATTGAAAGCTTGTCTCACTTGTTCTGTATCCTTCAGAATGACTACACTGCTGCAAATGTTAGCATTGTATCTCAGGTTCATGATTAAAATTCAAAAGAACCACCTAATCTTTCAGATTAAAAAGCAAGAAAGGATTGTTCTTTTGCTGCTGCTTTCAAAAGCTCACGCTCATCTTTTCCTTTGTGTTTCATTGCCACCACTCTAGTGGAATATAAGTACATCTAGAAATCACTGTAACAATAAATTAAGTGTGTTGGAGAGCTGGTGACCAAAACATAACTTGTTGCCTCGTTAGACTTATGATATAAATGATGGAAAAGTGTCACTTTCTGTTTCTTCCATGGCTATAACCAATCCAATTTAAAAATGCCTAGTTTAATAATATATAACAAAGTGTTAGTTTTTATTAAAACTAAAGTAATAAGAAATTCAACAGAAAGATGAGAAAAGAGAAAATAACAATAAACACTGGAGGTTTTTCCTTCTTTTGAATTAATTATCTGTCAGCAGGGTTGAAGTATTTCATAAGTTAATAATTTTTAACACAGGATCTTCACTCATATCAGCATGGGGAGGAGGAGAAGCATCAGCTTTTCTAATTTATCTTTGATTCAACTCAGAGACCAGCTGCTATCGAAAATCTGATTACATGAATCAGTTATTTGCCTCTCTGGGCTCAGAAATCCTTTCCTGTAACCAGACACATACCATAGATTGCCTGAATTTAAATACAGCAGTAGAAGAATGGGTCAATATAGCAGCCACTTCCAAGCATTAAGTGCTCTTGATCTGAATCATTCTTTCATCAAAGTTTATTTCCCGTCTGTTTCTTGGGGTATCATGTCACTAATTTACATATCTTTGCTTGTCCTGATATTCACTGTTCTCATAACTCCATTTAGCTGATCACTTCTTGGGAGCTATCCTATGATGTTCATGATCCCAGGTATATCGTCAACACTAAAATCAGAATTCAATCAAGCAGTAAATTTACAGTCTGGATCAGGCTAAGCAGATTAGGTGCCTGCTCCATAATAAGGATGTGAAGGGTTGCCATAGACAAACACCACCAAATGCAGTTCCTGCCAATGAATTTTCATTTCGATTCAGTGGTTCTCAAACAGTAAAAGCTGACTAAACAACACTTCTCTATTTATATTCTGTAATGGGAATTTTAGAAAAGTGTTTAGAAAACATGTATTATATGGCCTAAAATACATTTTGCCTTTGTCTTCATAATCTAGGGTCAAACTGCTCAGTGCAATCAGACTGCAGTATAAATTTCAAGGTAAATTCAGGAAATATTATTTAAGGAAGCAAAAAGTTTTCTGAGAAGCTTTGATACACTGTAATTTGGCATCATTACAATCAGAGCATAACTTACATGCTGGGTTTGTGGAAAAGGCATGATAGTATGACGAGGCCAAGGGTTAGAGAATGCAATGCTGTAAGCAGTTAGGGGAGGGGATTGCATGAAAAGAAAAAAAATATAGTTTTGTGAAGCAGACACTGCCATAGCCATCCTAGAATCATTTGCTGTCTATGAAGCTATTCCTGCTGCTCACTCACTGCAAGGTGGGACCAACGCTTTTGAAATGGTGTTAGTTGTTATACAGGGATGATGTGGTGTTGTGCAGAAACACATGGATAGAACATTCGTTATAATACCAATGATGTATTGCACATTTTACAACAGGTAACACTCATGGTGAATCAAATCTCTGAAACAGGGTGTCATTTACTGTGTGATTCGTGATGGCAGTCTCAGTTATAAGTGTCATAGAATCGTAGAATGGTTTGGGTTGGAAGGCACCTGAGATGGAGTGAAATCCAACTGGCGACCGGTTGTGAGTGATGTTCCCCAGGGGTCGGTGCTGGGGCCCATCCTCTTCAACATCTTTGTTGATGATTTGGATGAGGGAATTGAGTGCACCCTCAGTAAGTTTGCAGACGACACCAAGCTGGGGGCAAATGTCGATCTGCCAGAGGGTAGGATGGCTCTGCAGAGGGACCTGGACAGGTTGGATCGCTGGGCAGAGGCCAACGCGATGAGGTTTAATGTGGCAAAGTGCCGGGTCCTGCACTTTGGCCACAATAACCCCAGGCAGTGCTACAGGCTGGGGGCGGGGTGGCTGGAAAGCTCTACAGAGGAAAAGGACCTGAGGGTGTTGATTGATGCTCGCCTGGACATGAGCCAGCAGTGTGCCCAGGTGGCCAAGAAGGCCAACGGCATCCTGGCCTGTATCAGGAATAGTGT
>VWZZ01007438.1:80409-114963 GCA_013399095.1 Psophia crepitans | reverse complement strand
AGGGGGCGGAGGGAAGGCGCGGCCTCGGCGCACGGCGGGAGCGCGGAGCTCGCCGCCCGCCGCGGGCACAGCGCGGAGGTGCCTGGTAACGCCGGTGCCCTTTGCTCGTCCTTCCCCATTCCCGCGTCCCACTTGAGGAGCGGCGCGGCTCTGCTGTGGGAAGGATGGAGGTGGGCACTGGCGGCTGCCGCGGCTGCCCCCGCGCCCCCTCAGTGCTGCGGCTGCCGGGGGACGGGGGAGGGTCCTGTCCGCTCCCCACGGAAAGTTAAAAGTGATTGATGGGGCCCTTGAAAAGCGGTTCCCCGGCCCGCCTGGTTTCACACTGAGGGCTCTAGGGGGGCTCAGTAATTCCCCGCGCACAGGAGCGCGTGTTGGAGCAACTCGAGTGTTCCGGGTTCGCGAGTGTCCCTCACCGCACGTTTCACAGGGTTTCCCACGCGTTATTTTACTCCCCGTTTTCGAGTCGGTGTGAGAACTGTAGCGGCCCCGGCCGCTCCGTGTGCCCTGCTTGAGCCTGCAAAGCACCGGGGAGTCTGGGGGGGCCTGGGGGCGGCCGGTGGGTGCGCTGAGCTGCACCCGGCCGAGGTGAGGAGGCACCTCGTGAGGCAGAGTCGAGCTCCTTCCACGGCGGCCGAGAAGCTGCTGACGTTTATGCTGAAAGACAGGGAACAGCGGTGTGCGAGCCAAGTCACCCAGAAGCGTTCCTGTCAAAATTGGGAAGGAAATCCTAATTTTTTCCATGCCTTGCTGCGGCCCAGTTTTACACAGCTCGCAGCTCCTGCCCTGCCCTCCAACAAGCAGCGTGGCTGTGAAGCCGATGGGTCCATGAAGTCACATGGGGCATTTTGCATCCCTTTTCTATTAAATGTGAAAACATGGGAATAGAAGGCCTACTAGTTTTTCTGTGGAGTAGGTTCATTCATAATGAGAAATAATGCGTGTATACCAAAAGGGAATACACATCTATAGATTATGTGAGATAAGAATTACAATTTTTTACACATCTCTTCTGAATTTTGAGAGATCTTTACAGTCTCATCTGTAGTCACGATACTCAGAGGATATAACATGTATTTTTATCTTATAGCTTGTTGACATAAAGGGTTATGACTAATTTGAAAAAATGCTTGGTCATCTCTGCTTCCTGTCAGCCTGGGAAAAGAATCACCAGTCAAGGATGATGATGTCACTTTTGCTACAAAATTTCAAATTCTGTTTCGTGTACTATTTGGAATCCAAGTTTTGCATGTCTATTTTTCTTTACTACTTTATTTAGTTTCCTTTTGTGTTATGTTTTGTACATCGTATACAAAAAAATACTGTGATTCATGCCTTGAGTGGAATATTTTAAAGATTCCTTAAATTGCAAATTCTAAATGTTCTGTCAGGGTATAAATTTAGTTCCTGTTTGGTCAAAAGATGCGCAAGCCAACAAACCTCTCTTAACAATAACAGAAAAATTTGTTTAAGATAACAGTTTGAAAAATAATATTTTGTACGTTGAAGAAATCTCAGCATATATAAAAACCTAACTTTGTTTTTTAGCCACGAATTGCAAGTTGAGATGATTTTTAGGCAAAGGTAAAGGCTAATTTCAATCATCATTGTCAAGAGAGAGTACCTTAACTTCCATCTCTCCAAGAAGATCAGTATGTGATCTTCTGGAAACCTTTTTTTCTTTCATAAAAACTAAGAAATCATTCACTGCTCAGATGTTAAAAAGGACATAAAAGGCAGAAGGTATTGATTACTTTCAACTGATACTTCTATTTATGCTACAAACTTCACTTAGTGATTAAATTACTTGCATTCAGGAACTTAAAACTTCATTTAAAGAGCCTCCTGCTGCCATGCTTCAACAGTTGGTGGCCTGTGTGAGAGGCCGCATACAAAAGAGCTATGTATGCTTCAGCACGGTTCCTAATCACAGGATTAGCTCCATTCAGTGCAGTGTTGCCTCTCTTATGATTAAAGTTAGCTTCCTACCTTGCTAGACTGGCATCCGAAGCATTCGCTAGTTGTAGTTGTAGCAATATAATTGCAATGTTTGTATTTAGAATGTCAACATGTTATTAGCGTGCTTTACCACCCCTGTATAACCTACTTAGAATTTATCTTGCAAATACTGATTGTTATTCACAATATTTCAGGGAAAGAAGATGCTGTTTTCTCTAAATACAATGAGGCTGAGAATCAAAACTCCTAACTTCATAAATTGTATATGGAAGTAGAGCTGGCCACTGGGTTGCAATAGTGGATATGAAACTTAGTTTCTTGACCAATTTGGCCGCACTTCGTAGGAAAGTCTGCAGCCCTGTTCTCCTTTTGTCTTTCATTTTTGTCACTACTTTAATTCAATATGCAAACATTTGGTCACAGGTATTTTTTTGAATAATCTTAGCCTTTCCCTTGCCCTTGATAATTTGTAGTTCTCACTTAGTTTTTCACTCTCCCCACACGTACAGTAGATGCCTTCAGCCAAGTTCCTTAGGTTAAAGCAGAGTTTACTGCCTTGCATTTCACTTTCTTTACCTTGCAGGTCGTTACGCCAGGGGTTAGCTCTATTTTAATTTTCCCTTAAAAGCCCCAGATGTTACAGATTTTAGGGTTTCCAAAGACAGTGAATACCTTACTGAAAAAGATTTAATTTTAAAATATATATAGAGAACAGTAGTTAAACAGTTTTCTCAATACTCATGATTTTAGGTGAGGGGTTTTTTTTCCTTCCATTTCAGCTGCAGAAAGTGTTCAATGTACTTCTGTTCCCTTATAAGCTCAGAATTTGGAGGGGCAGAAGGGGTCCCAGATTTCATTTTGGTTTCTGCATGCTGCCTTTCACGTATGTACATTTGCCAAACTTGGGTTTGTCACATGTACAGCCACACCAGAGGTTCAATGATTCTTTGGTGCTAAATTGCTAACCTACCCCCCATTCCTTCCTTTCTGCTTTTAGGGGTTTTGTTTGTTTGTTTGTTTTGTTTTATTTTCCCCCAGGAAATCTTTGGTTAACGATTTTAAACTAATGAAAAGGATTACAAACTTTCTACCTGGCTATGAACTGATATCAGAGATCATTTCTTTGTCATTTTGAGGGGGAATTGTGATACACACATCATGCAAATGGAGTGTGTTTTAAGCACCTAACTCTTGGTCTTTGGTTCTCTGAGAAAGAAATCAGTCATTTAAATGTCTCCGTGACTGCAGACAAAAGAGTCTCTCCTGTGGTCTGAGCAGGTTTGCGTTTGTCTACCTGAAAGCATGCTATTTTCTTCCCTGCAAATATATAATTTTCCTTACAAATTGTGTTAAGGCATATCTTTACCATCACCGTCATAGTAAAACTACTAAAACAAGTTTGCTAGAGAACCTGTTAAAACCTGCAGGGAGGAAGTGGAGAAGACCTTCAGTGGTGGTTATTACTAATAAATAGCTCCGTATCTTCTCCTTTTGTCACATTATGTATAGTGCTTAAAAATGTGGGACTGCTCTGAGGAGGAAGAATAACTAGTAAAGATAATTAGTGCTGGTATGTGTTTTTCATTTGTTTTGTTTCAGTAAAGAAGCTCATGATCAGGCAAGTTCTATGATGTAAACAATTAACCTTCCGTGCAAGAAATCCCTGCCTGTGACAAAGAAAGGGGGAAATTTTTCTGCCCATCTGAAGGAGTTCCTTCTTACTATGGAAATAAGACCATTTGTAAAATGAACACTCACACATCATGCAAATTCATAAAGCAACTATCATGGTTTAGTGGGTAATAGGTGGTGGGGGGACGGTTGGACTGGGTGATCCTTGAGGTCTCTTCCAACCATAACGATTCTATGATTCTATGTTTAATGGTTTTTTTTGAAAGTGTTTAAATGATTATGAGTATAGTGGCTGAATCCAAATGAGAATTTAAGCACCAAGAATATAACATAGATGCCTATATCCAAAACTGATTCTGTCCAGTCTTGCCGAATGGATGCCTCGCTTCGGAAGTGCATCAACTTAGCCAGTTCAGACGTGGAAATGCTGTTACTAGGGTGTCTAGACTTCTGCCCCGTCTGAGCAAGCTTGTGCCTAGCTTCTGCCAAAACTAGATTGAGATCTGGAAACAAGATGTTGCTTTGCCTACGTTTGCTGAGGAACTTGTTCTGTTAAGCATGCTGAAAGCGTATCTCACATACATGCAAAACTGCTCCCCTCACAAAATGAGGTCGTGGCCACCTTTCAAGAAAGAAATGTTGGAGAAATGCTGTGTTATCTAATAGGAGACACTGAAATACCAGCGTGCTGGATGAGCTTTCCACAGACAGACCAGTGATATTTTCTTCAAACGGAAGACAGAATAGAGTAGCAATGCCCTAGGACATCTTTTTGTTCATTCTTTTCCCTAAAGAACTAGTTATGTATATTCATACTAGGACATCTCATTTTGCATACTAAGGATAGTATGCTCGTTATAGCAGTCACTCAGAGAATGGAATATCCAGCATTTTTGATCTTAATTGTATGAAAGGAGCTCTCATTCCAGTCTCCCTTTAAATTACTGAAGGCAACTGCAGGACATATTCTCCCATATTGTGCAGTCCTACTTCACAAACGCTCCTTTTGTACTGTGCCCATGAGATGAGCTGTTTGGTTCACTGCTCTCCAGAATGCTGCAGAAGTCGTAGAAATTAAATATAATACAAGTCATTAATTTATGCAATTTGTGGTACGTAACTGTGGTGCGTTTTAACAAATTTTGTCAAGATACTACAAAGATTGCTGTAAAATAATAAATCCCACTAATGATTAATTGATATGAGCTTTATCAAATTTTTGTAGCAAGACACACATTGCTTTATAACGTTCAGGGTAGGCAAACAGAGTAATAAAACACAGCTGTTGCTACCAACCTCAGGGAACTAAGTCATCTCATCAAGGAGTCCTTAGATAAATGTAAAATTTCTATGCCAAACCATTTTCCCCCCTATATTTAGAATAGTTGGACTTTTAGAGTGGAATTGCATATAATGTCTTTTCTAAGGCACACACATCTAATGCATGAAGAAAATAAATCTTTTAATTCAGCATTTTTTTAAATTCTATTCGGTTTCATGTTGGTATCTTCACATCCAAGAGTAACGACTTGCAGGAGGAAAAAGACACAGCTAAAATCTTCTTTTAGTCAAAGGCATCAAAGCCAGGAAGATAACCAGGCTTAGGAGCCCATCGTATCTTCATTGATTTCGTGTCAGGTTTTCCCCGTGTCCAATTTATGCGGGCTTCAGCCTTAGAAAGGTGCGGTTCATTTTAAGCTGGTCGAAATCTCGGCTGCCACGATTCTGTCGTCCTCCTCCCTCTCTCACATCAGCAGTTCCACCCACACCCTTGCTTTTGCATTTGGCATTTAGGCAGTTCCCTGGTGAGCCAGTTCAGGAATTAGTTCAGGGATTTATTTATAAAATAAAGTTATTAACCTTTTTAGCCAGATCAGTTCCCCAGACCATTAGTGCCCTAATCACTCAGCTGTGGGGAACTCTGAGGCAGGCTGTGTTTCCATCAAGCTGGTTCAGCTTCATCCTCCACTTTCTTCTGCTTATACCTTTGCTGTCCCTCCCATTGCCCCTCAAAAGAAAAAACGTCAGCCCTTTGAATACTCCATGGATGTACATGGCTGCGGCTGAGGTTTGTGTTTCCCGTGAATGGTTTTTAAATAGATCTTGAATTCATTCAGTGTTCTGGACAAATAAATCACTTCACAGTGGCATTGAGGCTGGCCATAAAACCAGAGGAAAGAGGTGGGCACCTCATTTAGGTTATCAGGATGTCTTGTGTTCTGGAGGTACCTGCCTACCTCTATCGGGCAATACGTAGTTAGATTTAACCCAAGACAGCTCCAGGCAAGAGGCTGGCATTCTGTCTCGCTGGCACTTCAAATCAGCTAAACAAAGTCTGGCCCTTACTTACTCTGAGTTTAGGTAAATCTCCACAAATCTTTGCAGTTTATCTCTAAAATGAAGATAACACCACAGTCCCTGAAGTTTTAGAGATACTATGTAAAGATGTAATAAATACTTATACACCTGGCTAAATCTAAGCAAGTCTTGTTATTTATTTTTTGAGCTTGCATGCATGATAGCTACAACTTTAAAAATGGAATAGAATTGTGAACAGAAAGGACATTATCTGTTGAATCCAGCAACATTATGTCTTTATTTTCATAAATGATCTCTTCTGCTGCAAAATAATATATTCTTTTCTTAATCTGTTCTCTGTTGTTCTGTAATTCATTAATTTAATTTAATTAAAACATTATAAATACTGTAAATTCTTTATGTAATGGCACACTTACCACTTGAACATTACAAACTGGTCTGATTTATAGAATCATAGAATGGCCTGGGTTGGAAGGGACCTCCAAGATCATCTAGTTCCACCTCCCCTGCCACAGGCAGGGATACCCTCTACTAGACCAGGTTGCCCAAAGCCCCATCCAACCTGGCCTTGAACACTGCCAGGGAGGGGACCTCCACAACTTCTCCGGGGAACCTATTGCAGTGCCTCACCACCCTCACAGTGAAGCATTTCTTCCTAATGTCCAATCTAAATCTTCCCTCTTTTAGTTTATACCCATTATCCCTTGTCCCGTCACTCCCTGCCCTTGTAGACAGCCCCTCTTCAGCTTTCCTATAGGCCCCTTTAGGTGTTGAAAGGCTGCGATTAGGTCTCCCCAGGGCCTTCTCTTCTCCAGGCTGAACAACCCCAACTCCCTCAGCCTACCCTGCTAGGAGAGGTGCTCCAGCCCTCTGATCAACTTTGTGGCCCTCCTCTGGACTCCTCCAATGGGTCCATTATATAGGTTTACTATCAGTCAATATCTTTGTAGAAACATGAGCTAAAGTGGATAGAAAAGCCTTCAAAATATTTCTGCTGATACTCTTACAATCTTATCACTGTTGAAGGTGAATAAATAGATTTTAGATTTCTTAGAAGTAATTTTTGTAGTTTTATGTATGAAAAAAATTTGTATACAATTTTCAAACTTTTTCTCCTCATCAAATGTATATTTTTCTGAACAAATATAAAGTGATATAACCGTGATTCATGCTTCTGTTTACAGTTCACATCATGAACTGTTTTGTACGTGAAAGTCATTGCAGACTCATTAAGCAAAGTATTTAAGCACCCTTAATTTCTATTAGTTTTAAGCACATTCTGTTAAAGGCAATGGAATTAGTCACAAGGTGCAATGTTTCAATTACTACGGTTGAGTTTACACGCATACTTAAAGTCATGCATGCACTTACGTGCTTTTATCAATGGGAGCATAAACTGAAGAGCATAAAACTGTTCAAGCAACGAAACTGAGACTTAATCTGTTTACAAATAGAAAATGCAAATACGTTCCACTCAGGCATCTTGCCCATTTATCTATGAACTTCAGCAAAAAAAGCATCGTGGCTTTTTGGGGAAGTCAAGTTAATACATGTTCATTATACATCTGTGCAAACCCTAAATTATGTCCGAGCATATATACTCCATAGCTGGTCACATTCACTTCTGAAGGAGGACTCTTTACCATCGAGGGCTTTACATGTGAATTCATTTAGTGTTTTCACTTTTTTTTTTTTAAATTTTGGTGCTGTGTGTGTAGTACAAAGTCTGCAAAATAGTCAAGGTAACAAGTATATAGCACAGTGAATGTTGGGCAGTACAAAATATGAATGTAGATGATTTCAGCAATACATAAGCAGACCAATGGGTCATTGATCTTGCAAAAGACCTAATTACATAACCCCCCCACTATACTTGACAGCTGATCTGGTCTTTGAGCTGATCTTGTTTCCAACCTTTGTGTTTGTGGGAAGGCAATGGATCATTTCTCTGGACAGTTGGAGTGGATCACTACTTCATAATTCTGTTAAGGATGAGAACTTTTAAAAAGTTAAGGTTTAGTGCACAGCCATTCTGTTATCCAGGTTTTAGATGGATGTAATTTTATGAACTTTTTACAGATGAAATTAGGATTATTTAATTAAATGCTAAATCCGACCACTGGAATTGAAGCTAACAGTCTTTCAGGAGATAGGTAACTGCATTCGACTGATGCACTGTCAATGCAATTTCCTGCAAGTCCAAGAAGAATGAGGAAGGCTGTGTCTTGAATCAGAGGAAAAATTAATTTAAGAAGAAGAGATGCTTTAAGTCAAATAAAAATAAATGAAAGCATTCTTTGATCTTTGTGGATCTAGGAATTAGATCATGTCCATCATGAGGCAGAGAAGTTATTCTCATAATTATCAAATTCACTTTATCAAGGCTTATACTCAGTGTTTTGGAAAGTTTCTCAACATGTTTATCTCTTTTTGCCATGATTATTTTTCTTCATCCACCCATCTACTCCTCATAAGCACAGGGATAGTTTTGTGTTGGCAGAGGCTTTTTATGAGATATAATCTACATACACTGGGGGTTGGTTGGTTGGTTGGTTTGTTTGCTGTAAGTAGTTAATAATGAAACACTTTCAAGTATTTTAAGATGATTGTTTAGATACTGATTCAAACCTAGCGGAAATTACCGTGAATCCTCACTTACTGATGTCCAAGATTATCTAATATTATTATTAGATAATATGATTTTGTAAAAGAAGAAATTATTTTTGTGAGTCTCACTTACAGGAAAAGGATCTTTAGTTCTGATGTTGCCCTCTCTTTGTTCTAGTCAATTTCTCAAAACGTATTATGCGCTTATTCACGTTTCCTATGATGTGTATATACATATATCTATATATAAATATATGACAACTTTAAGTTGTATTAAAATTACTTAGATTATTGTAACTTGGAATCCAATTTTAAACGTTGCCATTTAAACAGGCCAAGTGTTTTACTTGCCATTAATATAGAAAATTCTTGCAATGCTCTAAGGGTGTCTGAAGTGCTGTGGTTGCCTTTTTGCATGCATGTGGATATCCCTCTTGTGCAGAAGGCTCTCACTGGTTCTGCTGTTGCTTTTTTCTTGTTTTGGTATATATGCAGGTAAAGAAAACTGCAGGTAGAAGTTTCTACCAGGAGATTCTATTGGAACTGCAGATGGCCCTTTGTAGCTGCTGCTACCCTTTATAAATGTGATGGGCAATCCTGCTTGTGTTGAAAACAAGAGGAGTTTTGCCATTGGTTTCACTGGGCTCACCATTTGGGGCGTGGGCCTGACTGCTAATCAGTGCACCACAGAGCAAGAGAGAGACCCCTCGTCAGTTTTCATTTGGAATGGGTTGTGAGGTTTAGTTTTTAGCCATGGCTCGTCTCTTTACAGTTCCCAGCTGCTCCAGATGGGCTTCGCAAGGCAACACTTGGGTCCACAGCCTCTGTCGAACATCCTGCTGCTTCATTCCTGGCCATGCTCGAGAAGGGGACACAGCAATCCCTAGAACCCCTGTTCCTTTTGGTCTGATACTGCAGTGCATAAACAGATACAGAAGAATAAGGCGATGACCTTTCATTTAGGTATGGTATAAGGTATGACATTTATTTGTGCACCTGCAATATTATGTATTAATTTTTAAAATATATTTTATGTAATATATCTGTAATCTATTTTACCTAGTATATCTGCACTCCCTTTTTCTTCCACATATAAATTTAGTTCTTGTTGCTATTCTGCTCTCAGATGTGCCCCCATAATAAAACTTTTCCTGCACTTATTTAGAAAAGAACTTTTTTTAAATTTAATAAATTATTTTAATTTTGAACAGTTGTATTTTCCTTCTTTGTCTTTCCTATATCTGTTTCATGAAAGCCACAAATATTTATATAATCTATTTTACTAAAAAAACTCTAACTGTATATATTTTAATAAAATATATTATTTTTGTTAACTGGTTTTCACTTGGGCTGCATTTAACTAGTTGATAGGCCCTGTAGCATGGGGATAAGGTTTTGATCTTCGGGTACTCCTTTATTGTGACTGTTATTGTTCAGATACTTTACTGCCTTAACCGCTTTATCAGTGCTGCTGTTTTCATGTTATAAGAAGCTGTTCTCCTCATGTTTATATACTGTGGGCTTCTTATCTGCTTCTGTTTTTACACACCCTTTCATCAGAGAGCCAAGCAGTCTCCTTGCTTAGAACAAAGTTCATATCTCCCAATGACACTCACATGGCTGGGAAGGTTACTACTCAAAAATGAATAGAAAACTGTGCCAGTTGGCTTCATCTTTTTCACATTTTCCATTAAAAATGATACTCAAATTCACTGCAGAAAAGCAGAGTATGTGAAAAATAACAAATGTAAATAATAAATAGCAGTCATATAGGCCAAGGAGAAAGAGTGTTCCAGTTTGAGAACTGAGTGAGATGCAGGGTGGGTGGGGTAGTGGGAATTAGGGCAGCACTTCCAGGTGGCACTGCTGAGGAGGAGAAGGAGGGCTGCCAAGGTATTTGGAACCCTGGGGAGAGCCTCTCAAAGGAGAGTATTGGCAGGGATTCCTTTTTCAGCTTCTTTCTGAACTTCTAGTGGGGACTAGCTGATTTACATTTCACTGGGGACTGAGAAGCTCAGTCTATAGAAACTGCTGAAGAGATAAATTGGATCTAAACATACCATGGCTCACGACATGACTTTCCTGGCCAACTCTGTCCATTTCAGATCCCACAGGTCGAATGGGCAATAAATGCACATATGGTAGAACATGACTGTGTGTGTGTGTGTGTGTGTGAAGGCATCTGTGCTGCCTCTTGTTTATGTAAGCTACGGTTAATTTAAACTCCAGACACAAATCTGATTCTAAAATTAATGGAATAAGGATGAAGTGCTTTAGCGATGACTTAGCTGGGTTCATCAGTTGTTTTCAGTATGTTTTAGATTTTGAATGGCTGGAACTTGTGGGACACTGAAAAGAAGAAAATTTTTATAATTCAGAAAGAAACGAAGATAAGGGGATGCAGGGATTTCACAAAGAAACAGCAGCAAAGATACGGAAGTGCTTCCCTAAAAATGCAGAGGTACACGTTTTAGGGTACAGGTGACATAGGGACAACCTGGTGAGGTGTTTCTGAATGAGCATGTGCTGTTTAGGCTGGACAGCTGACCACCTCATTTTCTGTCAGTGGTAACAGCTGACTCTGCCAGGTTGTTCCCCCATGGATGCCATGTAGGATGAGCAAGGATCTTAAAAAAGGGATGTGTCAGCAGGTTTTCAGAAGGTAGGAAATCAAGAGACGAATATGTGAAAATCATATTGTGATGGTGTTATAGATAGTAGAGTGACAAGGCTAAAATGGAAGATGGAGACATCAAGCATTTCTTCAGGTTTATACAGTACTCTTCTACTCTGTTATGTGGGGGTTGGTAACTTTCACCTGACCATTAATAGATATTCTGTTCTCTATAAATATTCACTATCTTCAACAGTGTAGTCTGCTATTCTACTGCAATTATTTCATTTGTAATATTTGATGAGGAAAAAAAAATAGCATAAAGACAACTTGCATATTTGAGAAGAGATGCGAGAATAATTGGTGATATTATTTCTGACATTCAGTGAGAAGTGGCTATCACTATTTAATTTAAACAGCACTACCAGCATTTATTTGGCAATGCTAAATGTTGCCTATCTTAATCTCATTACACCACAGACTATTTTTCTTTCTTAAAAATCAGTAGTTATTTGCTGAGCATAATATGACAACTTTGATACTGACTTGAAGTTTTTTGAGAGAAAGGTTTTCACTTTAGATAAGGTTTCAAAGGTTGACAATTTAATCTCCCCAGCTATACTCAGGGATTTTGAGCATGATAAAATCTTTAATGAATTTTAATGGAATCAGATGGTAGCTTGAAGCTTTTCTTGGATAAGTCCATTTAAAATGTATTTCTCAGTTTGGCCTTGTATTATGAAAGCAAATGTGTTTGTGAGTTTAAGCTTAGATAGGATTTGAAGTCAGTAGGAATGAAAAAAAATGTTTAAGTGCTTTGTTGACTAACAAAAACCTATGCACTTACTTAACAGTAAGTGCTTTACTAAATTGAAACTCTTATAATTTAAACGCTTTTTCCTGCTGCAGTGAGAGTAAAGTGAAAGGAGAAAAATTACCTTTGATCTCACTGAACCGTTTAAATTATAGGCATGGCTCTCATGGAACCATTTGTACCAAATCAGGCCAATTCAGCAGAATGAAGCTTCAGACTACATATTCCTATTACATATAACACTAATTTCACTGGGTGTGAAATTGTTTTCTGCTAATCCAGAAGCATGAAACAGGCACAGAGCAAGGGATACATCATAAAAATAAAATACCACCGTGATGGTTTCTGACAATAGGTAATGCTTTGACAGAGGGAAAAGATGCGCTCATGACACAGATTTGCTGGAAACTTAAAAAATCAATTCCAAGTACTTCTTTAGCACCCCAATTTATTCTTTTCCAAAGATGTACTATTTAGTTTCACAAAGCAGTGAAAGTATTGAAAATGGAACTATTGGTGCCAAGGAAAGATGATATTAGAGATGTACATTTTTCTGTTTTTATACATTTGCTGAAAATACAAAATCGTTTCTTGTCAAATGAACCCTACACTGCTGCAGAAATAAAAGACTAGCAAATGATACATCACTGACACATGTAAGTCTCTGTGCTAAAGCCTTCCAAAGAATTAAAGTATTTTCTGTTAGTCCACACACGTTAATGTAATCTAAAGAACTGGGTTCCCGTATATTACAGAAATACCATAAGCTGTCAGAAGTGACTATGCATTGCATTAGACATCTCAAAATAAAACTGCAATGATATAAATATCCTGAGAGGATTATTCTTTTCTTGAGAGGAAGGTCTGCCTCTGTTCTGAGAAGTGTTCCTGTGGAACCTGTGACAGTCATTGAAGGTCATGAAAATACCTCCTCTGCAGTGAAGCCCAGTAAGGTCTAAGTAGGGAACTATTTTAAGATGGGGAAAACTAGATAACCTCTGCAGCCCTTCAAGACCTCTTGCTATATATACCTCAGAAAGATTTCTGTTGGTCTCTATTTGTCCTACTTAGCAAAGTTTCATGTCGTTTCAGTAAGGAAGTGTTCATATCAAAACCTTTTGAGAATTTTGGATTTTGCCTTCGAAGAACAACTCGAATTATTAATTTACTATTTTATTCTTCATTTTTTGCTTTTGTAACATGTAAGCATGAACATAAAGTAGTCTGCCACTTATTTCAGTCTATTTCAGTATTCCAGTTTATCTAGGTTTGTGCTAATGAAAATCAGGCATTTACCTGACGCAGGGAGCTTTAAAACTAGGTTAGAATCAGAATTTATATTGCCATATTTTAGTTTGAAACAAAATGTTTCATATTTAAACCAAGCACCACTTAAGAGTCTAACATTTTTATTCTAGAGACACATTTGATAATTACTTAAGTGCCTTTGTGACAGTTATGCTTTGCACTTTCTCAAAGGCCTGTAATTACAATACAAAATGTCATACTGTTTCTTTGATTCTCTTTTAGAAATTTCATCTAAAATTGAGTTTTTTCACTGCTTAAATTTTGAAAATAGGCACATTATTCAAGATAGCACACAGCTTTCTGAATAAAATTCCATTTCAGTGAGTGCAGGGGAATTACCTGGTTTTTTTATTTTCACTCTACAAAATTCTTATTGTTTCTCCCCGAAGGACTAGATTATTTCTGTGGCATAAAAAAGAAGGAAGAATGAGCACTGCTAACTACATTAACATAATACTGGAAACAGAGTTGCAGAGCCCAGTGCTCTGACTGTGGAGCTAGTAGTCACCCATGGGTGAGTGGAGACAAGCGCAGTGCAAGCAAAGCTAAGACTTTACCTTTGATATGCAGATTAATAGGATACAAAATCAAAATGGAAATGCAGCTGCCTTGTCGCCTCAGCCACTGGGGCAAAATGGGGTTCGGACCAAGTTAAACAGCCCTCTGCTGATTGTTTCTTTTTTCCCCCAGCCCCTTCCACTTGTTCCCTCAGCTGCACAGCCACCAGGGAACTGTCCTGGCAGAGTCATCAGGTTGAAAAGCGATGCGATAGAAAGAGAGGGCTTTTTTCAGTCTCACTAATTCCTTGGTTTGGGTCGCCACACAGCTGCAAAAAGAGCTCTCCCAGAAAAATGGAAGAGGTGGTCAGAAATAGAGAATGTATGTGAGCCACCCGCAATGGTGTAAGGCTCTGATAACAAGTGAATGTCACAAACATCCGTCTTGACACAAGCAGGGATAAACTGATAACGAGGGAATGTGGTGAATATCCGTCTTNGTGGTGAACATCCGTCTTGACCAAGGACAGAGCCTGGGAAAGCAGGTTACCACCTTGTGAGCCCATTCCCCTCTCCCTGAAACATGCTGACAAAGCCCATCGGCCTCCTGTGCCTGCGTGCTTGTGAGGGGCCGTAACTCACTCAGCCCCAAAGCGAGGGGAGACAGTGAGACCCCCTGAGACCCCTATAATCCACTGACTCATTTCTGGAACGTTCCTCAATGTTGCATACTGCAACTGCTCAGTGATGACAAAACCCCGCCTATGGGCCGGGCACTTCGGGTTATAAAAAGGGGAAACATGAGTTTTTGGTGCACCACCTGAGGACCACAAATAGGAGCAGAGAAGACCACTGGACCCGGGATGGTGATATCTCTTATCTTCTCTCTCTTTCTTTCTCTTTCTTTTCCTCTCTCTTTGTCTCTAACTTCATTTTCAGCACATTAGGGTAATCTCGTCACAGGTTTTGCTAGGCCGTTGTCTCTCATGATCCCACTGAGTTTTAAGTGTTGTTATAACTTTTGCCAAGCCTCTATCTTTTGTAGCTCTGATGAGTTTTAGACAAATTTTTAGTTTGTTTAAACCTCTAGAGTAATTGTCATTACTCCTGATTACCGCACAGAGAATTAAAAAATTACCTCTCCCTTACACCCACCGAGTGGGATGGGACAGATGGTCATGCAGCTGAAGAAACCCACATAAGATCATGACCTCACAGATGTATTTTTGTCAAACTATTGCTTGCCATCGAGTCACTACAGAGTATAGTGGAGTCATGACACCTGCATTTCCTTCTGAATCTGGATATAAAATAAAGCTGTTTTATAAGATTGCTGTTCTTTAAAAAAAACCCCAGCTTACATTTGCTTATCTGCATTTAATTATGAAATTGGTTGTTTTACCTAAGAAATAATCTGGTTCATGAAAATTAATGAGAATAGTTAGACACAAAGGTAATGAAACCTGTCTTTAGTGATTTCTAGCATTCTTTGGACTGCATTCACAGTTGAATCTTAAACTGTAGTCCTTGAGAATATACTCCATGAGTTGTTTCCAAGTGAAGTAATTTCTTTTGCATTCCTATTTCTTTTGCATTCAGATAGTTCATTATCTACCTTTTATAACATAGATGTATCTTTTGTTGTTGTCTTTTTTTCTTATTTTAGCCTTATCCTCAGAAGTATTTGGGAGGAATCCATCTTCATGCAGTTGAAAAAGAAATTTGGCATTCTAATGTTGATTTGTTTTGTTGTAATCTTATTTCTGCAATCTCTCATCAGAGCCAAATTCAACCCAAGATCTTGCCAATCCTGAACATTCCTAGTTCTTTACTATCTTCCTTTGAAATACATTGCCACAAATATTGGACAGATCCCCATATGAATTTCTCAACAGTTATTATAAAGGTGCTATTATCTTTTCTGATTTTTGACATCTTTGCATTCCTTTTTCCATTATTTCACACCTCTGCTTTCCCTGTCTTTAAAGATATCTTTTCTTTCTTCTGTAATTGCATCTCACCATTTATAATATAAAGTATGTGAAATCTGTCATGGCTGTTAGTTTGAAGACTAGACACTGTGCTACTGTAAAATATATCTTAACTTACCTATGTTAGGTTTTGTTCTTCTTCATGATGCATTTAACATTTCTATTTCTCTGTATTTCTCCCTGTCTTTCATCTCTTTCATCATTCTGGAATAAAAACAGTCTGGTTTGGAGCACTTACTACTTTTTGTTGTTACGTAGCCTACAAACTTACTTACCCTCCATTCTATCTAATTTTCATTTCTGTAAAACGTGGAAAAATTTCTGGCGTATTTTATTTATTCTCTCTCACAACTGTCTTCCATTCTGCTGGTTTAGATTTATTTCACCTTCTGTTGTGTGTTGTATATGTGTCTTTTAAAATGTATTCATCCCTAATGATTCAAGTTTTTTATTTATTTTGCAGGCATATAAATATTTAGCAGATTTCCTATGCCAGCATCCCTTTCATCTGTTTCACATATATTTATTTTATCAGCTGAACCCTTAATTCTTTTCAAAATCTGTTTGGCAAAAATTCCCTTTGAGTGATTAATGGGCTGATTAATTATTACTGTGATTGGTGATAAATGAGCATAAGGTAAATACAACAGCTAGATTTCACCAAAAAAGGGTAGCAAATCAGGAAAAAATTAGCATTTGTTTTCACTGTGGAGTGATGGGTGGAACAGAGTCCATAGTTGTCCTCACTCAGGGTTTGGGAAGCAGTGAAGTCAGGCAAGTACGCAGCTGACAGGGCTTTTTGACTCGGGTGCAATGATGGCTAATGCAGCAATGCTGCTTCTGTGTTGTACCAGGGGAATATATTAATGCTGTTGGGCCCTGCAGTTGTGGCCTTAGTGTGGGAACGTTTTTGAGAAAACATCGATGAGGACCATATGGAAATAAAAATTCAGCTGAAGAGGAGAAACATGCTGACAGAGTATGATATAAGCTATATAAGTCATTATAAAGTCTGCTGCTTTAACTGCATCTTGCAGCCCAAAGTATCCATTTCCACCTCTGGCCTCACTGTGCTCTTCACAGCAATACCAGAGTCACTTCATTGCTAAGCTTTGTCTGGAAAAAGGCCCTGGAGAAAAGCTCTGCAGAGAAGGTGTACAGTATTAGCACAAAATGAAAAGAAATAGCTTCAGGCTTCCTAATCTTTTTTTGAGGTTGCGAACAGCCCTCCTTTTGATCCCTGCATCACTGGCTCCAGAAAATGGGTTACTCAATAACCATTTCTTCTTCTCTGTGTGATTCCTCGGCCCATGACATTTCTGTACCAGCTTAAGGAGGCTGGATGATGCCAGAGGGGCAACCAACCCAGGCTTCTGTGCTGCAGGGGGAAGAACTGTATGTGCCAGGTCTCCTCCCAAGCTGACTTTCAAAAGAAATCAGGCAGTTCTAGAGTTTCAGAAATAATTCCTGCCTTCAGTAGTGGAAGATTCACAGATCAAATGATATATGTCCCAATTTTATAAGTGCTCTTCACAGTTTAGGAGAACTGCTAATTGATAAGCAGAATTCAGCCTTTGCCTAAGGAAGACTTTCTGAAGCATCTTACAAAGGGCTAAGCAGCACTGCACAGTTTACTGTTCTCTAGCACATTCCCAGGTCTTTATTAATATGAGAATGAAGCATGCTATGTCAAATTGTTCACTTGAGAACGAGTCTTTTGATCTTGTTTAGCATTTATAACTAGAACTTAACAGTCAAGCTGGTTTAGGCAGCTACAAGAGTATGGTCCACACTCTTTCCATATTATTTCTCATTAGATGTTCTTTCTCCCACACTTTATTCTTTTTACTGGTGTTTAACTTTTCCGTTCCTCTAATTACATTCTGCTGAGAGTATGCTCTGTTCCATTACCTCTTTGTCTGTCTTTTCATGCCTGTTACAGAGTCTTTATCGATTTTAAAGATCATTGTCATTGTTTTGGATTGCAGTAGAAAAGAGACATTGATAAATGAAGGAGTGGATATGGCAGTGGCTGTACAAATGTCCTCCTCTATTGCCCAAAAATTACCCACTCTTCTGGTTTTCCCAGGAAACAAATTATTGTTGTTTTAAAATAATCATAATAAATGAGTGCTTTATGATAATTTCTTCTGAGGATTGTTTTTAAGGCTATCTAAACTTAAGACTAAATGTTCACTTTTGACTCCTGAATTAAGGTCTGAATTTCATTAATGCTCAGTCTCTGGTAGTTTTGCTCAAGACAGCTTCTGCATACCCTACTACATCAGAAAATCATACTCTTGGTGTCCCTATGTGGACATAGGAAGCCAGTTTGATATTTGGTTGAATTAGAAAATCTCATAAATTTTATTTTTACATTTTCAGGAAGAATTCACATTGGTTTTAACTTCTTAAGGATGTGCTCTCATTTCAAAGAACAGAGAGGTTGTCCTGTACATTGCTCACTGGAATGGATTATGAATCACAGTCACAAAAATACCATGTGTCCACCATACTACTTGGGCTTTCAAATTTTCTTGGAATTCTCCTTTTTTCCAAATTAGTGAAATTGATACATATATTTTTATGGTTATGGCCTTTCAGTAAATCCTGAATAATATTTTCTAGTGTTATGATGATAATCTACTTTGTGGTTTTTAAAAAATATTACTTAGATGCCTTCTTTTTCATTTTTTTTTTGAGAAATGGATAAATAATGAACAATATTTTGTTATATTTATATCCATGTTTAATCATTTATACAGTTCTAGGACACCTTTAATTTATGTGCTTTTTTGCAGATGATTCTATGGTCGTTAGCATGCCTTCAAATTGCTACTATAATTAGTCACCATGTAATCTAGAGCCTAATAATCATACATAAATTCCCTACTAATTACCCTGTAATCTACTATTTGTTGATTAGAAGAGCATGGGATGAGTATTTCTGCTATTATTAATCTCAATTTTCATGATAATTATAGGGCTGCTACAGATTTTTCTTGTTTACTCGCTTGGCTGTGTTGTTCGGCATTTGGCTGTGTTAATAAAATACTGCCTTTTTATGTTTAATCCCCACTCAGGCAGCTTCTCCTTACATGCACTTGTCGTCTGCATTGTTCTTGGGCTGGTACACATGCAGGTCACTACACCAGGTCATCCTTTGTTTTCTCTGAAAAGTACCCAGGCAAGTTTTGAGGCTTCAGGATGTAAGTCAACATTTATGTGAAATAGTCACAATGTTCATGTCTGGTTAAAGTATAGGGTGAAACCCTGCCCATGCTGAAGGAAAAACACAGGGAACTGCTGCTCTGCGGAGCAAGAATGTACACATACCTGCTCTGAAGTTCAGGAGGAGGCAATGTGGTTGTATACTTGGGTGAAGATGAAAGGGAAAGGAATACGGTTAATTTAATGGTAAGGATTTACTATAAACTGCCAAACAGAAGGAGTAGGTGGATGAGGCTATTTTTGTGTAGCTGTGTAATGCATTGAAATAGCAGGGTTGGAGTAGATGGTTTTAATTAAGTTTGTATCTTTGGAAGAGTAGTTTTGCTTTTCGCATGAGGAATAACAACTTGTCAGATGGACGCTATTTTTATTTGAATAAATGGTTAGTATTAGCAGTTTTAGGTGGGATTCAACTAGCCAGACAATACCCCTTGAAAATCAAAAGACAGAAGACATGTTGATGTAAGTGGTGATGATGTATCTGGGATTCTGGGAAGAGGATGCATTGGTGGAAGAGGAGGATAAAGACTAACAGAAGTACGTTTCAACAAAGGAGAGTTAGCAAATTCAAAGTGCTGTTAGGTAGGGTCTCTTGGGAAGATAGAATGAAAGAAGGATAACTTTCAGCATAGAAAGCTATAACTCACCTAAAAATTAATTAAATTTCACAATGTTTCTCAATTACAAAAAAAGAGAAGATTTCACAAATATGATAGATTAGAGAAATTCTCTGAAGTCAGTAAGATGAAATCCAATAAAGAAAAAAGCATATTAAAGCATATTAAAGCAGTTGATCAAAAAAACCCAAAAACAAAAACCCAAACCAAAAGAACAAGTACAAAATAAGGAATCACCCCTTAGGCAGAAGAATTACAGAAAAGGATTTTGAAGATACTGCATACAGCAACATAATAAATGTAAATCAACAGTATGATGTGGTTAAAAAAAATGCAAATTTCATTCTAGGGGGTATTAGCACCTGTGTTATACATAACACAGGAGTTATACATAACACAGGTAGTAATTATTCTGCTTTTTCCAGACCTAGTGAGGCCTCAGCTAACATGATGTGTCTAATTTTAGGAATTACTCTCTATGGAAGATGTAAGCAAGTTAGACTGAGTTCAGAGCAGAGCTAAAAATGCTAAAAGATTTAGATAGTATGATCTCTGAGGACAATGTGAAAGTTAACTTAGGCTAGAAAAATAAGGCTGTTAAAGGATACATCCTCCAAAATGCACAGGTTGTTACATAGTGGTATTCAGTTATCTTCCATGTCCCTTTGAAGTCAAGGACAACATTGGCTGAATTTGCAACAAGAGAGGCTTAAGTTAAATGAAAAAAGATAATATTCAAAACACATTGACAATTAATAACAGGAACAAGCTGCCTAGTGTAAAAATAATATTTCTGTTATTGAAGGCTTTGAAAGAGAGACTAGGCGCACATCTATTTAGAATGCTCTAGCCTACCTCAGTAGATGGAGATGGACTTGGTAACTTTTTTGTTCTTAATGTCATTCTGACATTTCCAAGGTTCTTTTAAATGAATAGCAGTAACATCTTGGACTTCGAGAGGATTTTACCCCCTGAATGAATTGAATGTGGCTAAGAGTGGAGCTGCAAACTGGTGTAGAACTGATATCCTGCAGCTGGATCCTGTGGGGAATAGGAAGCTAGGGATTTGATTCAATACATGGAAAATGTAATGGCAGAATACGTGAGTGAGCTTTATGCCTCCTTACCTCTTATCAGTTTTTGTACTGGATCACAGGATTTAGTGTACGATCCCCAGAAACTAGATAATTAGATGGAAAATACACTGTGTGTGTAGCATGAAATCTCATAGCTTAGCTACTTCATGGTATTTATAGTTACAGGAGTTCGACTGATGCTAAGAATTAAAAATAAGATAATTTCCACCTGAGTGCCTTCTTCTAGATTTAAATTATAAATTCTCATTATAATTGACTCAGTCTAATAAGCTTTCATTCTTGTGGGTGATATGTTATCAATCTTATTTGAATCCTTGGGAAAAAATGCAGAAATTACCATAGATAAATGAATAAATACAAATGAAACTATACCTTTGGTAATCAGATAATGTTCTAGATAAAAAAATCTCACCCACCTCAAATATTGCAGAGAGACTGACTTTTGAGAAGGTGCTTGGAAAATTTGAATGCTAGAACCTTCCTCATCTTAAATTTTTTCAGTGTAAAAAGAAAATTTCACTTACATCTCCCTATCAACTCAATGTCAATCATGAATTACAGAGAAATCATCACTGAAGAGCTAGTCTTGTACAATGGAAGCCACCAGCACATAACCAGTGTTATAATTAATACAGTGATTTAATAGCTCGTTCAGATCACCATCTGCTTTTAGAGAGGGTCAGAGATGCTACCCAGGAATTTTCTATTAGCAATTTTTATGGTTCTGAGATTGAGTGTCCAGCGATGCTGTCTGACTACAAGATATTTTAGAACTTTGTGCCCCAAAAATAGTTGCCACCTAAACACACTTCAAGTTACAAGACTTCTTATAAAAAGCCAACATAAACCAACAGTAAACATTCCAGTCCTAATGAAAAACAAAACTGCAAAGTGTAATGCCACACAAATTGTTGATTTGCTCTGAATAAATAGAAAAATGATAGTTCCACACAGTGGCAGTCTTTATGCAAGTAGTGATATATTAATGTACTCTTATGATATAAGATGTGAATGATCACAATAAGATGCCTATATAGAATGGGTTTCCCATTAACTACTGTTGTGTAGAAAAAAACCCAAACATTAGGGATATTTATTTTTATGATCACATAACTGAGTCTCTTTAAAAGCAATGCAGTCAGTAGTACCAGGGTGTTAAAAGAGTAAGATCACATGTATCCTTAAACTGCTGTAAAATCTTTTTCTTACAAGTCAACCAAACCATATTTATGGTTGATTGTTCAGATACGATAGCAATATTCAGAATGTTCCTTTGTTGATCATTTCCTCATGAAAATAGAGGTAGTCCACTGTGCTAAGTTTCCTTCACCTTCTGTCTTTTCATCATTTTTGAAATCCAGCCTTTCTAGGTTGTGAAGAACAGTCATATACAACCACTGGGTAGATTTCTTAGATTTCATCAGTAAAAAACTTAAGATCATATCCCAGGATAAATAAAGGAACTCCCATCACTGCTGTCACTGCCTAGGCACTATAGATGATATATGTACCACCTAAAATTCAGCTTGCGAATTACAAAGCCATTTTGCTCTAAAATCCTGTAGAGCTCATGAAGATAGAGAGGCTTCTAAATTAGGCCTCTTCCCTGAACCAGAGAATCATTTTATGAAAATCTGTCTGAGTGGCTGCCCTAAATAGGGAGGTGGAAAATCCTGGACCTTCAGCTGGAAGTGGAGGAGGAGGCTGTGATGCACAGTTGAGCAGAACTGGGACAGGGCAGGGAAGAACCCAAGCTTGGCGTCTGGGAACATCAGGGATAAATCTGGTTATTAGTGAAGTATTGAGACAAGATGGACAAACTGTGGGAGTGAGATGCTGAAAGGGGGAAATCATCATTGTGCAGTCAAGAAGAACTGAAAAGAGGAAAAGTGGGTAACCCATGGGGAAAAGTCTGGTGTGCAACATATTGAAGAACATAGAAAAGAGTTGGTAAAGACTGCAAAAGGCTCTGCAACCACAGCCGTATGCTCCTAGTCAGAAATTAGGGTTGAAGTAAACGCTCCTTGAGTGTCATCAACCTTCTGTTGTTGTTCTTGATTGTACTGACAACCTATACGGACCATCACCATGACACAACAGTTTCCGTGTTATTTTGTTTAAATTCAGTTTAAGTT
Source organism: Psophia crepitans (assembly GCA_013399095.1). Lineage (NCBI taxonomy): Eukaryota > Metazoa > Chordata > Aves > Gruiformes > Psophiidae > Psophia > Psophia crepitans. The sequence continues at coordinate 92,145 of VWZZ01007438.1, read as the reverse complement.
TTAGAAAATACATACAGAGAAGGATACGTTAAAGAAATTCCAAGTACTCAAAATTAAGAAATTCCAGACAGGGGCTTGCCTTTTACGCTGTAGTGTTACCTTTATTAGCACGATCGCAGGACCTGGTCCCATGGGCCTGCTCTTATAATGGAGGCGATTGTCATCACAGCAACTTAAGTTCCATTTTCACTGCAGCTGGAGGCTTCGGAAAATTAATGTCTGGCTTTCTATGAAATAACCAGCATCTACTCTGCCTACTGCAATTATTCACTGAACGTAGTGCAAGAATAATGAACATGTAATAACATCCATGCTAATGCAGAGGATACAGTGAGAGCCTGAATCAAGGTGGCATAGGTGATCTTAATTTAGTTGCTTGGTTTTTTTTTTTCTGAGGGCTTGATTTTTCTCCATTGAGTTCTTCTGTCTGGGCTGTTCTTTGCCTTGACCTTAGACTCAGCACTCTAAAATTGCCTGTGAAAAGAATGAGTTATCATGAGTAAATATCTCTCTGCAATCTAACTGGTTTTTGTTTATTCTGAAGAGGAAAATTTGCTTTTAAAAGCTGCCTTCTCATCCAAGTTTCACTGGAGCTTGTTGTACTCATCATTTCTAGGCAGTTTTATACTGACATTTTTCATCTATTTGTGTTTATTTCTTTTCCTGCTTATGTTCACCCCCACTTGATAATAGATGGTTCTAGACGGTTCCTTTTTTATGATATATGTATTTTTTTCAGTCAGGATTTGAGATTTCTTTGCAGTGTGTTGTCTCCTTGATATTGTGACATGAGAATATTTTTCTCCAAATACAAAAAGTTTTATTATTTCTCTTTTGATATTTTTAGCTATTTCCCCTCTCTCTATTCCAAACCAACCTACAGCAAAGTTTTTAAAGAAAGCTAGAAACACTTTGTCTGGCAGAGTCATTTTGCCTTGCTGCCTGATTTGTATTGTTCTTGCAGCTTTCTTGCTGTGGTCATAGAGATTTTACTAGTCACATTTGGAGTGTGCATCTTGATTGTAACTGGACACTCGGTGGCAAAATTCCATTCTTATAAACAGTTCATGAATGCAAAGCAGAATTTTTGAGTCAATTGTCTTCTTTATCCTTTATATTTTCCTTGACCTGCCCTCCTTCTAACATCATGGGAGTGAGAAGCAATCTATTTGTACATTTAGGAAAAAAAGTCCCTCAAGATTCCCTCCCAAAATTAAAAAAAAATATATAGTTGATTTAAGGAAGAAATAGCAGCAATTGAATGAAAATTTCTTTAAAATGTAAGAACACGTAGAAAGCAGGAGTATAGATGAAGAAAAGAAGATGCAAGGAACCTGATCAAAAGATGAGAGTGTCGTACGAAGAAGGGAGGAAAAGGGGAAAAGAAGATTTTGAAGGACTCTGTCTCAATGTCTGGAGGCCTCAACATTTGCAGCACGCAACTTTAACTTTTTCTGAACATTTCCAGTGTACACAAGAGGGAGAAAATCTGTCATGACGTGTCCTTGCAGCTGTTGTGAATGTGCAGGTATATCAGAAACAGTCTAGCAAAAAAGATCTGGTCTCTGGAAGATGTACAAAGTCATCCTAAAGCCATCCTCTCCAAGGCTCATCACTCTCCTCTTTCACCTGAACATCTCTTTGCTCTCTGGGAATGCTGCTGCCCAGGGACTGCAGCCGTAATCCCAGAAGTTTGCTCCCATTGTGAGCTAGCCCTTCATTTAGTGATGCCTATATATAGCTCAGAAACTACTTTGTTCAACTCATCCTCCACAAGTGTAAGAGTTGCAAAGGATGTGACAGGGCAAATGTTAAAAAATGCTCTGTGTAATGCAATTTCACTCATGTTACAAAAATAGCTACATGTAAACCCTCTGGACAATAAAAAATGAATTATTAAATAGTGCCAGAATAATTCATCTACTGGTAAATTTGCTGTGTGGGAAGAAAGATGATGACTGGAATGACTGTGAGAACAAAACACAACTGAACATGAGACAGACAGTCAGAAGGTTACTTGCTAATTGTCAGTACTAAGAAATTGTTAGTGAGTTGTCTGTGTGTCAAATGCGGTTTTCAGAGGGTAGGGTACAGCTTATTCTGTATTGCTTGCTCTCTCCTTTTCCCCTTCTTTCCCTTATGCTAACCAAATGATCTTAAAGACAAAGGCAGCATACATTTTTGGTAAATAAAACTGTTTCTGGCTTTTTTCTTCCAGGCATGGTATCACATTGTGAAGTAACCAATTCAACAGTTCTTGAGGAAAGCATGGTAGGAAATTTGTCAGAAAACTGAAAAGTGACTCTGGCACGTTCTTTGCATGCTGCAGTATCGGCTGCATATTAGAAAGCTGGGAATTTTTCTGGGGAGGTAAGGAAGATTTAGATGGTATGTCTGTGGACCTAGCAATAACGTCTCCTCAGAGCAGTATCTATCCATGAATAGCACTGACAATTTAGATACAGTAGATAAACAGTGACTTCTGACACACATTGAATTTGAAATGTATGGTAAGGACCATGAAATCAAGTAACTGGGTCACTCAGTGTGCTTTCTTCTTTGTTTACCACTTTCTTGCACAGCCCTGTTCAATAGGTATCTTTTCCTCTATATTACATTTATATTAAATATAATTTAATTAAATTCAGCAACACATGACATTTAAGAAGATAAAAGAAAACTGAAGTTTGGCAGTTAGAAAGAGGATAATTGGGTCCTCAGGCACCTAAAAAAAGCATAAGACAATGTTTAGTTTTCAGTATTGAGGGACCTGTTTAATTCGGAAGAGACATATTTCTTCATTCCCTGACTTTGCTGGCCAGGTAGGGAATTGCTTAAAACATGGAGTGAAAAGACATTCATGTCTTTAACCTTGCACAGCAAACATTTGCCAAAAGCTTTAGATATGTCCAGTGTGGCTGATTACCTAGTAGTGATCTAGCAGAATCAGTAATGAAATAATTGACGTTAAGAGAATTGTCACCAGACTTCAGCAATAACATCCTGCCAGGAAATATGAGGCAATTTATGCCATTTCAAGCCATTGTTCCAGACTGCAAACTCAGAGAGACATCGCTGCCCTGATTAGACTCTCATTTTATGTTTTAAAGCACTGGAACTAGAGATGTTTTAAATATAAATCATGAATCTGGAAGATGACAGTTTAAAAAAACCGTCTGACATAGTACAGCAATGTGCCCACGTCCATAATCATATTATATACATTCCCTGGCAGTAAGACCTAGGCAAAGTGGATGGGATATATCTGGCAGTCACTACCCTTGGTTTTATGTGGGCAATAGAAAAAATGAATGTCGTGATGACTGGTCTCTCTGGTTCTAATGACATTGTGGATCTTGTGGCTAACTGTTGTGAGGCCACTGATGACTTTTTAAATAAACTATACAATGTTTTGAAAAACTTCTTTACATTTGGACAGTACTCTGGCAACCAGAAACCAAATCTGCAAAATCAAACGCTTGGGTCAGGGGAGGTCCTGTGACCTGAACAACTGGTGAGCAGGTTTGTTACCTGTCTGAGCAACAATTTAAATCACTAAAGTTGCATGTACAAGCTCTACATTTTAGAGCTGCTTTTTTTTTTTTTCTTTCCTCCTGACTTTGCATTTCGCTATGGTATAATTTTGCTCTGTTGGACCAGAACTATGTTAGTGGCCAAATGGCAAGTGAGTTTTTCATTCTATTCATTTTCTGCGACCAGGAGAGAGCAGGCCAGTATACCAAAGGTTTTTATCAACTCTGACTACTCCTAAAATTATCTGGTATGTAGAAGGATTAATGGGAGACTTGTACTATTAAACAACATTTAATAGTTAGATATAAATTGTGCTAAATCTTGTACTGAGATCTGTTGCTTGCAAGTAGAGTATGGACAGTGTGTACCAAGCTGGAAGGTATTTTGGACTTCAGGAGCTCCTGAAGTGTTTTGTGCACCTGCAGGCCAGGAGCAAAGCGAAATCAAGTCTGGTAGCTAATACCAAAGAACAGGAGGCACTGTGTTTTGGTGCATACCACATGTCAGTGTCACCTTTGCTGGCCCTTTGAAGGAGAGCAAAGTAAGCTGCTTCCACGTCTTTGCTGGGCTGGTTCTCCTGGCCAAGGCAGAGGCAGGCAGAGCCAGGATCCTGACCTTTATTTTTACATCCGTTTCTTTGTGAGAAGGCTCTGGCTGTTTTTAGTATTCGCTTTAAACAAGCTTCATGAGGGGGAAAACCACTTTGTATTCAGACCTCTATGTCATTTATAGGATTGCTGCAACTTAAGGTATAGTGTTAGGTTTATGACTTACAACAGGAAAGACTGGCAATCTCAGAAGCACGTGTCAGAATTTAGAATGAAGGTATGTTATTATTAGACTTTTTTGTATTCTCCTAACTACAAGTATGTTGTCTGTCAAGGCCGATGTTTAGATTAAAACTCTTATCGGTGCCAACAAAAGCAAGGCTTGCCTCTCTAACAATAGGAACCCTGTTGTTACATCTTGATGAGTGCTAGGACAAAAATGTCTCCCTGCTGCCATTGCTCAACTGGGCAGGAACAAGCAGCGCAGAAGGAAAGCATGTGACTCGTCACAGCTTATCTCTGAATGTGACCGTATCAAGAAAGTGGGGATGTTTATTGCAGCCTGTCACACAGAAATACTCCAGCATCTCTGCCTGTTGTTAAGGAGCTGTCAGCGCTGCGGTAGCCTGGCTCCACTAGACTGCTGCCCAGAGAATGTTAGCAGTAAGGGGTTAATTCCAAATAAAAAAGATGGAAAACAGAAAACAAGATGAAAGAAATGAAAGTAGTTAGTCAGCACAAATAATGCTGAGCTCCTTTCAAAAAATGGCGTATTTAACATTTCTTACGAGCAAGAGCAGAAGTGTCTCAGTGACATTGGCTTTGCGGTAGGAGAAATATAAATAGAAGCAGGCGGTTATGAAAGCTGTTGAAAGGAGAACTAGAAAACACATGAAAGACCTTGGAATCACTTAATCTGATTACAAAGAAGTAGGAACCTCAACATTAAAGGTTGTGTTAGTATTCTCAAAATTAATTAACAAAATAAAAATAATTAAGATGAAAGAAGAAACAGGCAGCCTCACTAGTCTGTTAATTTAGTTAGAAGACTTTTTTTTTTTTAAATAAATGAATTATTAAAGCCAGAAGGATAGACAGCCTTGACTTATTTTCTTTCTTCCTTTGTCTGATGTGGACTGTCTGCTTACTCTTCCCCATTTGGATCACCTCTTTGTTCAGTAGGAAGTGGTTTAAAAAGCTCCTTCATTTTCCTTCTGTTTCCCAATGGATTGTATCACTGATATGTTTTGGGGGTTTTTTTGGTGGTTTTTTTTTTTTGTTTTTTTTGTTTTTTTTTTTGGGGGGGGGAAAAGAATAAAACAAGGAGTAAGATGGTAGACAAAGCAGAATCTTATTTTTGTGTTACTGGTTCATTTTGGTATAGTTCAAAACTGTCTTTGGATGTGAACCAGGCCTTTGAAACTTTTGCTGAGGTTTTAAATCTGATGAGTCCCACCCTTAAATGCTTCCCACCTTGTTCAGTTTGTGCCCACATTTATCACACTATATCTTGAGGCAAGATCCAGTGACTTTCCGGGAAGAAAACAGTCTTACACTGAGCTGCTAGTTTCCTTGCCACATGAAGAAGTAATGCATTTTTATTGGTCTTTTTTGAACGTATTTTGAGGTTTGAAAAGTCATTTAACTTCACATGCAAAGCAACAAAACCACTTAAAGTTGACATGCTTTTGGCTGAATCTTGGCCATAGATTACTTTGGCACAAACCCAAGTGGCTCAGATATACTAATTAGGATGTAGAGAGAGTGTTCAACTGGTCAGCATTTGTGGATGTGGGTGTGGTATGTTCACAGGAGGTATGGTTTTGGGTTTTTCAAAGGTACTCTTGGGGTTTGGATTAATAAATTATTCAAAATAAAGGATGATGAGCACATCAGTTTTTCATGCAAGAACTCTAGCTTTGCCAAGAGTAAACTCACTTGTAATATTTAAAAGATTTACATTAAAAAATAGAGAACCTATTAAGTAGTACGAAAAAACCTGCATAAAAAGGAGGAAAAATACCCACCCCAAAACCCGTTGTAGAAAGAAATATTAACACAAGTAGCAGAGCAAACAGTGCAGAGCAGTCTGACGGATGGAAAGTCACCACAGAAAAACAGCTCTAGTTTTCTCCAGTGATGAAGGACCGGCAGGCAAATGAATCTAATATGAGGGGTGTGCTCTACATATCATGTTGCAGAGAAGCCACAATGTTTTACCATAGCCTAGATTTACGGAGAGTCAAGCAAGGGTCAGCCTAAGGTCATGTAAGGACTTCTCCATTCTCTAAAGCTCCTCAGGCTATAGGCAGAGAGCTAACTCCTGAAATAGCTTCTCCTGGCTAGAAATGTGGGGGAAATGCAAGTGCTTACAATTGCAGAGAGATTAACAAAATAAATATTCATTAACTAAAATTATCAAATAATTCCTACCTGCTAAATTATGGTAAGATGTCCCAGGAGAAGTTCCAAGATTTTCCATTAAAAATGCTGTTTGTGGCAGACAAAAGGAAACAGGAAAATGTAGGTCTATATGATTCTGCTCAGGTAAGCCTCTTTTTCCAGATTTGCAGTGCTCTCTGACTGCTCTGACTAGAGCTGAGGTTATACCTTGTGCTGGTTGATCGAGGCAGCTAAAACTTGCTGCTGGGATAGGCCCATGTGTTCAGAAGGCAAAACTTTTAGGTTTTGTGTTCTGCTTCCTGTTTTTCCATATTTTTTCCACTCAGGAAAAAATATAGGTGACAGGGAAACAACTTGGTATTTAATAAGTTGCTGTTCACTTGAATGAAATGGGACAATTAGCCCCACTAGAGTGATTTGCATTTTGTCTCATTCATCCTGTAGTCTAAAGTAGTGCATTTTTGCTATTTAGAAGAAGTTAGTTCCGCTAAACTAAAATAGAATTTAGTTCTGCTAAAATGACATAGAACAGTGCTGCTAGGATATAATACTTTATATTTTCATATATGGTTATAAGCAATTTTCAGCTGCAAATTGTACAAATTCACTGTACCATAATTGCACTTTCAAAGGAAGTAAATGATGCTCATGGACATCTTTGACTGTTGCTGCCTTCTGAGAGAGCTGCAATGCCTGCAATGTAGATGGCAAAGAACACAGCCCATTTACAGTAGATATTTTGCTGAGCAGAATATGTGCACTGTATCCAAATGGATCTTTCTTTCTTCTCGGAGAAATGCTTGAGGTATGACCTCTAAACTAAGTGACAAAGACTTTAACACACTGAAGACTTAAAAAAATTCCCAAGAAAAATCCCCTCCAAAACCCCCCAACACCCCCAGATTTGTTTTGGACTTTTGTCTCCTGTTTCTATTGCTTGAAATAGTCATTCAACATCAGTATGTGAAAAACCACCTTTGCATTCGAGGGATTATCAGTTCAAATCCAATTGCAAGTTCCTAAGCCATTTTCCTGTTAAAAGCTGTCGCGGCCATGTAATCGCATTAGTTGTTGACTGGCTTCTATCTGGGCAAGGCAGAATGTCATGATTGATGCAGAAACTTGGCACACGCTAGCTCAGGCCGAAGAGCATTTTTAAATGGATTATCCACAGAACAGCTCTTGATACAGGATCACAGAGGAATCCACAGCTGTGTTCGCCCATCTCTATGCCTAATGCTTTTTCATGGCTGTTCAGTGGAGAGTTACTGAAAAGCATTTCGTAGAGCGATTCTCCATCTCTTGTGTATGTGTTTTGACTTCAGGCTTTCTTTGCAGATTTATGGTGGATCTGCTATACTTCTTTTTTTAGGTCTGACTGTCATAGCATGGTTTAAGACAGGCAGGGCTAAAAGACTGTATATTTAAAATATGTAAACATATATGTAAAATATACTTACGTATTCACAAAATAGAGGAAAAGTTGAATTTGCGATGCTGTGTAGATCACTGTCTAGAAAATAGCTGCATAGTATAGGCTAACCCACATCAAAGATACAGAATAGATCAATTTGTGGTCATCCTGATTAAGATACGAGGGTGACTTAATTACAGACCCATTTCCATGTATTGTTCCTTTCAGCTTAGTACCAGAACAAACTATACTAACATATAGTAGTATATTCTAATATACCTCACACCAGCCTAACTCTAGTGTTCCTTTCTAACATCAGCGCTTCCGAGGGGACTGAATCCTGGTGGCATCAGCCACATTCTCTGATTCTTACGGTGATGGCTTACATTTGAGAACATCTCCAAGCTTCCTTCTCCTTTTGGGATTCTGCGTTAATGTAGTTTTACCTGTGGTCTTCACGTGGGTTAACCTAAATTACATATCTTGATCCTGGCAGCGCCAGATATATTCATTTCCCAGGCCACACCTGTAGACCTGGAATTATAATGAGAGTGCTTCAACAGCTCAAAACTGTCTGCACATGAGTTGCACTTCAGAAGTGCAGTATGAGGAAAGTTCTTTTTATTCAAAGGAGCTCTGGCAGGAATTGGGGGTGCAGCCTGTCAGAATGGATGACCCTCTTTCCACCAAGGCATGGTGTGGAGAAGAGCAAAATTACTCAAGAGACACAGAAAAAAGAAAAAAGCAGGCCAAGAGAACACATGGAGCAGAGTAGCAGGCATACAGAGTATAGGAGGCACACAGACAGCATGCTGGCAGGGTTTTGGCATTATGTCTATGCTTCAAGAGAAGAAGAGCATTTTTAGTTCCTTTAGCAGTTTACTTATTGAAAGAGCCTTTATTGTGCTAACCCTGTGATTACTGCCCTCTGAAAAAATTACCCAAAGAATGTATTTGAAATTACTTGGTGAACTTTGTTCTGTGCTGCCAGTGTATTTTGTTTGCACTTCATGCATGAACATGCCCATTTCTCAATACAACGCTCTCAATTTTCTTTCTTTTCTCATGTAATTCTGCAGCTGCTTGAGAGAAAAAGCAAAAAGAGCCATTTGATCTTAACCCTTATGAATGCCTTGTTCAGTCATAAGGAGAAAAAAACCAAAACAGTGATAGGACACTCAGACTCCGTTTAAGGCATCCAAGTCTTTAACTAGAACTTGCACTAAAAATAACATCAAAACTAGTGTGTGTTTATGTGAATAATTTACATTACTCTCTGTGTGTATAAAAGAAAACACTTAAATCACGGATTTTACAAGAATAGAAAACCTATTTTCTGCCCAACCTTGCTCTGACTTTAAATATTTCTAAATTTATATCTTTGGCATAAAAATCAGAGAACAAAATTAGGTGAAAGGATGAAACTTGACTCATGCAGTAATGTGATTTTTCAAGGTTCAGCATGTGGATGCTCTGGCAGACAGAATTGGATTAAGTTTGTCTTTTGAAATACTTCCCAAAATATTTTGAAAACATTTCTGTTACAATATAATACAAATCAAAATAATTCAGAATTACATTATAAACATGATTAATTTTGTAGGAGAAGCTATTCAGAATCTTTCAGGCAAAAACCATTCCTATATCATGAATTAAGAAAGGGATAATACCACTGTAATGAATATTTATATATATATATATATAAAATATATATTTAGATACACATAAAATATATACACAGAGNATTTTTATATGTCATAAGTGTTTGTAATTAAACAGACTCTGATGAAATTGTGTATGCCTGTTTTGACAACATAGTGTTTTAAAAATAAGTTCCCTTTCATCATAATCTTCAGACACCTACACACTGATAAACTGTAGATAACTTTCCCCTCTGCCCCTCCAAAAAGACCATGCAAAAAAAATATGTTTTCCGCTATCTCCTGGATCAAGACTATATTTTATCCCCAAAATTATCTTTTAGATAGCTGTTCTTTTTTTTTTCTTCTGAATTATTTTTGTTTTCTTTTAATATACACTCAAATAGACAGATGGGGAATTTGATCAAAGGTAGCCTCCATTTAAACTATGAATATGAATCAGAGTCAGATTATCACAGTCTTTTTTGCGTGGATATATATCTGACCTGTTGTTACAGATTGCAGCTAGCACAACTGTCGTGACTTCTTTGCCCCAGAGGTACATGGATTTCAAGGTGTCCTTGTGAGATTGGAGACCAATCTTGCAATGAATGTGATATTATCTAGTGCTCATAAAAAGAACTGATTATGAGCTTTCACTCATATGTCAATACCACTGGGAAAATATCAGTACAGCCTCATGTGCCAAATCCTTCCACTTTTAACTGCATAAAGATTTTCCTTTGTAGTATCTATTAGTTCCTTCAGTTTGTATCACAAGGAGTTAGGTACTCTCTATATAAATGCACAAAGCAGAATATAGTGAATACCAATGACAAGTGTGACTGGGTTTCTTTGCCATGATGGTGTTATACTTCAATAACAGATGAATAATAAATACATGACTGTGGATTCAGAGTGGGTAAGAACATGAGGCATGACCATCTGCCCAGAGAGGCTCTGGAGTCTCCACCTGTGGAGATGTTCTAACCTGGAATGGACTAATCCAGAGCAACTTCACCTGCCTTGGAAGTTCACTCTGACTTGGGATCTCCAGAGTTCCCTTTCATCCTACATACATTTATGCTTCAACATATGTATGTATGTGTATTTCTTAAATGTTCACCTTGTCAAAATCAGAAATCTAGTGATCAGACTTTTCACCTTTCCTCTTTTCAGTGATGTATGGATATTTATAATGAACACAGTATTTGATAATAATTTTTATGAATTATTCATGATTTTTTTTAATTTTAATTTTTTCTTACTGCTGTATTTGCCCCTCACTTCTGACCAACTAGCGGTCTGTGTTAACAAATAATCCCATGCTAGTTTTGCTAACCATTCTTTCCAACTATTCCTACCTTTAAGGATGGTGCTGCCTATGTTCAATCATGGAAGAACATAGACGGGGACATTTGGGCCATGCAGTTCAAAAGACTATTTCAAAGAAGTTATAGCTGGGGACCTAACTGTGTAGCAAAAGTGTTCCTCTTAAAAAAATCAGCAATTAGGCAATATTGCTATAACTCCTGAGCTCTGTAACAGGAGTGCCATAGGACCATCCTTAAATGGGATTTGACCCAAAACTTGTGCATGCAACAGGAATCATCCCAAGCTATTCAATAGCTTTTGTATGCAGCCTGATGCCAAGCTGGTAATTTATCCCTTTGTTCCAGTATTGTTTCTGTGAAAAGTGCCAGAGTTACAGCAGAGGTACAACTGGCTTTTTGGATGACAAAATATTAGCCTGCTGATTTGGCCATCACAGAGTAAGATATTCAAAGGGAAGAACCGATGTTTGTGTGGTAATCTGAAATCCATGGGTAGAAGAGGAGTGCTTCATTATTAAGTCACCTTTTATGAGATGATGTTTGATTTATACTACCTCTCTAAATTGCTTTTGGCACAGAACAAACTGGATGTGGTGCTCCATGTTGGTGCAAAATGATTTTGTAATAAAAAATTGTTGACAGAGAATGAGAGCTGGAAATAAAGCACAGCAGTAGAAATGGCAGCAGTGAAGACAGACTGTTACTTCAATTTTCTGCCTGCGTGTGCAATATAGTACTGTCTCTGATGAAATAAACATGCACAGCAATATTTTTTAACAAGGCAAATTCTAATTCTGTTTTATTACAAATACAAATTTTAATGCAGAAGTCTTCCCCCTCCCTCCCTCCCTCCCTCCCTCCCT
>VWZZ01007438.1:53511-80400 GCA_013399095.1 Psophia crepitans | reverse complement strand
TGTGGCCCTTGTGGCCTGTGCCTCCATTTCCACAAAGCCTCACGCACCTTTGCTGCTTTCCTGACAGGGCGGTGCCTCTGACGTCATCCCCAACAGTCGATTGTGTCTGACAAGTGAAAGAAAGTCGCTGTTGGCCTTAACGTTCTTCATCACCAGTCTGAACCTCCACTGACGGGTATTGGCCGATGTTGCATAAATGGTCTTGAGTTATTTTGGCTGTTGCATAAAAAAAAAGGATGGCCTCGGTCTAATGTTGAGGGATGAATGTCCGTGTTGCTTGCAATTTAAGTTAAAATTACATGTATAGTTGCATTCATTAGAGTACGGTTACATCCCAATCGGATATTTCTGTTAAAGTGATAAGAGTGATACTGAATAGTTGGTGCCATCATTCCTGTGCCTTTATTTTATCTTTCTCTGACAGTATTTAAGAGAAATATTTCATATTGTTACTCTTTATTACGGAGTGCAGCAAAACCTGATGCCAGCCAGTTTTCAGTTCTGCAGTCCTTGTGACTGAATTGAGATAATCTGATATCTAAAGATGAACACGAAGCAAAAAGAAAATAATTATTCGGAGCTGTTCAGAAGGGAATCACCTACTCACAAGGTTGCCTTCTGGCAACAGCTAGCAATATCTATATAATGAGTTTGAATTGCACAGATACAGAGAGAATTTACAAACTTGAACCTTGCCAAGGGACCAAGAGGCAATAATCTGTGATGACTGTGTTAAATGAGGTTGTCATTGTCAAAGCAAAACTATGTCTTTCTATCTGAGTCTGAAGAAATTTTTCAGAGGAAAAAAAGACACGGTAAAAATGCAGCACCTTTCTGGCTGCTGTGAACCGGCATATGAACTTTTAATAATTCTGGAGGAAATTAATATTATAATGAATACTCTTACTTGTGAATCTACCTATACTTGACTGCTATTTTTTCTTTTCACTATGTGAGGAATCTTAATTCAGTGAAATTTATATGAAGTAACAGCAAAGATCTGTTTGACCAATGCAAGTTTGCAGTGTGATGCATAGTGCACTTCGGAGCCTGCTCTACTTTCCAGTCTTCTCTGCTTTGAATTAGGCTTTGCTCTTCATTCCATTGGCACAACAGACAGCAAAATTTCTCACAGCTGTTACATTTTCATGGCAATGCATATCAGTATGGACCTGGAATCTGTGCCTTATATGCATGACAGATTTTTAAAAAAATCCCCCATCAGTAGATAAAGGATTTTATCTACTTTACACGAAAGATCACTTCTAATCTATGTACAGTAGGTATAAAGATAAACATTTTAATCAAAATGGTCTCTGCACAGTGATTCTAACACTGAAAAATTTTATTCTTGTATTTTTATTCTTGTCCTGAAAAATTTTTCATTCTGTTGTGCTGGCATCCTGTTCCTTATGTTCGTTGCCCACAGAATTTAATATGGAAGTGCATTCTTTTGTCTAGGATTCTTTAAATATCCCACAAAATTTTCTGTCTGCGGCAATTATTGACCAAATCTTAACCGATTTAATAATCACTACAAAATACATGTATTATCAATAGAAACATATGTACTTAATTTCTAATACATTTTATTGGGTTTTGTTGTAAGGCATAGCACACAAGGGAATAAATAAACAATAATGCCTAAAACAAACACCTAAATGAAACATTGATTAATTATTCCCTTCCACATATTCTAAGAAGCTCCCATAGGAATATATGCAGCTGTGAGGCATTTCTGAACAGACACATGCAAATGATTGTTTGTGTTTTCTGTTTGTTTATTTGTTTGCTTTGGATTTAAAAAGCTCATTTCAGCCTCTGCTGCTCCAATGGAACCCTCTTTACTTCTTCTTTGTTTTTAATGGAAGCAAAATCATGGCCTTCATATTTCAAAATATTTTCAACTAACTTACTCCTAAAAACTACCCCTTCTAAATGTGTTCAGCTGTTCTCATGATACTATATAAATTCATTTCATTAAGAGATGCTTTAAAATAGTTGATATGACCTTTTTATGACTGGAACTGTGTTTCAGGAGCTATAAAAGCCCACAAACACACCTCTAAGAGGAAACAACTGCCGCAATTATAGTACCTTTATTTTGGCTTACTGGGCATTAATTCAACTACTTTGCCTTGTGCATGCTCTAATAATTGGGCGCATAAAAATGAAGATTTCAGCAGCAGAAATATATATATCTATGCTGCTGTCTGACATAAATATGTGCAGCGGTGATTATTTTTGTTTGCTCATCCATGAAGCTTCACAGATTTGAAATATGCAAATACTTTGCACTTCTGTATACACAGTGCAGCTTACACCTCCTCAGCAAGCTGGTTTGTAGGGAAAATGAATCTACAGTGTTACAGTACTAGTGAAGCTATACTTCATTTCCCCTAAATAAAAAAGCCTCAAACTTTGGGTAGCTGCATACATTATGCAGTTATATATTTAGCTGATCAAACAACTATTGAATTTAAACAAGAAGAGAAAAATATGTCTTCTATTTGAATAAGCAGCTAGCTACAACAGTTTCATAGACAAGGAAATACTTTAAGGAAGACATAAAGAATTTTTTGTTTTGCTTGCCCCTTTCCTCTTATCCAAATATTTTAAGCTTTTGTTACTGAAAGAGCTTGATAATTTAGTGGGACAGCCTGACAAACTGTAAAATAGCATAAACTCTTATTTTTGTATAACATATTTGTCCATCGGCAATCTTCGAAGAGATCAAGAGTTGAGTTGTTTACACAGTGGAGTGCCACGTATAGACCTTTGCATATTATTTTTCGCTGTGTGACTCCTGAGTTCATGAAAGTAAAATTCCTTTTTATTTTGGCCGAGGTAACTGGTTTAAAATGACATTCATATAGAAGGGACATGAGTACACTGTTTTGTATTGCTGAAATGTGGGATGACCATACATATCTTTTTCGCTAATAGCAGCGGTCAGCTCTGTTACTGTCCAGCAGAAAGTTTGTAGGAATATAGCCATAATCCATGGGTATTTTACGTGCTCATTTTCCCTTCTCTGTTCGTAACTCTGCAGAACTAAACTACGAAACACATCCATACAATGCTTCATGGGGAAGGTGTAAAACACTGGCTTAAAAGTTAGCACAGCACATAGTTCATTTTAAAGCGAGTCTGGATATAATAGTACATTTTGAGACCAACTGGAACCATATTGACACTGAAGCAACAAGGAAAAGTGTCTATAAAAATATTTGTAATTCATAGCTTGTGTAGTACATACTCTGTCATATCAAAGAGCTCATTCATCCTTTGATACAAATCACAGGTAGTGGACATATTTTCTTCCACAATTTTTTTTCAAAAATATCAGAGAAAACTTGAGAGAAATTTTAAGTTATGAGTTTGCTTAACAGATGTCTTAATATATTGGAGAACTGTTCACTGGGTGTTTCACAGAAAACTTCTATTATTTATGTATGTGAATATCTGTGTAGTCAGTTGTGGTTGCCATAAATGGTAAAATAGTTTACATTGATGTTTGAGGAGTCTTTTATACCTGAGGGTATACAAATTCCAGCAAAAAGGGACTATGAACTCTACCATTCACAATGCATAAACCATACTGCACAGCTAAAATAAGTAACACGTATTGAACAGTGACTACTTCCACTGAAGATTTCAGTCACTTCCAAGAATTAGCAAGATCTAACCACCACCTTCCTATCCCCCACCAACTGGAGTGATAGAGGGTAATAAAACATCTGAGAAAAAAAAATCTATTTTGAGAATGTGGCATGTATTTTATAAGTAACGGAGTTCTTTGAAGAAATAGTTTATAAAGTTAGTCTCCCAGTTGTGTTATTAAAATATTTTATGTCTATGCCATGTGTGAGTTTTCAGAGTGCAGGTCTCGGCTTATCACTGGAGCATTATGTTTAATCAGTCAAAATCTAGTTAAAATGCTAATTCTCTGAAAAAACATATAAGTCTTATAAATGACTTGTGTTCCCACTGTGTCTTATTTTGGTAATGGTCAGAAAAGAAGAGATTATTTTTCTTTATACAGATTAGCATTTATTGTATTCTTTCCTCTGATTAATGATAACTGAAGCTGTGATTCCCAAGTCTGTATACAAAAATGACAGGACTTAATTGCATTGGTACTGAAAAATAAGCACACTAATTTCAGTATTTATGTGTGTATGAGATATTTTTTATAAACTATATCTTCTGTAGGACTCATTTATTTGACATATAAGCAATTTTTTTCTGCCTGCATAGAGGAATTTCAGAATGCATTTGGTGAAGAAAGAATGAAGAATAGAGGCAGTGTGACCAGTAGATTTAGTGAATTAGATGTGGTTAGTGTACTTAAAATGTAATATAATTTTTTTTATGAATAATAATAGAGTGACCTAAAAGAAATATTTGTGAAGAAAAGTAGCTACCTTTATCTCTTGGCTGTATAGTGGTCCAGCTACAACACAGAGGGGAAGTGTCTTGCCTCTTAGTCAATCCCATATTTGGGTAGCTGGACACTTTCCTAGAAGAAGACGTCACTCATAAAAGACAAGAATCTCACACCTCATGTGAATACATTGACCACTAGGGTATTAGAAAAGCTGGATGGTGACATGCATGGCTAAATGATGCATTCCTTCTGTTTACAAAGCATGACCACTGCTAGTTTAGGGGCAAAGGCCAAGAGATGACTCTGGTTTGAATTCCCCACAGGGGATGGGCCTAACGTGCTCTATCAGGCTGCTTCAGGCAGTTTCTTTACTAATGTGCATAAATGCTGAAGTGCCCCGTCAGAGATACTTAGCTGTATTGTGTCCTAACTATGTTTGGAGCCCTAACTATATGGGTGGCTATAGACATGTTCAGGGTACTTTGTCCCTTCTCTGGAGTGTACGGACACACACAGGGACAGGTCCATGTCTAACCCGGTAGTCAGCCTTTCTGCTAACTCAGAAAGCAAGTAGAGGGGCTCTCAGGTTTATTTGTGATGTTAAAAAAAATAATCAAAAAGTCCTACATGTTTAACTGTATCAAAACTCACCTTGCCAAGGGCAGATGTGCATGTTTTAGGTATTACAATAGTTGTCTGCTGTCTGGTGCATTCATTTAAATGTTGGCCCAACACTGAACCAGGCTTGAGCTAATCTTTGTGATATATGAAGTTGAACTGGGACTTTGGGGGATTTAATCAATGTGTATAAATACCTGAAGAGAGGTTATAAAGAAGACGGAGCCAGGCTCTTTTCAGTAGTGCCCAGTGGCAGGGCCAGAGGCAATGGGCACAATGTGAAAAACAGGAGGTTCCCTCTGAACTGCAGGAAACACCTTTTTTTTTTTTTTCTGTGAGGGTGACTGAGCACTGGCACAGGCTGCCCAGGGAGATGGTGGAGTCTCCATCCTTGGAGATGTTTAAAAGTTGTCTGGACGTGGTCCTGGGCAACTGACTCTAGGTGGCCCTACCTGAGCAGAGGGGTTTGACCAGATGACCACTAGATGTCCTTTCCAACCTCAACCATTCTGTAATTCTGTGACTGTATAATGTGTGTTTTCTCGACAGGATTTTAGAGTTATGGCTTGTTTCACTGAATCATTGTTACAGAGATTGTATCTGGCTCTTAACGCCACGGGGTAGGGAGAAGTACTACCCAAAAATATGCATGTGGCACTATTTTTATCTTATAATTTAAATAAAGATATAATCTTAACACTTGGCTGGGTTTCTTGGGCAGGAATGTGTCTTGCTGAGTAGTGCAATCATTGGAACGAAATATGCTGTGCAAGTTGGAACATGGATTAGGACAGGAAATGCAATGGGGTTTTCCCCTTCTGAAGGTGTGGCAAATAAATGTTTTTCCAGCCAGTAAATTCCAAATTAATGATATTTTCCAGTCTACATTTATTTTCATTCAATATTTTTAAAAAATATTTTACATTAAATTCTTGTGTTGTATGACCAACTTGAGCTTCACATTAACTGTACTCCTTGGCAGAAATCTTTTAATACTAATCCATTGGAGCCTCATTAGAAGAGGCACATTGTGAAGGTAGTATTGTATTACTGTTGAGTTGCAAACATGCAACATCATTTCTACAGTGCAAATTTCTGTATTTTTTTCATAAAGGTTGTATTGCATATTTCCATCCCTTAACACGCTTTATATTTTTTTTAATTAGCTTTCATTGCTGAAAGTTCTGATCTCAAATACTGTCTGCAATTTTCTTGAAATGTCTTTGCTCTTAAATTGCTTGCATATTTTCTTATTCTTAATTCTGTCTTGCCCTTAAAGTCAATGGATTATGACTGTTTTCTTAAATGAGGATCAGTTGCATAGTCTTAGAAATACCGGTGAACAGCAGAGCTTTCAGACCAGTCCTTGGCTGACAGACCAGTGATCTACCACACTGAAGGTGCAGACAAACCCTGATAAGCTGAGGACATGGCTCAGGTAGAAAATGCCATTCCACATATACTTTACTCCTTGCTTTTTGTAAAAATACCAGTTTTAGTAATGTGGATCACAGTCTCTTCCCAGCCATAATTTTCCATTACTGTGTTTTGTAATTTTATGTTTTGTGAAGACTGCAATACACTGACTTTAAGAGACCGTATGAATGTCTAAGCAGTGCTTACTGGCTTCGGTGAAGTTATTTACAGCTCTGCATCATGACCACAAAATGAGAGTGATTCATGATAGTTCTGCTTGGGTAAAATTTAGCATGCTATCCCACCTGCTTCAAAGAGGTGTAAGTGATCACATAGGAACAGATTTACAGGCACTAGGGGATTAAAAAAATGACAGAATATTCAGTCTGGTGGAGCAGTTCGTTTTGTTTTCTAACTTAAATAAGACATATCAAATTGGTGGAGAGGAAGAATAAAGCCACTGTAACATTAAAAAAAATTACATTACATATGCAATTTATCACTAATAATCACAATTGTACAGTAGTGATTTAAATAATATTAAGGCAGATTATCACTCTTGTGCACTCCTTGCATGCATACAGTCACAGACACATGCACACCTGTCTGGGAATCGGAGAAAAATACAGGCCATGACAGGGTGTACTGGTCGTATGACAGAGGCTCAGAGGAATACAGTTCTAGTGCATCAGAATGCGTAAGAAAACAATGTTCCTTCCTACAGTTCAAAATCTGACCCAGCATCAGACTCTCCTGGAGTGATGCTTTTCATCTGCACGCTATTCAGGGTTTGCTGAATTACTTCACAATTAAGTTATACATGAGCAGCTGGGCTTGTGGGTGAGCGTGGTGTGTGTGTGTATGTGCATGTGATTTACACAAAATGTGATGCAAGTCAGAAAAATAAAGTAACCCCTCATCAAGAACAACCAGCCCAACAGAATCCTAACAAACAAAACTGGGTTGGTCTGACTTTACAAGAAATGCACCTGACACAAAATTATATGTTTCAACAGCGAGAGCATTTGAAAGCATTAAGCTGTGGATTGGCGTATTTCTTAATGAGATCCAAAGACAAAACTCTGGGTTTCTGGTTTTTTTTTTACTTGGTTTGGATGTTTTATTTATTTATTTATTTTATTTTCAGCTCCTTACTCTGGTCTTAGCAGAGCCAATTGCAATACTGACATGGGACATGCGAGATTTTCACTTTATGTGAAAATGTGTAAAGATGCAAAAGAAGAAGAATACCTATTGTTACACAAGAATAACAATATTTTGAGCAATTGATTTTTGCCTGTGTTTCCTGGAGAGGAGGAAGTACAGTGATGTAGCAACAAAATTATTCCTGCATAGGGTGAGCTGTGGGCACTTAATGGGCAATGTTCATTGAGGTGAGAAGAGAGCTGCTGGAAGTGCACAGCTCTGTGAGGTGCTAATTAGAAAGCAGGTGAACATAAATAAGGAGCACAGATGGTATTTACAGAGGTGTTTGGGAACAAAGGTACAGTGCAAAGTTAGTGTCTTGTAACTTACCGTGATAAAAGGAGCCTGATTCTTTGTTTTACCTGAGCTAGACACAGCTGAACAAATTGAGCCCAGAGTACATGTTCAGTTGCAGATCTTAGAAATCAGCAGCTCCTGCTCTTTTACAAAATCCTGTCAAGAAACAGAGCCAAACCTTTCTCGTCAATTCACACATGAGAAAGAGTGTCAGATTTTAAAGTCTGTTGTGGGAAAGGGAATGCTGACAAAGATAAGAAGATGACTTTTCCAAAACCTGTGCAATAGGCTGTTTGAGCTTAAACTGTTGTTTGAATGCCAGTTGCCAAACAAATCCAACCTGAATATTTCCTGGAGGAAAAAAAAAAAAAAAAAGCATTAACTTTATCTTTTATTAGGAAAGCCAAATAGACAGAAATTCTCTCCCATACTTGAGTATTCAAATCTAAAATAAATGTTTCCAATGAGACAATAAATCAAAGGTCCAAATATTTTTGTGATTCAGTAATCAAACAGAAAATTGTGATTGACCAATCAAATACTTCACTTTCATTGTCTGGAAATCCTGAATTCCAATTTAGATAGCTGTTTATTTTTCATAGAAATAAAATTAACATTTAAAAATCGTATCTAAATTGGAAAAATTAGCTTTTTATTGAAGATACAAAGTTCAAAAAATACGGAAACATGGCATTATGTCTTCTTTTGAAACTTCGTGTTCAGCAGCATCTGTTGTACTTTTACAGAGATGAGTTTTGAAAAGAATGCTATCACTGTGCTTTGATGAGTTGACAGAGTGTATTTCCTTTGGGGTGTATCCCTTGCATATAGTATTTTCACATTCAGCTTCTATAGCAGGAGTTGACAAAGCTAACACAATGAAATAAAGCAATTATTTAGTCTTTTTTTTTTTTCCTTAAGTAGCTATGGAGGAATATAATCTATTGTCTTTTACAAAAAATTGTTTGTTGCTGTCAACAGAATTTGATTTACTCAAGAACGTGTGTAGCTTGGCTACGTTTGAGTGTTTCAGATAGATAGTTAGTTTGTGTGGACTGTTTGTAAACTTGCCAAATCGCAGTGCTTTGTTTTAATTATTCAAGTAAGCTGATAAAATATGGAGTACATTGATTTCAGCACCTAAATTAGATCAATATAACTTTCTCAGATGAAAGTATTTGTATTCTTGTGATAGTTCAGTTCAATAACAAAAGTAACCCCATTTTCTAAGTGGAGAAATGAAGCATGGAATGATTTCAGTTCTGATACACAGAAACCCATTTAAGGTTAAGTAAGGACTGAAATAGCTTTTCAAGAGAAATCAAGGAATTTCCTTAACGAACTAAGTACAAAAGCAGGTCAAACAGGTGGCAATACCAAGCAAATGTCTCTAAGTAATGCAATAGTTATAGATGGCCTTTTTAAGCGAGGTAGGGAATATTCTGAGATATCATTAATCCCTGGTTATTTTCAAAGGGTTATTTTTAGTTCTGTGATTTAGGCAGCTGACTAAGTTTTGAATGAGATTTTAATGACAGATAATGAAACACCTTTCGGAATCTGGGTATGTGCAATTCATACAAAGTCACAGAGGAGGTACCTGGAGAAGCAAGGAGCGGAGTGGCAGCCTCCTGAGTCCCAGATTAATGCTCACTCCATTGCACAGCCTTTCCTCCTTCAGGTAAATTAACAGAACTGGTCATGTTTCTAATTAGAGGGACATTAAATTTTTGCCTTGTGATTGTGTAAGTGTACATTTCACCTTCAGGACCTTGTATATAAGAATTTCAGATAAAGGCCTGTGAAAATTTTGTCTATGGAATCTATACATAGAGTCTGATTCAAATATATGCTGCAAATGATCTCAAAAGATCATGACAGAGGTAAACTCATATTTAAGGTACAATTATTTTCCAATTAGTCCTACAAAATAATAGCATTAACAGTACATTATGCTAGCATGGAGTCTTCCACCACAGGACCTCAGAGAGTTAATGCTAATTAATTAGCTTAACAATAACTTTGAGAAAACCAAGGCATAGTTTGGTCCCTAGTGTTAAAATCAGCAGAACCAAATAGTAAGCAGGAACATAAATGTGGCCCAGAGAGCAGAAAGTTCCACTTGGACATCTGTTGCAATCCGTGGGAAGACCACCGTGAAATCAAAAATCTTTCTACTGACTCCCAGGGAAATGAGTTCAGAGTCAAGCAAACCTGTTTTTTCCTTCCAGTATTGGCTGACTGATTACAGCAATAATGTTTCTTTTTTACTTCTGTTATTTAAAAGACTTTTCCTCATAGCGATTAGCACGATCACATATATAAGCGAGTCAAAGGTACTCTGAACTCAGAGAATTTCCCTGAAGCAAGTGTCAGTCGTGTGCGCTCCATACGATAGGGGCATTAATCGGTGACTTTCTTCACAACTCTCCTAAGCCAATAAAAAGAACTCTAAATTATAATATCTTGAATCAAGGTCTATTTTCCAAAATCAGGAACATTCTTTACCTCTTTTGAGCACAGATATTTTCTTCCTACTTTAGGCATTTAAAACAGAACAATTTTTGGTATAAATGAGTGTGTATCCACAAAGGCTATGAAAATCGGTCATTAAAACATGACATTTCATCCTGCAATGATTTAAAGGGAATTGAAATGCAATAATTAAACAAAACAAACCAACCAACCAAACAAAAAAGCAACAAAAAAAGAGAAAAGATGCAAAGGTAGGGGACACAAACCACCAGAACCTGTTCTTCTTGTGCTTTTGAACTTTCAGGATCTTTAAGATACAATAACTTTACAAATTAAAATCAAACCAGTCCCACTTGACATGTAAGTAATTTCTATAAAACAGATGATAAGTGAATCGCGCATACATATACAGTGATTTGACTGCTAAGGTGGATATTTCATGCTGAGACTCACTGGAGGTTTTCACTCTGTGGAGTCACAGTTCTGCTTTCTCCTATGACCTGAGTATTAGCAAGTTGTATTCCACTACCATTAGTTAAACATGTCATAGCTACCGTTTATTTGTAGAGCTTGTGAACCTTCCAAAAGTGACAAGTTTTTAATTCCCATTGATGCAACCAGTATCATGTGTCATTTTATAATCTGAGGATCCGCTTGTGTTTTCCTCTGTTCTCAGTGTCTCAGGACTGTGTGTGTGTTTGCATGTGTCTTTAAGAAGGTCAGAATGCAAGCCTGTTTCGTTTTTAATGGGCTAGAAACTGAGGAGAAATAAAGGACCATGGTGCAGAGATCCATCCAGGTTGTCAGTAGCTGATTGTGAATAGTACATGTTGTGAGGTATGGATTGCTTCATGAGCTTACGTGCTGTTCCTAGAGGGTCAATATCGTGTAGCATTTCTCCTAGTTGGGATGGGAATACCTACCTCTGATCTAAATTAATATTCAGTTCTTAAAAGTAATGTACCATGCAGTAATGGAGCCTTTAGTTACTGTGGTAATAAAAAGAAGCTTAATTGGAAATTCTTTTGAAAACTTGCGTGTACTGTACATTATTAGCCTGGGGTAGGTCATTCTCACCTCCATTAGTTTTCTGACAGATAGAACACATTTACATTCTGCAATCTCTGTAAGTAGAGGATATTGCTTTTTTTAAAAAAATTTTTTTCTCTTGCTGTTTTCCTCAATACCCTTGCACTTTTTTCTCGGTCCAGTAAAACAGGCTGATGTAACAATCTGGTATGTATTGCTTAAAACTACTTCCATTGTCTTTAGATAGGTTGGTTGCCAGTTCAAATGGATTTGTTGAAACAACGTGCTTCTGCCAGGCTACACTCACTTCTCCTCTTAGCAACAAGAGGTTCTGACGTTAGCGAGCTTATTTTGGAAAGCTCTGCTCTGTTCAGTGCAGGATCAGAGCACCCCAAGGGCTTGAAGTCAAACTTTGTAACTTGTAAATTATTTTGCAAGCTGCAGAATCCTCCTAATGACAAAGCAAAGATGAGTTTCCCCATTCAAAAAAAAAAAGTAAATCTGTAAATATGGTAAATAAAAGACTTAGGGTAACAATTAAGATGCAGTAATGGGTGAGATGTGCAGTTTGCTCTTGATTTACATTGACACATAAAAATCAAAGTAGTATTAAATAGCCTAATGGCACTGAGAAGCCTGTAGCTGAAATTAAGCATTATATCTTAGAAAAAAAAAAAAACAACAGTAGGAGATTCTGGTAAACATAGAACAGAACAGTTGTACAAAAAGAATTGATTTGAAAAAACAGGGGGAAAAAAAAAGAAAAAAGAGGAAAAATATTTTGTCACATTAATGACCCTTTTTTTCCTCCCAAGAATCAGGTGAGTAAGATTTTATTTGTAAAAATGGTTACAGGAGGAAAAAAGCTAGAAATGCAGGTAAATACTCCTGAGAATTCTCAGCCTGGGAAAGCTCCCAAGGGCTTTCAAAGCTTGTTCTGTGGATCTCAAGGGAGGGGAAGGAGAATTTAGCTAAGAAAGAACAGAGGAGAGAATAAATCCTAATAAGGGACAGTAATAGCACACACTGCAGTGTGAGTTGAGCGTGAATATTCACACACCTAAATTTAAGCACTTGCCTCAATAGTTTTGCTGAGCTAGAGCCTGACTGAGGACAGCTTTAAATAACTAAGAGCTGGCAGAATCTACATGAAAGAAAATATTCATAATTTGTGTCTGAAACTGTGTTTTGGCTGCACCTCTAGCTTTCCTAGATATTATTCATGTCTGAGTTGTTATTAATACTCTGACCATCAGTTTGGGCCTCCCTTTGGCCAGGCTTTGATCACTCTTAGAGGCAAAATATACTTCAGTTCCCACTGACTTCAGCAGCACGTGAGAGCACTGAACTCTCAAGAGGTGTGCAGAGTACCATGAAAAGACCAAACGCATATAGTGCTTATGCAAGGGGTGGAAAGAGATGGCCATTCTTTGGGAAGAGGAATTTGAAACAGTCAGATGTTGCATCTGGTGTGCCATCAGATGTGTTTCCCTTCGATCTCCGGAGTGCGTATACGTCAGCATCAGCGCTAGAGAGGGAGCAGACTTGATAAACCCTTGAGGACTCTATGCTCATAGGACACATATTGCTATGGAGGAGACTTACTGTCTACAAACAAAGCAAATTCAAGGGGAAAATTCTGCTGAGCTACCCTTTTTAAAGTGATCCTTTTAAGAATTAGTGTTATTTCTGTTTTACTCAATTTCTTTTTTAAAAATGTAAGACTGTAGTTCTGAGAAAATTATTTTAGAATAAAATGAATGGCAAGAGGTATTTTAAGCTACTGCACAAACCTACAGCTCCAGCTGCTGGCAGATTTCCCTGCATTTTTCAGCCATACAAGTAGGAGAAAACATGAAGGTGAGAGAGTCCTAAGAACACATCCTTTTCTTCATAAAAAAACCCATAACCATAAATAATAGTAATAAATGTTCCTATTTTTTTTCTCTACCCCCATATGTTTAGAGACCATGCAGTTCCCTTTTCAAGGCCAGCCTTGCATAATGCAGCCAATGGATGGACAGGATGTATTACTAGCATGGTACAAATCACAGGCTAGGCTGATACCCTGAGTCACGATGCTGATGTGCTCAAGCTATGCATATGACTTATCTAGATATCATTAAGGTCTCCTGATTCATCTGTGTGCCTGGCTGCCAAGGGGAATGAGTGGATAACACTCATTAGATTACTTCTAATTTAGATGCAACATATTGCTTTTGACAAAATAAAAATGCAAAATTCTTGCCTATTGGAAGACTGGACTCATGCCACCTTGATAAACCAAACCCACAAGTAAATCACAGAAGCTGTTAAAGATAACAAGAGCAGTGACAAGGAATAAAATACCTTTCTTGAGGAATAACATAACAATTAAATAGAAACACTTATTTCTTATATACTTATTATTTTTTGTGATTGATTTTTTTTATAAAAGACTATTATGAATCTAAAAACAAATGAAATATATTTCAGTACACAGAACAAATGTACAGTTTTTATATGCAGGTAAATATTTGTTGCAATTAACTTTATACTAACCCTATATTGTTGCTTCATTGCTTTGTTAATCTGCTATTTTCTGGTAACAAAAACCAAAACCAAACAAACCACAAAAAAAACCCCACCAGCAATTAATTCTGAATATGTTAAACACTACTAGTAGGATACGTGCTAGAATAATACTGCAGATCATGCGACACTAACTTCTTGAACTTGTTTTTCATCAACAGATTGCTGACAAGCACTTCATTTTGCTTACTCGAGAGCAGATATTTGTCCGTAGAAGTTCATTCAAAAGTATTCCCAGTAGACTTCTCTTCAGGGAATATCGTGCTGAGTCCTAGGAAAAGAGAGCAGTGGGTAGTTTGTGTGCTTTGCCAAATGTACAACAGGTACTGAGTTCTTGAGAAATGTGCAATTTGTCCTAATGTGGAACAGAGCCTTCCATAATTCAACACATACAAAGGACTTATTTTCTCAAATGTTCTGATTCCTAAATGAACTAGTTTCCCTTGTAATAGGTTAATCCTTTAAATTACTCACTTAAGAAACAATCTCCATTTCTACATTAAGATTAATAAACTGTTTTATTAAAGACAAGTCTAACAATTGTTGGACTTGCCTTGTTCTTCTTTTCTGTTTTAATTTTCTTCTAAATTTGCCAAATATTAATAATTTGGGTGCATATTTCCAAAGTCAAGTTGATCCTGGAACAGGATTATTTTCCAAATAGAAGCTACAAAAGTTTGACCATTATTGAGACAAAAGCTAAGGAACAAAATATGGCTCCCAGTCTGTCTATTAATAATAATAGTGCTTGAAAAGCCTTACTTATAATGATTCTTATTATAGCTGTACATATCTCACAGCAATAAATGCTGTTGACCTTTCTTCGTTGTGCTTGAAAAAGGAACTCAGTATGAGAACTGTGTATATAATGTTGCGGTGGATATCTCTTCTAAAACTCAGGTTAGAATTTGCAGACATTTGGCCACGTTCAAAACCTAAGAAAGAAAAGCTGTTTGTGGACTGGAGACCTCTTCTATTTTCCTCTGGACTTCCTTGAACGTTCCATATGTGAAGAACGAGTGGGCTCAGGCAGCCTGAGATGTAGGTTTTCTTCAGCTATAAGTTTTCTTCATTAACTATCCTGACCTGGATAGTTGAACTGAGGGAAGAGTTTTTATCTGTTTCCCCGGAGTTCTAAAGTAGATGCAGGATCTGTGTAGGAAAAAACTATAATCTGAATTAAGATGGAATGGGAACCACACCATTTTTAGTCTGTGGGTGTGTGTGTTGAAGTGGAATGAGGAAAGGTGTGGGTGAGGAGGTTGGACACAGTAGAGATGATGATAAGAATCAGAGGAAAGGGTATGAAAGAAGTCCCCAGGAATAACTAGATTAGGAAAGCATTAGGCATTGAGTTGAAGACTGGGGCTGATTACTCAAGAAAACGTTCAAGCCCAGGTAAAAAATTTGAAAGCTGGATGGAAGTGGCAGTAGAAAAGGAAGAGATATATCAATGAATAAAAATGGGAACTTTCTAGGTGAAACAAACTGAGTAAAATGTTCAGGGAGTGAGACGGCGGCTGGAATCCAGTGAGCTGAAGAAATGTAGGCATGTGGGTAACTGTCCATCTAATAGAAGTGAGTGCGTGGAAATGGGTGAACAAAAATCTGCAGGGTAAGTATCTGGGAAGGGGAAAAGATCAAGGAGAATGGTCATTGGAGTGGGAGCGAACTGAGATTAGGGGAATTGTGAGCCTGATGGGACACTATGTAGCACATAACTACATTTAAATTTCATTTCTAATGTATTTTTCACTGTATTTCTTCAGTCTCCTGTCTCCGATGCCTTTATCTCTCATACAGAGAGAGATCACAATTCTCCTGGTTTTAGGCCAGTTTTTGGAATACGCTACTCTGTACACAGTGAGTGCCTGGAATATCTGACAACCTGAAAGATATGGGGTTTTCTTTTAGGAGCCTGCTGGCAATATACTATTATTTTCACAAAACCTCACTATAAACATAAGCAAAGTAGGAGGGGAAATATTTTAAAATAACTCAGTCTCGGTTTGTTGATCCCACTCATATAGGAGCCCCAAACCTTCATTTTGGGTTTCAGTATTTCCCACTTTATACATCTCCATAAGACAGTATTGCTCCATCTTGCTGTTACATCTTGCAACTTTTCAAACAGAACATTTAATCCTTTGAATACTTGGCAAGTCACTCCAGCAGAAGAACCTGGCCAAGTCTTCAAATTAAAAGGCTTTATGAATTGTTTCTCAGTGAAATTGCCAGGAGATTAGATCTGAATCTAACCACCTTAACTCTCCTTCCTGTTTGTATTACCTGAGAATTCTGCTTTTCAATTCAATGAATTGCAAATAGGGAAAGCACTCTGCAGTATTTTATTAAGGAGTTGTTAGAAGCAGCTCAAAATGAATATGATCAACTGAGCCCAAGGGGCAAGTGCAACACCAAGGATCATATTTAGGAGACTGAGAAAATCAATACTGTTCTTTTCAAAGCTGGGAATAAAACCGAACTATGTAAGTGCCCGATGTTATAAAAAAATCCCATGAAACCTGCTGATAAAACAGAATCTCCAAAACTAATGCTCATCCACAAAAAAAAAAAAAAAACCAACAACAAACCAAAACCCAATACTGCCATACTTTAGGCTGTGGTTTCATAACACCTGTCGGTGCTATTGATCCTTCACTGATAATCCAGAACAGAAACCGTGCAGTTGTTCTCTGAGATTGCCTTTTAGCTAGCAGCAGGTGGGTATGGACCTCCACAGAAGCACAGCCTTTGGCAGCCTAGGTGTTGTAGAACTGTACTATGACGCTGCAGGCTCACACCCTTCTGATGACTCGTGTGAAAATCAGGATAATGAGTTCTAATGAAATTTCATTTTTTTCCGATTTTGTGGCGGGTTAATACTACAACTTGCAAATATTAGCTATATTAAAGTGATATAGTTAAGGACCATAAATTAAGCTTGAAAGATTAGGAAATGTCAGAATTGCAGCTGATTGAGTAACATTCTTTTGACCCTATCAGGCAAGCCCTTGTAGTATGACTTAGTCTTTAATTACATGATCGCCTACTATTTTTCCACAGTAACCCTACCTCACTTAGTTAATAGGTCAGCCCTGTTCCAAGAATGGTCCAAGCTTGTGTAAAGGTGCTGATAGCTTACACGTGGAACCACAGTTTCTCATACCTTAGTTCTCTTCATCTAAATTTGGTATAATAATACCTTGCTGTCTCACTGGTGTGTTGTGAAAATAACTTAATTGGTGTTTGTGCATCACTTGGCAACTACAGCAGGCTACAGGAAAGCCCAGGAGGAAAATAATAATTTTGTATCTGGGGAAGGCCTTGAGTCACGTGCATTATACAGGGTGTGGGCCACATTTTGGACAATGAATAATAAACAAGATGTGGAAAGAGAACAGATCAACAGTGGCATCAGATATATTGGCTGCACCTGAGTTTGGCAGGTAAGCGGATCCTGGCTCATCTGCTTGGAAGGCAGAGGAGAGGAAGGAGCAGGAGCGGAAAAAAAAGTAAAACATTTCAGTCTGCACACTGAAAAAGACAGACATGTACTGGAGTGAGAAGAGAGCATATATGGCCAGGGAAGTAGATACTGCAGTGTAGTCCAAGATTGCCACAGCACACATTACTTGGCCGTTCTCTAGCTTTTGAGTGCTAGAGCTTATAGCTTAACCACACTTCTCTGAACATATCTTTCTTTCTTTTGTATATACTTAGGTTCCATCTATTCAAAGAAACATCTTAATTCCGCTCTAGATTCTTCTTTGGCAATCCTTAAATAAACAACTGTGAAATACAAACCTCATTCCACAGAAACCACCGACAACCACAAGCATTCAAAATCTATAGCATAACCCGTCCCTGCTAACGGAAACGTAGCTGGTCTTGCAGCAGTCCTTAGAGTTTCTCAGCTAAGTCTTTAGTCAATTATGCAGATGAGATGGTTGATGAAAGAAAACCTCTGCAAACGCTGAAAAGCCCTACAAAAGATTAGGCTGTCTAACTGAAACATCTTTGTGATCATAACTGGCAACTGAGTCTCATTCTTAGGAAGTTCAAGATTGTAGAAGACAAAACAAATCTCTCAAAATCCACTTCTTTTTCAGAAAGCCAGAGGCAAAGCCAAAGGCCATGTCAGAAATAATAGCGTAAAATGCTCATAATAAAATATGAGAAGGCAAACTGCTAAATTTTGTACCACTTTTAGGTATCAATTGGAGATAAAATATAGTCCAACAGTCCGACTGTACTTCCATAGAACAAATTACCATTCTCAATCTTGAAATGTAAAATATACAAATTACAGCTGTAAATTCTCTATTGTGAAGAAACTGGCCAAATCTCATTGACATTTTGGTGAAGAAAACATACTTCTGTAGCTGCTATGTGATTTGATAGGAGTTGTAAATTAGACCAAAGAAAAAATTACTGCAAATAGCAATAACTCTGTAAAAAAAAAAGATAGGGTCATTGGCCCATATGAAACTGAGAGAGGAAAAAAAAAAAAGTTCAATATGTATCATATATGTGCATTATCAATTTTATCTCTATTCTGTGTTTTTATGTAACCCTTATTTGATTACATTACATCCTACTTATTTCTCAATAATTGTAAGAGACACCTAAGATGGCTATCTAAAAGATGCGAGCTTTATTTCATCTCTTCATTGTATTTCTGTCCAAGTCAACAGTGAATTCTATACTTTCCATCACATTTTTCATATTTGTCTTACAAAGAGTCACCGCTAAAAAGACTATTTAGAAATTACACAGTTTAAGACAATCAATGTTACCACATATTAAATGTTCTTTTATAATCATTTGTAGCAACGATGTCATGCTATGAACATCAGTTATGATGCTGTGAGTGGCTGGAGTACATTCAGGTGACAATATTTTCTTTGTACTCTTTACCAGAGCCTACATCAACCCCATTACACTGTTGACAAAGGGGCAAATGCCATATTTCAAAACTGTATGTATCAGGTACAACATGTAGAGTAGGATGGCTTTTCCGGGGTGCGGGGGAGAGGGAAATCAAAACGAAAAAAGGAAACATTCAGTAATTTTCCTCCCTCTATTTTGTAACGAGGAAAAAGTCATTGTGAAGCTGCCATAACTTTGCCTCTGTGCCTAGTGAGCATTTCTGCATAGCAAACAGGTCAGGGTTTCTCTTGTGTTCACTGTGTCTCTGGCCCTTCTCCCACTCTTCATCAAAGGGAAATACCAAAGCTGAGGAGGAATTCTCTGCTGTGAGAACTGTGTCACCCCAGATGTGAGTTGGATGAAGACAACTGCGGGCGAGAGCCAAGCTGGATGGAAACTGTATACACAGAAAGCTCTGGGGAGCCAGGCTGGTGGACTCTGGCCATGGCAGAAGGAGAAGCAGTGCCAGCAAAGAGTGCTTCTCCAGTGGCTCTGCTCCTGGCAGGAGTCACGACCTTGGGTCCTCGTAGCAATACAGTGGCCAGCACTACTTTCCAGTATCCCAGTGTGACCAAAGCCAGCCAAGGAGACATGGCTGTTTTGTGTCTCTGCCAGTTAGTCTGTCTGCCTCTGCCTAGGGATGGTTCTGCTTCTAGACTGAACCTGCCTCGAGTTATGGACAGGATGACTAGGGGAATTTTTTTGTTGTTCTCCTCTCTGCTTAAGACAATAGAGTTTAAGAAAAGTCATTTAGGTTTTGTTTCCCAACTTCTCACATCTGAGTTCTGCTTTTAATTTTTGAACTTCTATTAATAGCAAGGCAGAAGGCAGGGGAAAACCAGCATCAGCAACCCATGATCTAATAAAATCATTCACATCCTAAAAAATTATCTTTTGAATGATCTACATTAATGCTTTTCCTCTTCTATGTATTTGCTTGCCATTGTGTTTCAGAAAGAAAATCAATTTGTCAGGTATTACACAGTGTGGCTAAATTCACATTACCACATTTTTAAAGGAGTTGTGCATTTACTGTCTGAGGTGGAGGGGATTTCAACTTTCAGCTATTAGATCTCAGAATCCCAACTAAGCAAAATGCCTTCCCCTTTTCCTCCCCAGGTAGATTAGGCCATGGTCCAACATGTAGTAAGCCAATATACACCTGGAAAAATACCTGCTCCTTCACCCATCCAAGTGGTCTTTGAGTTTTGGACCCCATATCTGAAGCATTATGTTGTGTCTCAGAGGACACGTGTGGAAATGCAGATCAGAGTGCCGGAGAAGAGATTTTGGTCTAAGAGAAATGCATGGCAAATAACTGAGCTTTAAGCTTACATGTCTTACACGCGTGCCCTCACATTTATTCTTTCCCTACGTGGTTTCAGCTGTGGTTTTGGTTTTTTTTTCCATTTTTCTTCATCTTCACCCAGTTTCATCAACTGGAAAGTTGTGTCACACCATGATTTTCTTATTCAAATAAAAGTACAGTGATATATATTTATCTCTCTTTTTTTTTAAATGTTAAATGGGAAGAATAATGAATAGGAATTATTTCTCAAGTAGTTAATTAACTAAATCTTCAGAATCTAAAATGATTCCTCTCCTAAATCCTGTTCCTGGCAACTTTATTTTCCCTGTATTTCCACCTGTTCTTTCTTCCACCACTGAGAAGAGGCACCCATGCTATAAAGGAAGAGATTCCTGGGATCCCCAACGTGACCAATGGTGTGGTTAGCTGTGTGTCAGTGTATGAGGAATGAAGAGTAGGAGGAGTTATTTGCTCCTATAAGAAGGAGTACCTGTAAGGGCTATAGGCTAACTAGTTGGGTAAGAAAAGTGAGGAGAAAAGGTCTCCAGCTTGTACCTCCATTCCCTCCTTGTGATGACTGAAGTATAAACATCCTCTGAAACACGTGTTCTTTTAATCTGCAGATTTCTGCTGCTGCTTCTCCCACCTCTCATGTCCAAGTTCCTCTAGGCATTTCAATTTCTTAGTCTTTTTAAAAATAATAATTAAAAAACCCAAATCCAACTTCCTTTGATTGTCTATTGGGTGTTTGTTCCTCTTATGCCTTATGTATCCCCTGTACTCTTCAGCTCTCCCAATACTTTACTTTGATGAAGCATGTTTGTAGGGACTGCCCTTTTAGGATGTGTGGGCTAAAAGGTAACGATGCCTGTAACACTGTGTGTGAGAGCACTGGGCTCTGTTCATCTTGAGCACACAAAAATATCTTTACTACCAAGGACAATGAGAGAAAGAATGGCAATGTGTGCACCACCAGCCCCAAAATGGGGGTTCCACTTAAAGGTATATGTGCATCTATGTGAGTATTAGTATGGGCTGCTTCTGTTCCACATCAAGACCTCTGACCCCAGAACTGCTTTCCGTCCTCTTTCCTTTCCACCCTGAGACCCCTTATTTATGCCACATCCTCGTGCCCACGTGTAGCCACTTTTGCCAAATTGCTGCCAGAGACCTTTCCTTCCTATCCCTGCCTGAGCAAAGTCCCCAGTTCTGAGGAGAGTCTCCCCTTCTCTTGGAGCTGGTGTCCTCTCTCCAGATTTTGCAACCCCCAAGCTTCTTCAACTTTTCAATTACGCTGTAACAGCCACCACCTCTCTTTTACCCTTTCTGTGGTCTAGTTGCTTGCAAGCCGCAATATTTTCCTTTCTGCTCTTGGAAACAAACCATTAGAACTTACTTCGGTAAAACTTTAAAAATGTAGACATAGACTTCACTGAACACTAATCTGTCCATATGGGATTGATTCTGGAAAAGAATGGAAAAAGAAATATTCTGTCTTCTGTTCCGTGATGGCTTCCCTTTCCCCCTTTCCCTTTCCCTTTTCTCTCTCCCATCCTCTCTTTACCTTTTTCCCTTTCTCCTTTTTCCTTCTCCCTTTCTTGTGATTTTGAAGTTATTTTGTGTTATCTTATAGCCATTTCCAGCTTAGAGTTTTCATCAGACATTATGGCTTTGGCTTTTGACTCCCAGGAGAATCTCTGGAAATTAGATTGAGCCAACATGTATGAAAGTGAAGACTTACCGGTAATGTGAATGAAACGCTCTCACAAGCTCACCCAAAGCAGGGAAATTGGATGGCTTTCCACGGGCTTTTACGGCTGGTTATGAAGCAGCCTTAGCTTGTTAGTTCTGCTAGGTATATCAAATGTGTTTCTGTATCTTTCCTGACAATTTGTGAGTGTTTCTAGTTCTCAACAGTAAAAAGCTTAATAAGAGTGAACATTTGTAATATGATGCAGTGCTCCTCTACCAATGATAGCATTTTCCTCTCTGTTGCCAAAGGATTTTTTTGAAAGTGAATTTTTACAGTGAATAGAAGTGACATTTTCCAAAAGCATCAGATGCAAAAAATGCTTTATAGAAATGGCAAGGAAGATTAATAAAACGAAATAAAAACACATTTAGCAGGGCTTTGGCAGATTTAAGCAAAACTCAATCACTTTTTTTCTTGGCTTTTTTTAGCAAAAAATTGGTTTATACTCTCAGAAAACATTTTTAACAAAATATCCTAGTGGAGTTTGTCCAAAAGAAAAACAAAATATTGAATTGAAAACTACAGAAATATTTTGCAGATATACTTATAAAGTTTCCCCATTTCTATTTCTGGCTGAATGAAACTGAAGGGAAAAAAATCATAAAGGTTTTTTTTTTAAAAAATCCAAATTTTCCCATGCATCATTTGATTAATGTTATTCAGCCAGTTTTACTAAAAAGTTAATGAGAATACTGGTGATAGTGTTGATATGGTGCTAAGAAACGTGTGTTTGAAACGCCTATTACCTTTTAAAACTCTAAATCAAATTAGCAATACAAAACCAAGGGAACAGTCCTGGTTCAAAGAGCAAACAGAAATAAAAATAAATGTTTTAAGTTATCCCAAATTTTATTTTGTCCTGAATTCTTTTAAAATAGATTTTTAAAAAGAACTGAAATAACAAAAATAAAACCCAGAAACTACAAGTGAAATGTTTCAGCTTCTGACAATTCCCTCCCACTTCTGCTGAAGTATTCCCAAATCTGTGAATAATCTTTTCAGTCAGCCCAAGTCCATCTTTTTTTTTTACAAACTAAATGATATATTTGTAAAAAAATACAGAGTTGCAAACAACACTCACATGCACAGATGACTCCGAAGTCCTTCTCCTGGGAACCTCTACTCACTTAGAGGGAATCATGTGCTGCGTGGAAAATCCGTATGACAATCTGAGACCTGTCCTGCTCCCCATGTTCACTGGAAGAGCACAACTCTCATCTGCACCTACCCCCCAGCTCTCTGGAGTTCAACTGTTTATGCAAGAAAGTTGTCAGGTTTGCAGCACATTCAAGCCCAGTGCACAGAAAGAACAATGCCAGATGATTTAGATTTAGATTTAGATTAGATATTAGGAAGAAATTCTTCACTATGAGCATGATGAGGCACTGGAACAGGCTGCCCAGAGAAGCTGTGGAGGCCTCATCCCTGGAAATATTCAAGGCCAGTTTGGATCTGCTCCAGTGAAGGGTGTCCCTGTTCATGGCAGGGGTGTTGGAACTAGGTGATCTTTAGGGTCCCTTCCAGCTCATACAATGCTATGATTCTCTTGTTCTGTGGGCGGAACAGAGGTTTGGAGGGGAAAAAGGAAAGAGCAGTGGGAGGTGGGAAGAAGATGGTGATGAACCAGCAGAACAGCCTGATGTTGCAGGAGATATCCACTAGGCAGAGAGCAAGAGCTGTTGTCCCCTTCTTGATCCTACAGGACCACGACTCAATTTACAGCAATTTAAGAGCTTCTCTTCATCTTGGCAGAGATAAGCCAAATCCAGTTGCGTGATCAGTGAGGATTCAAGCCATGCAAGTTGCCCCCCTGCACCTATGGCTGAGCAATAAGTGAAGCAGTGAGTTGCTAGCTCCAAAACTGTGCTGACTGCACCTGCTGAAAGAATTTCACTTTTGATGTGTGAGGTTTGAGCGGTTTAAAAGGCCAAGCACCTATAAGATGAACAGAAAGAGGAACAAGAGGATCCTGAAAAAGACCTGGGGTCTCATGAAAATAATTATAATGTATTTTTCTGGAGAATGGTCAGCTGCTGGCTGTGGAGAATTCTTTTGCTACAGCAGTTTCTCATTTTGAGGAACTTGTCACACAGGAACGGGGAAATGGCATTGCACTGGCTCTTGAGTACGATAGCAAGGGCCCTGCTCCCATGTATCTATGGTAGAGCCTGCTGAGCTGCAGAACACTGAACAACAGTCTGTAAAGATAATGGGAAGCAAAGGTGAGCCATTAGGTCTTTTCCATTAATTGCATACCCCATCTGCAGGGAGCCAAGCCTGAACTCTTATTTTCCTCTTTCGGTTGGCATGGACTCACTTCCTTGGAATAATTTAAGCCACTGACTACTAAGTGCATCATCTGGCTGAATGTTTCATTTATAGCCCCACCCAAGTTTCACAACTCTGAACATAACCTCTTGTTTTGTAAGGAGAACTCCCACCAACTGCATTGCCTGGAGTTTCACAACAAGGACTTCACATTTGCATAGTTTTCCCCATAATCTATCCTGCATAATCAGGAACTAAAGCCTTGTCATATTAAATCCTGCAATGTATCTGTCCCATCAAACCCTGCTACAGGCTAAACAAACCAATACACTATTTTTCTTAATAATGTCAAAGAGTTTGGGAATTTTGGCTTGCCTTTTTGGTCTTGAAATCAATGTAACACAAAGAGATGTAACCTGTTCCTTAAAATCATGTTTATTTCTTGCATGGACTAATTGCTAGTTTGTCCTGCATCATCAGGGAATTTGTAAAGGAAAAATTGACTTTTTTCTTCCTTTTGGAGAACCATTGTTACTGTCCCCAGAAGAAAAGGAGTTTCTCAAGGGAGTTAATTATCAAAGTCATCTGTAATATATTAGCTCTTGATTCACTTCTGCTGCACAATTGTTACAGAGAAATATCAGCTATTATTAATGTATAATTTTATTGTTTGATCAGCCAAGTGTTTGATGCAATTCTAAAGTATAGATGACTTCTTTATCTTGGTAACAAAGTACAGTAGTGCTTTGTCTGCAATTATGAAGGTAGGAAAAGTAAGAGAGACTTTTAGGGGATGGGGGTGGGGGTGTGCACTACAAAAAGACTGCAAAAGTTCTCTGAAATACATGGCATAATATAAAAGTTGCGTAACAATAGGGAAATACTCAAAAATTAATGAAGAATGTCTGAAAGCTACCACGTTTTAATATTGCTGGTTCTTTAGACATAGTTACTGCTTTTGTTTTGATACCAGCACGTAAGTGAAAGAGGCTACAGGTGATGTCTAATTAAAGCTAGAGTATCCTTTATGCTGGCAATTATATGTTTTGATCATGAGAAGTCATGAGTTTCAAATAAAAAAATAATAATACAGGAATATAGGAATGGGCTTGGAGAAACAGAACAAAAGCCATGTACTATTCTTTGTTCTTTCTCTCAGTAGTTAATGATGGATAGATCACAGTAAAAAAAAAAAAGGAGAAAAGCAACTCTCCCAAATCATAAATAGGCTGATCATATCTGTATTTTAATGCTATAAGGGGTACTTAGAATCTGCTGATTCAGGTCAACATGATACATAATGTGGTATGGAGTAAAATTGTATTGGATTTGTGTAGCAAGGTGTTGGTAGTGGAGGGGTTACAGGGGTCATTTCTGTGAGGAGTTGCTAGCAGCTTCCCCCATGTCTGACAGAGCCAATGTCAGCCGACTCCAAGGCCGAGCCCATCAGTGTGAGTGTGAGAGTCCTCCCCTTGAGGAGGAAGGAGCAGCAGACACAACCTGTGATGAACTGATCTCAACCCCTGTTCCCCATCCCCCTGTGCTGCTGGAGAAAACAGGAGTGAAGTTGAACCTGGGAAAAAGGGAGGGGTGGGGGGATGTGTTGTAAGGTTTGGTTTTATTTCTCATTACTCTGATTTGATTGCTAATAGATTAGATTAATTTTTTTCTAAGTTGAATCTGTTTTGCCCATGATGGTAATTGTTGAGTGATTTCTCCCTGTCCTTATCTCAACCCATGAGCCTTTTGTTATATTTTCTTACCTTTCTCCAGCTGAGGAGGGCAGTGACAGAGCGGCTTTGGGGGGCACCTGGCCTCCAGCCAGGGTCAGCCCACCACAAAAATGAAAGTGAGTTTGAATCTGCTGTTTGATATCCAGTGTCAACAAACATGGCAAAACTGTTTGTGAGTCAGAAGTTGTGTAAGCAAGCAACATAGTTGTGATATCTTTCTCCCAATCAATTACAGGAGAGGTACTTGCTGTTCTGATACCTAGAGAAGGAATTAATATGATAATATACAACATTAACATATCAGGCAGGAGGTTTAACACAAACAAAGGAAGTAATTTTTCTTCTGACAGATAATTAATGGATGGAACTCACTACCACAGGATGTTGAATAGTCCAAAAGCTTAAGTGACTTAAAAGGAGTTAGAAAATTTTGCTGAGAATAGATCCATCTGTGGCTGTTTAATAAAACGTAACGAAATTTTTAATAAAAATTAGTCATCACAGCCCCTGTCTCAGAAATTTTCTTAACAGCTGGCTCCTGAGAAATCACACAACCACAGAGTGACAGGGATTGGAAAGGACCTCTAGAGATCATCTAGTCCAACCCCACTGGCTAGAGCAGGATCACCTAGAACAGGTTGCACAAGATCGCGTCCAGGCAGGTTCTGACTGTCTCCAGAGAAAGAGACTCCACAACCTCTCTGGGCAGCCTGTGCCAGTGCTCTGTCACCCTCAGAGTAAAAAAGTTTTTCATCATATTGAGATGGAACTTCCTGTGTTCCAGTTTATGCCCATTGCTCCCTGTCCTGTCACTGGGCACCACTGAAAAGAGCCTGGCCCTATCCTTTTGACACCCACCCTTTGCATATTTATAACCATTGATGAGATCCCC
>VWZZ01007438.1:12183-53494 GCA_013399095.1 Psophia crepitans | reverse complement strand
TCTTTCTTCAAATGGGGAGCCCAGAACTGGACACAGTATTCCAGATGTGGCCTCACCAGGGCAGAGTAGAGGGGGAGGATAACCTACCTCAACCTGCTGGACACACTTTTCTTAAATGAACCCCAGGGCTCCATTGGCTTTCTTGGCCACGAGGGCATACTGCTGGCTCATGGAGAGCTTGTCATCATCCAGGACTCCCAGGTCCTTCTCTGCAGAACTGCTTCCCAGCAGGTCAACCCCTAAACTATACTGGTGCCTGGGGTTATTCCTCCCTAGGTGCAGGACCCTACACTTGCCTTTGTTGAATTTTATTTGGCTCCTTTCTGCACAACTCTCTAGTCTGTCCAGATGTTGCTGAATGGCAGCACAACCATCTGGTGTGTCAGCCACTCCTCCCAGTTTTGTATCATCAGCAGACTTGCTGAAGGT
This sequence comes from Psophia crepitans, assembly GCA_013399095.1. Classification (NCBI taxonomy): domain Eukaryota; kingdom Metazoa; phylum Chordata; class Aves; order Gruiformes; family Psophiidae; genus Psophia; species Psophia crepitans. The sequence continues at coordinate 53,065 of VWZZ01007438.1, read as the reverse complement.
ACACCCTGTGCCCTCGTCCAGGTCATTGAAGAATATATTGAATAAGACCGGACCCAGTACTGGCCCTTGGGGCACACCACTAGCTACAGGCCTCCAAATAGACTCTGCACCACTTATTGCAACTTTGAGAGTAGACAAAGTGACAGAAAGAACCCCCTGTGCTGTCTGTGTTTAAAAATTTGTAGTAGTTCAGAATCTCCTACTGTTCATTGCTGGAAAAATGATACCAGGCTAGACGGACTTTTGGGCTGACACAGTGTAAACAGATAATTTCTGGGCTCTTGTTACGCAGTGAGGGAGCACACAGCTGTAAAATCCCAAGCCTGACCAGCAATATAGTTTGTCCAAGCTTATGGTACTTAAAAGTCTCTGAGGTTTCTGCAGAAGTACTTTATCAACCTTCTTGGTGTTGAGGGGAGAGAACACTGACCTGCAATTAGAGATATTCTTGTTAAAAAACTCGCAAAGAGCCCTCATTTGTGTTATCATAGCAGTGCGAACCACTTGCAGTAAGCTACTTAACCTGCCTCATTTTGGTAAAATTCATGCTTCTCTAGAAAACTCTAGTTTATTTCGAGCTTTAAATTCACCATATATTCACAAATACTTTATTTTAGTGGAGTCTCTGCATGGCTGGGACAGCAAAGGCACTGAAAAGCCTCTCTCTGTAACCTGCCTGGGTTTTGTCTTATACCTACCATGTAAGTGTTCTTGTCTCTGTTAAAAAGGACGTTCCCTCCATCACGACAGGACGCGTTACCCTGCCTAGAGCAGGTGGCTCTGTCCGGCAAGACACCCGGTCCCTGCCGTGGAGGTCGGTGGGGCTCCACCAGGCTGGTCACCCAGCAGCGCTGCAGGAGCAGCAGCACCCTCTGCTGGGGCCGGGCGCGGGGTCCTGGTGCAGGGCAAGGAACGCCTGGAGAAAGGACTCCTTCCTGAAAGGTGGACGCTTTCCTTCCCATGCATTCCTCTTCTCTGATACTTTATCTGCACATTATAGAAATGGGCAAGTCTGGGTCCTTTTCCATTGCTTAAAACAGAGCTGGAGGAGGACCCTAAGCAGTAGCTGGGCTTTTCGTGCTGCTCCTGGGTTAGATCCCTGCTGCAGAGTCAGAGGTTTCTTAGTGTTTCTATAGGAAGATTCTGAGAAAGAAAAAAAAAAAAATCAAAGAAATAAGCAGTGTAAGACTGGCTTTGAGAATCTATCCGGCTTTTTCTAAGCGTCTTTTGGAGATTATATGAAAATATTTTCCCACATAAAAAGAAAACCAAGCAAATGAGTCTGACAGGTTACTTTTCTGTATAATATCAAACATTTCAGATTTGCATGGAGGATTAAGAAAAGCAAGATGGGTTCAGCTGAAGCAGAGACAAAGCTTTAAAAATCCTAAAGAAATTATTTAATTAAAAACATGTAGTGAATTGAAAAGACACATTAAGGCCTTGTAAATACCACGTTGTCCAACAATTAGTGATTGCTAAGGGTTGGTTTGTGAAGTTGCAGAGGTTAACACGGTAAAGTGTAGTGTAACCTAGGATATAAAAACCCCAGCACATATAGTTTTCCCTAGCTAGAAAGACACTCCCTGTGGTCTCCATGGTAAGAGCCCCAAGAGGGGCTCACAGACTAGTGTCGCCTCAGAAGATGTTTCTATTAATTCCTACTAATGTGGTAGAGCAGTTTGTCTTACAGGAAGAGTAAGTGTCAACCATGAGAGCCAGGAAAGGGGAGGCGAAGAGGGAATCAGGATTAAAGATTTAATAATGGGTTCTCTCCATCTTGACAGAAGTGCCCCTCCTGTGGTGTCCAGAGGCCAGACCTGCAGCTGGAATGAGGGATGAAGATAAACTGGGTGGCTGAAGAAGAGGAAAGCAGTAAATGGAAAAGAAGTGGGAAATTGCTAAGTGAAAAGTGATGTATCAATGACCTAAAATGGCTTTTAAGCAGCCATTATGTGTGACAAAGTACCAGACCTTAGAAGTGATGAACTGAGATATTGCCAAAAACTCTTTTCAAGGACTGACAAATGCTGAATCCCCACAGCTTCTAGTGGCTTTGGTAGGACTTTTGAATCTTCAGTATCTGAAAATCATTTAAAAGAGCATGTTTCTTAATTAACTACAAAATACCTTGAGAAGAGGAAATTACATTCTGTGAAGCTGAAGATTCACAAGGGAGTAATACATGTAGCTTTTTAAAATCTGACTCCGAGAAAGTATGTTCAAAGTCAGACTAGGCATGAATATCGTTCATTTGCACTATGGAAAAGACAGAATAAAACCTCCGTGTCTGAGTCTGCCATAAACAGGAGGAGTTAGAATAAGTATAGGAGGAGTGTCTGAGTGTTGCAAAAAGTCTTCAGAGGGCAGACTTGATTTGACACTTAGAAAGACGTGAACTGTTGTGCGAAGACAAGAAAAAAAGGTCACGATAAATGCAAGTTAAGTATAATAACAGGTATCGAATAAGATTCATAAAATATCACAACAAATTAGGAAAAACCTCCCATTTTTGATTATTAAAGCCTATACAGAAAAAAAATAATCTAAGAAATAATAGAAAACTGTAATTATTCACAGAACTTAAGTTAGAGGGGAAGAAAGAAAATGAACAGGATTATGTAAGAAAGCAGGAAACAAAAAGCTAGCAATAAATGTAAAGTTGAGTAAAAGGATGAATGAAAAGGAAAAGAGCAGATCACTTGCAGATGTTTAATTTGTTTAATGAAGTGGTCTGGTAAAAATACTATAATATTTGGATAAAATATTCAAATGGTAATTTGAATGGTGCCAAATGGTGCATGTGGTGTTTAGTCTTTTAATTAACTTCAAGGCTTGAGTAGTAATAGCACTCACTTACAAGCAGAATAGCACCTATTTGCCAGGAATATACGTACAGCTTACCATCTATTTACTGAAGAGTGGTTTTGATCACTGTCCTGAAAATATTATTCAAATGAATAACCTTCAGAAATTGCAGAACCACCTTTTTGGCAAATTACAGATACACTGCCAGACAACTGGTGTACTTCAGTCTATGCTGACAAAGTGAAAATTCCTGAAACGGTTTATTTCATAAAGCTTTACTTCATGGAAGATATGTGGCTCATTCAGTGAGATCAAATTGTAAATTATGTATTCACACTGATGAAAAATCAATGAGTCAAAGACAGTGTTTCAGTGAGCAAATGTTCACCGATAAAAAGAGAGGTTCCACTTAACAACCTTGACCTTCAAAGGCTGCCTGCTCCTGTGCACATCACTGCATAAAGGCATGTATAAAGGAAACATCTCCGGGCTTGCAAAACTACTTCAAATGTGTTTAGCATTTGCATTTTCTGAGATCTCTCTTGGAGTACATTTGTGCTTTCAGTTTCTTCTGGGAAGCACTTTCTGATAATTGCATTAGTCTGATTTCTAAAATGACATTATGGACTGCTGATACCATGGCTATCAGAGTTGGACAGGAGTATTCTACCTAAATGCAGTTTGTGAAAAAAGTGCTTTGAAAGGAATGGATAATGTATTTTCAATTCCGGATAGCTATTTTATTCTAAACCCATTAAAAAAACTTTCTGCATGTAACCCACAAATTATAATACAACACCTGAGGGAGCTGTAGCTGGAATGCTTCATTTACCTTTGGAAGGACATTCCAAGGCTGGGAAGGAGAGAATTTCAACCAGGGATGGATTTTTCATCTAGATTATACATTTAATAAAAAAGCAGACAAATGTCACAGTGTTTCATAGGATAGGTGGCTGGTTATTTATCTCCACTAAGCAGCAGATCATTTATCATGATGCATAAATTGTGTTTGTCTCATTCTTTTTAATAAATATGAGCTTCACATCTTCAGAATTATGCATAATTTTCAGACTCTCTCAGGTCACTGTGTCCAATAACTTTGTGATAAGAATTTTGCCACTTCTTTCTACAGAGTGTTGGGTTTTTTTCAGCAGACAAGAACAGAGGAGAGCATCCTGACACAGTATACAGCTGCATAACTGCAAACTGACCCTGCTGCTGGGAGAGCTGTGATTCACCAGAGTTTCTGTATGTCTGGGTCACCCCAGAGAGAAGCACTCCAGGTGTTTCAGGCATGAACTTGCAAACCTCTTGTGATGCTTGCAGCACTTCTCCAGCTTAGATACCACGACACTGTTGTCAATGGGACTGACACAAGTGGAAAATAAACATATTCTGGAAAGAACAGCTTTATTGGGCTAGTAGCCTAATTCGTAGGGTAGGTCATCTCAGAAGTCAGAAGAAAAATGGTTTGTGCTGTTGTTCTGAGTGCTCCAAGAGCCCTTGGCCATAATAAAAAGTGTCTAAATACAATACATAGTCTTCCAGCAGTTGCAATGATAAGGTCAAATAGATTCATTGTAGTAGTGTGTCCCACCCCGCCCTGACATTATTGCCACTTGAATGGTTTTGCCACTTGAGTTTATTGTGTCAATTTTTGCCACCATGGATTATTATCAGGTATAAAAACCTAATGTTACTGAGACACAAGGCCTCCTGCTGAGAGAATTATCAGGAACATGCAACTTTTTCACCTGGATGCTTATCTAAAACTGCTGGTAAGTGGCAAAATAATTCAGTCACTCATGCTGAAGGGACGTAACTTTTTCTGGCTGAAAGCAGCAGGACTGTTTGCCTACAGAACATGGGAGAGGGCCCAAGGAGACCTTCAAGGAAACCTTCATATATTCTGTACCCAAGATACAAAGGACTAAAGAGTTTGAATCTTTTAAATTTCTCTGTGTCAGGGAATTTTCCCTGACAGTTGAGAAACTTGTAATTCCTGTCTGGGATTCCGTCTCCCAGCCCATACCAACTTCTCAAGGTAAGCATCTCATGGAGGGAAGAGAAGCAGGTTCATATAATGTCGTGACAATGCTCAGACAACAGTTACTGGAGAGCCCTTGTGTTTCCTTTATGCAGACTTAAAGGAGTAAGTTGGGAGCAGGAAAAAAGAAACTGGTTAATGTGGGTAACAAGTGTGTGGAGCTCACGTAGTACCTAGCAGATGCATGGCCAGAATCTATAAAGGCTAAACCAAAAGATCATGGGCATCCGTGAGCTCTGTGGCTCTGGTGTTAAGAGATTCAGAGCTTCAACACCCGCTCTGCTATCTGTCCTCTTGTGCTATCGTCAATTGTGGAGTCAGCTGTGGAGAAAGGAGGGTTAATGTGGCTTTACCAGTCCACCATTGTTTTGTTTGATTTGGTGATGGGGGGGGGAAACCCTTCTATTTGTAAAGAAAAGCTCTTATCTGAAGTTATTGCGGTTCTGAGCCTATGCCAAGCCCGTTACTGTGGCACAGACACCCCTCCTCTTTCTTCCCGTGTCACTGCTGCTCTTTCTTGGCTAGACTCCAAAACCGGAAAGACAGTTAGAGCAAAATGTTTTTCCAAGGGCTGTAACTTGAAGGGAGAAGATAACGTTAATTATCCCAAGCAGTGTCATGACCTCCCTAAGGGAGGCTGCAGAAACATTAACAGGGTGTTGCAAACTCCTAGAAGAGACTTGTAGCAGTGTAGCTTGTTCAGTGTGGGACAGCAAAACCAGGTTGTAATTACTGGCTACTTGTCTAAAAACTCCATCTGCCCTGGAGGAAATGCACTGCTGACAGAAGTAAAATATCATTAATAATCCTATGATTGTTTTAAATACTTTTAGCCAGTAGTTGTCACCTATTCTCATTGCTCTCTCCTGGAAGATGTGAACTGATGATGACTTCTGGGCCTCTTTAAACCCAAGCTGGGTGGTTTAACAGATCATCCAGGAGACTCAAGTTCAAATTCTTCCTTTTTGCAGGCTGTTTTTCATACATTGAAAACATTCATGGCTGTTTGATCTGCAGGATTCACAGTGTCCCATGAACCATATTCTGGGTAAAAGCAAGAGACAAATCCATGCTACAAAAAATCAAAATATTTATTCTTTAGGAAAATTCCTGGTGCCACGAACTATCCTGATGTACTCAGAACTGGCTACTTCACTCTTCAAACATCACAGTGATTTCTCAATTTCATGTTGACAACTATTGTTTTAGTAAAGTTTGTGTGCAAACAGTCGGTTACTTCTGGAAGGGCGGAGGTAGCTGGGTAAGTAGGGGATGTTAGTCTGCTGCAGAGTCCTTTATCTGTGCTGGTTTTTCTCACCAGTATGCCCTCTCCTGCTTACACTGTTGATGTTAGACACAGACTTAGTTTGTCTTGTTACTGTTTACACTCGTATTGAGCAGGATTTTGTTGAACCAGTCCTTGATGTTCATGTATATCATGATCTCCTGTCATCCCACTTGTGTCCTAACAGTTCTAGCTTTGTCGTTCTAGCTTATCCATGTACACCAGGCACCTGCTTTGATCTACGAAGTCTTTGGCTTTCTTTCCATCGTTGCTTGTGACTCTGTAGCTACCTCATACAAGATATCTCAAAAAAGCTTTGTGTTTGTGCTCTTTGGTATTTATAGACCTATTTGGTGGTTCGACCCATGCCTGCTCATCTGTGTATAGCCTCTGATACATCCTTTCCTTTTTTGAGTTAGTTAGAGGAAGCTGCTTACTCTGGAATTATCTTAACTGCTTCTTGGTCTTGCCTGTTCTCTGCTGGTCTGATTTTCACAGGCAGCAGATACTAATCCTTCATTCAGCCTAGTGATGTGCTACCTCTGGCTCCAGGAAGATGTAGTATAGTGGCCAAACACTACCAGATATTCAGAGTCTCATTTGGCTGTTTATGCAGGTAACACTTTTCCTGGAAGAGAAGCCAAAGCAGGTTCTCAGTAAAAGAAAGATGCCTTATTTATAATGCGCTAACATTAAATTGTTGCTTAATTATTTTGGTTCTTTTACAGCACTTGCAGTTGACCTGTTGTCTGAGCAGAGTGTATTACTATACTGTATTTTTCAAAATTTGTCTTCTGTTCCCACCTGTCACCTAACTATCCTTCAGGAAACCTGCCTAATACAAGAATACACATGGAAGAGTGCTAATGTACTGTCATCATACACTTCCTCTCCTTAAATATTTTCCAGTATTTAGCTGTTACATCAGAGTTTCAGGAGGTGGAACAGTGGATCTGTTATATCTCACTACACTATTTGTACCTTTTGTTTTGTTTAACATTTCTTTTGAATTGTATTTTTTCCACTTGGCTGGACTCTCTTGACTTGATTTAGAAAAGCCTTTTTACTCAAAACTCAGTCTTATGGGATGGGATTTACCTAATCAGATGCAGACGTCTTCCATATAGACTCATGTGTCTGAGTAACTCACTGGAGAGTCCTTTAATAGCTGTTAAAGAAAAACGTACTGATAGGGTGCTCTTCATCTCATATCATCTCATCTAGGCATGCTTTTAAAACAGCTCAGATGAATCGCACCCTTAAAGTGCATATTTCTCTCATGTTGACATCTGAAGTTAAGTAGAATAAAATTTTCTCATGATGTCACACCTTGAATCTATTAGAGTAACTGCTGCCTTTCCTTTAAGTAAAGTCACACCTTTCACAGACTGCTGTAGTAGCGAATAATCTCCCGTGGCACTTGCTTCTTGTGATTGGACTAGCCAGGGAATGTTTATTACTTCAATGTCTTCAGAAGCCTGTGTTGTCCAACATTTTATTAGATTTTATGAGGTCTTCCACTGGAAGCTCAAAGGCATTTTTTCATCTTGTTAGATTGTATCAGTTGTTATGCTGATCTATACGTTACACTTCAGTGGCTACATCCAGCAATGGATCTTTCTAGACATGTGTGATTGGACATCATGGCCAAAGATGACCTGATGGCACTGCGCTGCTCCAAAAGCATACCCTTGTAATGCCTTTTGAATGTGTAAACACATTCTGTTTCTCAGGCTTGTCCTCAGAAGGACACACTGTCCCATGTTGCGTTTGCATTATTGAGGCTTTTAAACCTCTTCTACTTGTTTCCAATTCAGCAGCTCCATATAGTTGCAGTACTGTAGGACTAATGTTGCTTATGGTTGTTTTGTCCCTTTCAAAAACTTGTCCTTGGGTGTCTCTACACTGACCACCATTACACTACAGGTATATATAGTAAATAGCAATAGCAATTGACTACTTGTAAGAGAAGCTTGTTTTTTCTTTCTTATTTTGTGTGTGTTTGGTCTTCTTGTTTTCTTAATACCAGTCAGCACTTTAATGCCCCTTCCAAGCACTAAGCGCTAATGCACATAATTGCTTGTCACTTCTGTAACTTTGAGACAAGCTGCTTGATGCAGGTAGAATTTCTGGGCCTTCTGCCTGGATAGATCCAAATTGTTTGGTGTGACAGAGTACCTTTCTCCTTTTGGCAAAGAGCACAAAGTGACTCTTGCCAATATGCTAGTGGTCTTCTATTGAAGTCACTTCATGCATGGCGCTCAGAAAGCCTGTCTGCTCTGTTGTAATTGGAGGGTGTGATCTACTATAATCATATGGTTATATCTATAGAGTTATACTTTAATAACAAATAACGTGTGGCTTTTCCTAACACTCTTCTCTAGAAAAGATTTAGGTACATTTCAAAGAAGGTAAATATTTCTTTTTTATAAACAGAGAAAGTAAAAGACAGAAAAGTGAGGGAAATTGTCTGAGTCAAGGAGAGGATGGAGTCATAGCACTGTGGACTAAATTCAGAGTCTTGGTCCAGTGGTCTATCTATTAGACCCCAGTGCCTCTGCATTATTTCATTAAAATTTGTAAGTTCTTAGTGCTTACTCATAGCACAAGCAATCTGTCATGTTCTATACAATCACCAATGTAATTCTGAACAGTCCAAAAAAGGGTAGAGTAGGTTGCTGCAAGTCTGCTAACAGTGTCTTATCATAAAATGTATGCACGCACTTACCAGGCACAATTGCTGTCCTGAAAATAATGGTCTTACTTTCATTTGTGTTTCCTGACATGTTTTAGTGGATATGTCTGTTCCACTAGCTGTTTGACATGGTTGTTGATAGAAGGATTGTTGCCCGTCAGATTGTCTTTACATTAAACAGGCTGCAGTGTGTTTTACCCAGCTACCCTAACCTTACAGCTGCCAGCAGGTCATGCATTGCGTGCATTATTATGAATATACAGCTTTCTTTAGTAAGTCTTTTCACGAGGAGATATCATCTCTGTCTTCGATAACAAACCAGCCCAGAGCTACACACCCGTTGTTCTCTCCTGCCAGGGAGGGAATAAAGCGATCTGGTAGCCGTCCCAGTGATTTGCTCTGTAGCTGCCCGGGGCACGTCTTTTCTCAAGGCTTTTACCATATTGAGTGGAGCAAATGCCAGTAGTGATTCATGAGATCTTACTCACAATACGGGACCAGAAGATTAACTAGCACGCCTGACTCAGCAGGAGCAAAGCCAGTGTTCATTGTAGTAAAGGGGAAGAAGGGCAGTGCCACAGAATATGGAACAAAATAGAGAATAATGATAAAATAAACAAATAATAACTAATATGGGTCAACAATTGACCACTGAATGAGCTACTTGCACCAAAAGACAGGATGACCTACACAGAAGGGTAAGTAAGTACTAGGCAGTGATGAACATAATTTATGTTAATTAAAAATGCAGGAAGTTTTCATATGACTACTAAAATTCCTGCTTCAGGTTTGGGGCAATTTCAGATGTAAAAGAATCAGCAAGAGGCCTGTAATCTGTTCTGTGTAGTAAGTGTATTTCGATATATACCTGTTGAGATAACTAAGTGAAGAGATGGAATGTTAGTTAGACTGCAACCTTTTCACAATACTGCTAATGAAGTAAAGTTGATATTATGCTACTATGCATCATCTCTACCTGAGACTGTCACAAGGGTAAATTAGTCTTCCTGTGTGATGCTGTTTTTAGGGCTCTTGAACATGAAATACTCTTTAAATAAATGTTTGGATAAATTAAGTGTATATGAATATATCTTTCTCAGTGGCAGGACAGAGTGAGTTTATTGGGGAAAAGAGAGAAGCAGTGATTATTGCGGGGTTTGATGTTGCCGGAGAGCTGTGTTGGCAGGGGAACTGCTTGCGTTAGTGTTACATCCAAAGGGAAAAACATTTCAATTTCAAAACAGCTTAGCAGAAGCTAAGCTGAGGACAGTTTAAAGAACTGAACACATGGGATAAACGTAAGCAACTAGTTTGCATAAAGCACCATGGAAAATTTCCAGAGGTAGCAGCAGCAGTTCTGTGACTGTGTTGCAAGGTTCACCTTTTAAATTTGTACTCCTTTTGTGCATTGTGCCACCGTCTTAATGAAGGAATTGAAGACGATGAGACATCCCTGCATGGCTCACTAGAAGTCTGAATCAGAACATCTTTCCTATCCTTGTTGAAGTAGCCTGGATTGTCGCCTACCAGAAGAGTTTATGTTCTGAATGCTCCTTCATGGCATGGCAGGAATTACTGCATTCAAGTGTTGGATCAGAGACTGGTTTTTAAAAATTCTTATTGTTTTTAGCAAAAAACAGACGAATGACTAGAGCCATCTGAGAGGGAGCTAACCATGGCTGAATGAGATGGAAGTGCTCAGGAGTTTGCCAGTCTAATGAATTGTGTGATGAGGAAGCCAGTATGAGTCAGACTTCACGGACTATGAAGTCCTTACAACTTATTGCTTCCTGTATGCTGTCCATCACCTCTATAATGATGTTATCATCTCTGTAAGGAATGCACAGCCACTTCTGATCTGCTGTTCTGCTCTGTCCCCTTTTTTCTTTCTTGAGGAAATACAGAGATAATTTGAGAGAATTCGGTTTACTGATTATTTTACCACCACTGATGATTTTACTGCCAAGAGTGAATGGTATTCTTTTTTTTCTCAGATTTACAGCTCCTAGTTAAACTTAAATCCAGCAGTTATCAACCCTCTCTGCCAACTACCACAAACTGTTATAATAAAGAAATAAATGAAACTCCCATTATGAAAAGTGACCTTCTGATATCAGTCATGGGAACTGAATAATTCTTTTTCCCTTGAATAATCAAACAATAAAACAATAGTTATGGTATAATAATGAAGAGAAGATAATTTCCTGATCTTAAACCCCAAACTCCCCAGGGTTTATCTGTAGTGGAATGCAGGTGAAGGAAAGATACTTCCAACTTTTGGAAAGAGATACGTAGAGCGACCCATCAAGGAATAGGAGACAGTAGAAAGGAAAAGGAGTTGAAGAGAGCAGGGAGGAGAAGGAGCCTCCACTTGTAAAGTGCATAAGGAAAGAAGTGTAATTTCTAACCAATACTTTGAAGGAGACTATAATTCATTCACATGCTATGCTGACATGAGTGTTTATGCCAAAGCTAGTGCTAAAACAGGAGAAAAATGCATGTGGGACTATGACAGTGTACTTGATATCTATGGTTTTAAGGTGAACGTCCTTAGAAAATGGCATAGGTTACCCTGGTAAAGAAAAATTATTTTAGAAAATTCGAACATGATGTTTGCAACCTTGCAGTTCAATTTTGAAAAAGAGGGGGCCAGCACCCTGAGTTTTTACATTCTTTTAATATGTTTGAGCTTTATTGTTACACTTGCTAATGATTCCACCTTAGGATAGTTTCATTCTCTTGCAAACTTCTTATAAACAATAATTTGCTTGTGCTCACTTTTCAGTTTAAGCAGGTTCATAACTGCGAAAGGATGTGCAAATTCAAGAGCAGGGTATTAGTTTGTGAAATAATTAGCCGAATGGTGAGAAGCCGATAACGTTGCATTGCAGCCTTTCCTGAAAATAGGTACGGAATGTGGATTTTAACTGGGAAGAAGTGCAAATGTAACTGTGACCACTAGAGGTCACTAAAATACTGTGAAATTTCTTAAAAAACACCCAAACGGTTTAAACCCTCAGAATATTTCAATTTTTTTTTCTCGATTTCTGCAAGTTTATTGTTACAAACGCCAAACAGTGGCTGATAATATCTCAGGGCTGGGTTTAAGCTGTTCAAAGCTCCTTCTTGACTGTATTCTGTGATCAAACGATTCAGCTCCACGTGTTGAAAGCTGCAGCTTGGTCTCTTCAGACTTCCTTGAGTGTGTGATAATATAAGGAGATTTGCTTCATACAGGAGTTAGTTGCTGTGTCCGATTGCATTATTTTCAGGAAATATTGCTCCCTGTGGGAGGCATGTAATGCGCCTGGTTTAAAAATGAGCGTGTCAGCTGCGCTGGGTGTGCGCTGCTGTGGGTCCAGCTTTAACTGCAGAGCACGTTTGGCACCAGGGAAGGAACCCGGGGAGCTCCTTCTTGCCCACAGAAAGGCTGGTCATACTGGTAACAGCTGGGAGCTGTAAGAGGATTTACTGAAGCAGAGCTACATCGCCTACCTTGTTTCCAACTTAGAAAACAGGGGCTGTGAAGGCACCTGTCAAGTAATATCAGTTTCCTCTCGTTTTAACGGTTGCCTTTCTTCTATGTGAGAGAAAAATGTAATAAACAGTTATGAGAAATAAGAACTTAGGTGACTAGTATTTCTGGTTTTACTGATGTCCAAACACACCAGCTGCATATGACAGCCATTTTTATACCTTCTTCATGAATAGAGGCTATAATAGCAGTATCAGTGCAGCTTTAGTGCATTTTCCTTATGTGTGTCACTTTGCAAAGTGCTCCGAGAAATTTTTCTCATTACAAACTCATTTTTATTAGAGACAAATCAAATATAGGGGAAAATATTGAGTATTCAGGCTTAAGTCTAGGAAAAAAAAAAGACTTATATTTCTTTTCTTTCTCGCTCATATACATTTTAAAATTTGAGTATTTGGGCTGTGAAATATCTACCTAAGTCATATCTAAGGTTATAAGATGAAGTAGTAATGTACAATTGAGTGAGAACTTCAGGTTTTCAGAAGAAGAAAGTCACAAATTCAAACCATTTCTTATTATTCTTTTTGTTGTTGTTAAAATTGGTGAAAAGAATGAAAATAATTTTATTAATCAATTAGTATGGAAATTACAGGAAGGTGAGTGATAAAAGTACCCCTGTCCATCCAAGAAAGGTAACAAGAAAATCAAAATGTATAAATGCTTTCCCTGATCCAGGAGAGAAAAGGAAGCAAATACCTCCCAGGCAGAAATAGAGTAAGATCCTTAATAAACTGAATACTACCTTTGGGTCTCACTTTAACTGAAACATGGCAAAACTTTGGATGTGGAAATGATCTGGTTTAGGAATTTATCCTATTAGATTATTCCAAAATAGAGTGCAATTCTATGCTTTATATAAATAATATATATACACAGGCAAACCTTTAAGATAAAGGGAAGTGTTTTAATTAATACGCTGCATGAAGGATACAACAGCCACTTTCTGTTTTCTGCACTATCAAAACGGCAACTGTAAAGAGTTTTGTCAAATATTGTTTCTTTTTGCAGTGACAGATAGTGACAGCTAGAACTAAAAAAAATGCCTAAATTGCATAGCACCAGCCTTAATGAGTAACAGAGTCAAACTGCAAACCTTCATGGGTCTCATCTGATCTGATAAAGCTTGGCATGCGTAGAGGAAAGCTGAACTTTATGTGCCTGATCAGCTGTCTCCCAGGGATGCCAGGCATTGGTTGTCTGCTAGATGTTTGCTTAAGTCTCAAAACTCTTGTGTGGAGCTTAATTGCTGGAGATTTTTGGAGATAGGAAAGAAACTGCAGAAGTCCTTGGGTTTGGGGTGCAGGGTGAGGGGACAGGAAAAACAAAACAACAGAACAAACAAAAAAAAAAAAGGAAAAATTTAAATTCTTGTTTGTCATTCTCACTTCTGAAGAAATAGAACCAAAGTCCTGAAGGAGAGGAAATTAAATTGAATGCTTGAGAACTGACCCGTAGGTACTGTCTGAGTGGGATGTAAATAAGGACCATTCTGTTGATCTGCTTGATTAATGGAGCTGCAAAAACATCATTGAAAGACAAGTCTACAACCCATCTCCAGGAGAAAAAGTAATTTGGTAGATGGAAGGAATATGTAAGTTCAAGTACTTTAAATTTAAAGTCAAGACTTTCAATTTCTTCTGACACAGAAGGCTCCTCTCTCTCGTCAGTAGTGCTGAACCATCCAAAAAAACCCCTGAACAATTTAGTTAATCCACCTTATTTCTTGTTACATTGAATTAGACATTTTTTCCAAAGGAAACATGACAGAAAACCAAATCTACTCTTACCTCATCCTACTGCTACACACCTCTAAGAATAAATTAATATTTAGGCCATTAGAATATTTAAGCCATAAGGCTTTTACTCAAAATAAGAATCAAAGCATATAGCAAGCTTAGGTGCAATGATACTTAGTCTTAATTATCTTCTGTCAATTTAATTTTACAGAGAAGGCTTAAAATATTTTTCTTTTTTTTTTTGCTACAAGTGCCTGAAAATGATTTATAGCTGATCCTACAAAAGTGTGCAAGCACAACCGTTTTTTTAAAATTTTTATTAATATTAAATTGTTTCATCTACTATTTTCTTGCTGCTATTTATATATTTATTACGTATTTTTAAAGTATATGATTAAATTTCATTTAAAATATGTCTCTATTTTAACAGGGATAATTCTCTATTCTGAAGTATGTAAATCACTATTATTTTTGGTGAAGTATTTTTTAACATCCTACCTATTTTAGTTGCACATTAAAGAAAAATGCTTTCATTTTTAAATGTTTCTATTGGATCACTTCTTTAAAGTGACTAACTTTGAAGGGTTTACTGGGGCTGGAAGGTACCTCTGGAGGTCCCTGCTCCCACCCGCTGCTCAGAGCAGGGTCTGCTGGAGCAGGTTGCTCAGGGCTGTACCCAACCAGGGTTTGACTCTAGTCACAGAGATGAAGACTCCACAATCTGCTGCGCCAACCTGGTCTAGTGTTTGACCACTCTTACAGTAATAGGGTCTTTCTATTATTTAAAATTGATTTCTCTTATTTCCATTTGTGTCCACTGTCTTTATTATAGACATGCCTGTATTACTTGCTATTAGATAAATATAACCTGAACAACTACAGATTTGTTGAGTGTATAGATTTAGATTATTGGGTTTTTTTTCCTCTGATTATCCTGTGAAGGAGCTGATATCTATTGGAACATGTCCTGGGTTTCGTCTGAGGTAGAGTTAATTGTCACAAGAAGCTGGCAGGGGACACAGCCAGGACAGCTGACCCAAACTGGCCAAAGGCGTATTCCATATCATATGATGTCATATTCAGTATATAAAGGGGGCTGGCTGGGGAAGAAGGGGGGCTGCTTGGGGATGGGCTGGGCATTGAGCTGGGTGAGCAACAGAAAATTGCCATAACATGAGGCCTGATTTCTGAAAATTGGTCCCTAAGTTACTTTTATCCTATCCAACATTAATAATGCAATTTACTGGTCTGAAGGAAATTTTAATTCCCTGCAGAACTTCTTAAATTTTCCAAGCAGCATTCTGCACGTCCCTTTGTGGTAAGATAGACTACTTATAGTAACTAAATGACAAGAAGTTGCAGTAGACTCATGCGCAAGACTGAAAGTTTGCAGTTTGATTCAGAGTCCCGACCGATTGGGAAGTGCTAAGATTTAGCATTTGTTATTTTAGAGGGCTGCAAATAGATGACCAAAAAAAAAATATTAAAAAAAATTACATGACTCCTCAAGAAACTGTTTTAGGAATTGAGTAGCACAGAAGCATGTATGTCCAATACGCTTATTTTTCCCTAAGGAGAAGTTATAATTTCACTACAATCTCCTTGAATTTAAAACAACAAAGGAGGTATGTATCTGAATATCAAAGCTGAAGTCCCCTGATGTACCAGCTCCTAACTGTATATGCAAATAAAAACTTAGCTAGAATGTGGGAGAACTCAGATCTGGTCTATGAAATAGGGAGCTTTTTCTTACTTCTTGTAGGTATTTTCTTTTACTAAGAAGAAAAGCTTCCACGAAATGTATGCAGAAAGAATAAACCTAGTTATGCAAATTCAGCAGAGGATTTTTGGATCTGTACAAAAGGAACTGATTTTTCAATGCTCAGTATTCAGATAAATTTGAACAAAAAGCTATAAAACAGTGCAGATTATGAAAATCCTTGACTATTCCAAATTTAAAGAACATAAGTTCAGGATATATTTCAAGTGTATAGTTTCTTATTTTAGACAAGATCCACTGATTACAGAACTTCATGTATTGCAAACTAACTGTCAAATTACCAAAAAAATCATTGACGTCAGTGATCTTAATTTGCTCGGCAAAACCTAACTTCAGCAGTTTTTTTGGAAAGGTTAAGTTGATAAAAGTGATTTGGTGGCACTACCCAGCAGTGCTCTAAGTTATCCTAGTTCTAGTCGTTTCTTTCATATTAATGTATAGCTTTGTTCTTTATCACAATCCAAAAGACCTGTTTGCCAGATCTGTACAGAAGCTTATGAATAATTCATTCCATAGACAGAACAAGTCCATAGTACAAGTTTATTTTAAAACTTCTTTGCATTTGTAAATTTAAAATTTTTATTTTAAAAAACTTTGATTTAATAATTTTTTTTTTATAATTCTATGATTTTGTGCAGAGACCAAATGTGTCATCTTTTATGCAGGACATAGAAATCAGTTTTCATTTTAAACTCAGCATTTCCTTTCTCCTGGATGTGTTCCTGATTTGTATGTTTGGAGGAGGAAGTGGCATTTAGAGGGGCAGGGGTAAAGTCCCATAACTCCCTGGTGTTGTGTGGAGAAACACTGAACACCGACCTTGGGGGAAGCAATAAAAACTGAAGCCAACTTTATTTATACACTGCATTATATTTAGGAAGCAATACTCTGATGTGGTGCCAGAACATACTTGGTAAAAAGTCTTTAATGCACAGCAAGGGTTAGTTGTCTAACGAGATATGAGACAATTATATTAATCAACTATGTCTTTTCTTACTCTCTCAGGGTAAATAGCTGCACAGTGGTTATGCCTGATTTTTATTAGGTCTGCCAAAATTAACTGCAAGTTAGAGTTCAGGAAGCTCCTAGAGACATCTCGCTGATATTTGTCTTGCTATGGCTGCTGTTTAATTTCTCTAGATGGAGCAGAATATTTATGCCAGGTGGTAGATGGCTGTCCTTGCTTTTTCTTAATTCCTAGGTTATGACTGTTACAGTTATCTTTATACTTCAAACACATGAAATTACCTTGAAACCATTCTGACATCATTTTTTCCTGCATATATCCCGATTTTGACATTGTTAATAGGCATCCAAAATCAACTCACTCACACACCCCCCCAAACTATTGGTTATACAAAGCTTCATGCGCACTCTGACGCCGTTTGCACTGGCACGTTGTTTATTAGCTACTTGTTCATATACAGATGTCTTCCTTTTACAGGTCGTATTTGTAGATATGATTTTTGCTTCTTTGTACGGAGGACAGTAGTCCCACAGCACGCTTGCCTCCTGTGAGAGGAAGGGAGAAACAGGCATCGTTGTGGATCATGCAGGGGTGCCTTAGTATCACTCACACGGCTTTTCAGTGTGTACTGGTTTATCTTACTCGTTTCCTTGCAGTGGACCGTTCCTCATGGGTAGTACACAGATTCCCACATTCAGAAAATATTCAAGGCAGCTTGTGAGCAGAAAGCTTCTTATTTAAATGTAGTAGTAACTGTATTTCTTTTAATTATTATTATGATGTAGACAATGCAGTGAATGTATGTGGAACTGCACAAAGGGCTGCAATACAGACACTCCCGTGCCCTCCTTGGTCGCCTGTAGAAATGATGTGTTTGAGAACCAGAAGCGAGAGGTTTTTGATCCTTTGATCTCCATGGGAACACATACAATTAAACTCAAGCAGCGAGAAAGGAACCGCGCTGCCGAAAGCCCCGTGTGATGATCGCAGCACCTTTATTTCAGCAGCAGCATTAGCAACAACAGGAGCCAACTGTCTAAATCCTCCCTCTGTTCAGCTCATCCTGGACATTGTCTGAAGTGGGATTTGGAGAATACCACATCCAGAGAAAAGCAAGTTTAGAGGGATTTTGTTGATATCAGATTTGAACCAGACCTGATGTGGTGTGTTTTTCTGAAGTTAGAAAAGCCTCCAGCTGACAGCTAATGCAGGTATCCATAGTCAGATAGCACAGAGTGTTAATGTACGTACAGCGTAAACAGACATAATGCCTTGTTTATGTTTTAGGCACATTCGTGTGTGATAAATATTAACTATACATTGCAGAATATAATGCCAACAAGTCAGTCAACAGACTACACAGTAAATGAGAGCGGGAAAAAAAAAGAAGTATTTTCATCCTGATTGAACAGTAGGTCCCTCAGAGAGCTCAGGAAGTGTACTTACACATCACTTTTGGGCACCTGGTTTAAGTTCCTAAATTAAAAGCATCATTCTATAGTTCACTCCAATGGGACAAGGAGCCTTTTTCTTTCCTTTTCCTGTTCAGGTCCCTAATCCAGTTGCTTTATCTCTTGTCTCCATTAGCATTATTTGGGTCAGCAGAGTGGTTTTGAAATAAATTTATTCACCACTCCTGCTTGCCATGCTTTTGCAGGAAAGCGAGAAGTTGGGGTTTCAGTTGAGACTGTCCCAAAAGATGGGGCCCAGGATCACTCCAGCTGCCAGGAGGCGTTCAGTCTACAGAAGCAGACTGGAAAAGATTCAAAGTAAAGCCTCCAAACTGCAGGTGGTACAGACACTTTTGCCCTCCGGATCAGTTCTGGCTGTGCTGCCCTGCTTGCTGCTGCAGACGCAGCCTGAGACAGCTGCCCAGTGTTAGCCGCTGTAAATACCCCCACGGCATTTGCTCACGGTGGCACAGAGACCTGCAGTATTGCCAGAACTGAACCCATGTGGCAGAGACTCAATGCAGAAAGGTCCAAAATCATCTTGAAACCATGATTACTGATTTCCTGAGAGGCTGTTTGTGGGGAAAGGTATTAATTAATTCATGTTTAAACAATTTCTCTGGAGTACTAGCACACTTTTTAGAATGGCCAGGCTCTCTCGACTTGTGGTATTGTCCACAAACTTTCCCACAAGTTCTTCTTGCAGGACTTTGCACAATATTGCCTATGGCCAGAACACTATTCCAAATGTGGAGCTGCAGTAATGCCTGTTGTGTTGGTTTGCTTAGGGTGTCTGAGACTCACTTACGTCACGTGTCAGCATCAGCATTTATGCTGGCTGCAGCTGGTTGCAAATTCAACAGCTGAACATTTTTCTCATTGCAGAAAATGCTGATTCATAATGAAATTATGCAAAAGTTCACTGGAAGTCACAAAAAAGTGTAATTCATTAAAAAAAATTAAGAAAAATCTAGTTCTTATAGAACTCCAACATAGATAACTTTTCTTTACTGAAGGATCATTGCTGTCTAATAGATTAAGCACTGAAAGAAGAAATGAATAGTCTATCTGTTAACTTGCTCAGACATCTTGGATCTTATTCCGCCTATGTCTCATTTTCACATACTGATGTAAAATGTTTTTTTCTATCCCAATATGAGAGAAAAGAAAAGAAGATGTATCTCTCTACAAAGTAAGTGCAGAGGTAGCCATTTTTATTTCACTCATACAGCTCAGCTCGGTATTACAGTGCATATTGAAAAGGCTGAGGCGGCTCTGTGAAAAAGAACACAAACAAAATCTGCTCAAGGAAGGAGAGCTGGTGGATCTTCAAAGCCTATCACTCATAAGATAACAAGCTTCCCCAAAATAGGAATGCAATTTCTTGGTTAATACTTTGAGGAAGCAAAATACGAAACCCTGACAGTGAGCTGCTGGAGCCAGTAACCCAGCAGAGGGGACGCTGCAGCAGCCTCGTGCCCCCTGGTCCAGCCAGCATCGAACCTGAGCGTGTATTGCCAGCAGGCACACATGCACACTCACGCAATTCATACACATATATAAGTATATATAGCTGAGCACATAGGTGGTACCTGGGGGCTCTCCTTGCCCCTGGGTCTCCTTGCCGCCCCCCAGTCTCCCATCCCTGCGCGGGGATCAGCCTTGTAGCGCACAACCTGACAGATGCAGTGTGAGGCACTGAGAGAGCTGCTTTCCTGTGTAATTAAAATGTGTGAGCTGAAGGTATATTTGCAGCACGCAGCTAAGCAGGTGAGAAACCCGAAGACGTAAACAGGAGCTGAGAAGTGTGCGTCTCCCCGAGTGAGAGCTGAGACCTGGCTGACACAGAAATATTGCCTGGGAAGCCTTGCGTAGCACAGAATATATAGAGGATATTTTTTTTTCTGTTCATCACTAAAATACAACTAACATTTATCTTTTTCCCCCGTAGGTTTATATTCACCGCTATAATATATCTACAAATATCTTTTTTATGACTTTGAACTGAGCTGTAAATTTAAGCTTTTGGTCAATATAAACTCCCACTCTGGGGCATATTCCTTACTCAGAGCTTGGTGAGGCAGAAGAGATGGTCCAATTCATTGCCAACGCTCGTCTCCCATGCAGGCAGTTGCCCACTTGCCCTGCCAGCGCTGTGTGGTGTCTCAGTACCCCGTTGCTCACAGGCCAACTGAGCAGGCAGTCTTGTAGCTCTGAAGGAGACTGAAAAAACCCAGATGTGCCGCCCATTGCAGTGGGATTCCTTCTCACAAAAACGTGGGTGCTCAGCTGCTGGCCGGGGCGAAACCGCGACAGTTGTACTTACCCTAAAATGACTGTCCTGAAGGGTGCGTGTGTGCGTGTATATATATATAAAATATATGTATCTATAAATACTACTTTTTGAGCTTTGCATCTTTGAGAGACAGTTATGTTTTCAGATGTACGACGGCCAGAAATGTAATTGCAAAGACTCTCCTATAGGTGTCTCTGAACACTCACATGGATTTTTGTTCAGATTAACATTAAAATGTCATACTGACATCACAAGATCTGACAACATTGACATGAATGAAAATGTTGGCATATATGATGGTGGGAGCTTGCAGAACTAAGGAGTTTCTTGGACTGGCAATTGAGGAACTTGTGGAGCTCTTGATTTAATAACAAGCTTTTATTTTCCACAATTAAAACAAGTTAATTTATTAAAATGCACTAGTCATTGGGCTTCTTTTTACCTAGTAGTTAAAATATCTCCAACATTTCAAATTGAGGTACCTAAGTGTAGCCAAGAAAAAAACAAGTAAGGAATTTTGGCTATAATTGATAAACACTGACTTCCAGTGAAGATAACGTGATTTTTACATTTTTAAAAGATTATTTTAAATTTGAAAAACTCTTTCTAAGACTATTTTTTCTGATAACACACCTGAAAAGTGAATGCAGAAAACATTAAATCTTAATTGAAACATATAAATGTAAAACTTGGTCCTTTAGATCCAACAAACTTTAGAGATCTGTACCAAGCTTTTTAACAAAAATGCTAATTGATTTCTAAGTGCTGTGGTTGTTTTGAACTTTGACTGTTAGTCTGCTATAACTATTTGCTCATGTTGAGTGGTCCTTGAAACAGCCTTTACAGTGAATGGTCAAATGTTAAGTGGATTTTGTGACGCTCCTGGGGATGACAATCCTTCTCACCCTGAAGCAGGAGGCTGGACGTCATTACATTGAGTGTGCACAGACACAGGTCTTGGAACATCAGTGTTTGTTTGAAAACAACCACAACCACAGTATTTGGGAGCTCTGCATTTGGGGAGAAGAAATCCACCGCCTTCAGATCTAGGGCGTACACTGTGCGGGAAACTGACTTGGGTAATGGCAGTGACCTCCTTGCTTTTAAAGTCTGTTGATCCAATTGGTTATTTGTTCCCTAACCCTTTGCTTCTCATGCCCATAGTTTTGACTGCCTTTCTCTCTTTTACCATTCTTCCCAAATTCATTTTCCCATACCTGTATGGCCTGTCTTGTTTCTGTTACTCTGCAGTTTGATCACCATTACTCAAAGGACTCAGTAATTGGTAAGTTTGTGCCTTTTTTTGTTGTTGTTTTGTTTTGTTTTTGCTTGTTTGTTTGTGTTTGGGTTTTTTATTATTAATATTATTATTATCCAACACTTTTCTATTTATAGGCTTTCAAAAAGAGGTCAGAACAGAACCAATCTGGTCAAGAAACATTTAGTCAATTTAGATATTTACATACTCAGAAATGGATGTTATTGGAACAAGACAAATAAATAAACTACCAACAAGTCAGTCTCTACCATCAAAACATATATAAATCTTAGAAACATTGAAAAGCCTCAAAGGAGCCTGTTCAAGGGAAGCCACTTCAGTAATATTTATGGCCTTTTTAATCACACTGTAACTGTGTGATACTGTTGATCTTATTCATCTTATCATTTCATACTGTTGAGCTTATTCATTTGATGAATATAAAGTGTCTCGACATAATTCTCGTCAGGTTGAGCTTTGGTACTGGTGTATTCAGAACACAGAGGGATGGCAATACCCTTTCATCAGACTGTAAGTGTAACTCAAAAAATGTTTCTCACCATCAGGAAATAAGGGGGGAAAAAGGAGAGAGAGGACGTTAGAGGGAGCTGTTGCACAACGGAAAAACCCCAATCCAGTAATTCAGAAACCTTTCCTTTCCTGTAGGCAAAATAATAATAATAAATATAATGCAGAAGAAAAAGAGAGGGGAGTGAGTGTGTAGGAAAGAAGCCATGACAGTTATAAAAGGAAATACGATTACGCTCAGCGATTTGATGAACACGTCCCGTAATGCTGATCTTTGGGACGGCAAGGCTGGGCTGCTGTGCTGCAGACAGTCTGCTTAAAAATGTCAGTGTAACAGTCACCCTGCAGCCACCCGAGTCCTCGACCTAATTAATTTTGCATGGCTTGGCAGGGCATCCTTCAGGTTCATTCATTACTTCTAAGAATAAAGCTTGTGCTGCTCTTCGTGCTGGGGAGAAAGCGTGAGAGGGAAAGGCCGAGGAAGACGTCGTGGTTTGGGGAACTGCCCCTGGGCAATCAACGTTCAAAAGCAGAATGTTCAAAAGTGTCACCTGGCAGACACTTACTGACCTGTCTTTTCCCTGGCTCGATCTTTCTCTGTGCTGTTCTACCCTGGGCAGTGGGTCTGATTTCAAAGGGTGCACCCACTGGTGGGGAAAGAGTGACTCCCACTTTTTTGAGGAACTGGGCTTCATTGTCGTTAACTAAACCACCATGGAACTGCTTGCTCCTTTCTCTTTCACGCATGAAAAATGCAAAGCTTTGAGCTTGTTCCCCCGCAAGAACGTAATTTCTTTGCTCCTGTCATCCACATGAAGAATTCAGATCATAAAAATGGGACAATTTTGGGCTGGACTTGATAATTTATGACTGTTTTCCAGATTCTGTAGATTATTAATACAAATGGGACTGACTGAACAGTTAAGAATGAAGATCCTTAGAAGACTCCACAGTTAGGTTTCAGAGTAGTAAATGAGACATTTTTTAACAGAGGACTCGGTGAAATTCAGTCTTAGCAGAGAATAGTAAAGGCAGTCACTTTTATGTTCCATGTGTTTGTGGTTTTGATTTTCCCCTCCTTTAAAAACAGTAATTTGCAAAGCACAGCAGGGACCTGCACTCACTTTTTTTCTGTTCCAAGCTGTTATTTCCTCAAAAATCCAGAGAACATATTTGCTAGGTTGAGATTAATTCAATCTGACCTTTTTGGTGAATGGTCTAGTATCTGATATTTTCCTAAATTTTCATAGATTGTGCAGAATATCAGGCAGTTGTGAACTTATGAGATCTTTTTATTATTTTTGTGTATTGTCAATATTTTAATATACACAAAAGAAAGCTCTGTATTTTGGAATTTACTTAGATTGTGAAATGTACTTTTTTATCAAACCTCTTCTTTTGGTGTAGGTTTGCTTTTCAGTTATTTTAGAGACACTCCCTCAGTCTACACGCTCAGTCTGAAACGAGAGAATCTATAGAATTGGGATTCCTTATTAGTAGTATTACAATCCTGACAAACTCCAAGATATGTTGAACTCTTAGAAACAATAATAGATAAGGAACTACAGAAAATTCTTTTCACTCAGGACTGCAGCTTGAAGGCCTACACATAGACCTTTTAAGGGCAGAAAATTAGATGAAGAACAGTGTTTCCATCCCAGTGACTAACTATTCCATTCTGTGCATTCTGGACATGCTTTTTTGCTATATAGACTTTCAAAATTAATTTCAGATAAGGATTAGTCTCAATGATTATTTTTTTTTAAAGGAAAATAAAAGCAGAAGTAAAACCACTAAAATAAAACCCTTTGGAGGAAGAACACAAAGTCTCCCTCAATCTGTTTATCCCTCTATTTCGAATTCTCTCACAGCTTTAATCTTCCTGCACATGGTAAGCAGATTATTTAATTTTACATTCTCTCTGTAAAAATGTATCAGTAGATGCATTTACCATACTGTTGAATACATGAAAGAAACTTATTCAAATCAAATTAAAAATAATCTTAAAACTAGAATGTTTAAGTATGCCTTTTTGTTATTCAAATGAGTGGCCCATATGAGTAACTCTGATAAAAACATGATATCGACTGGAATTTTTGATTTATTGGTGATTTTGTACCTTGCTGGAATGACAATTTCTATTCAGTGCAGTGGATCAAAGATTTTTGTATTTGAGTATAGTCAAATTAAACTAGACTTGGATCTTTATATTATGGATACTAGCTTTCTTGAAATAGGATGTCATTCTATACTATTCCCTTCCAGAATCTGAATTCTTTTACAACTCAGGAAACAAATGGAATAATGTAAAATTATAATGATAGATAAGTTTATTTTTGTGTATTCAATAGTGTTGAAATATTGGGGGGTGGGAAGGGGTTGTATCCAAATGATGAACCTTCTGGTAAAGATCCCTAAGCCTACAAGGAATTTGATTTTAAAATATAGATAATGAACTGGAATCTCTGCATGTTACTTTGAAGTCAGGATCTCTGTTGGTCCTTACCACCTTTCTGTTCTAATATTTAATACAATGTCTGAGATACACATGAGAATATCATTATGTGCATAGAAGAAATGTCCTTTACTGAATTGCCTTAATTTCTTCCACCTTGGCTGGATACTCAATTGGCAGTCATGGATTCTTCAAACACAATTAGAAAACACGGGATTGATGTAGTCTTGGTGACCTAACTGGCCCTACCCTGCCACTTCTGTCAGAAGTATTAGACCAGGATACAGGAGGCAGAATGGAAAACCCTCAACCTCATTGGTGGTGGTCTGGGGAAGCAGCTCTGTCCTCACCCCTGGGCAAAGGCTCACTGAAATTGAGCTCACTGTGCTCAGCACTTCTGGAAACAATTTGTGCTTCTGTCTGGAGCTGCAGTCAACAATGATTCTCTGAAGTAGGAATCTTACCTTGATTTTTTTTATTTTTATTTTTTTGATCCCCTTTAGATTACCTTCTGAGAACTGATAATGGACAAAACACAAAATGCTTAAAACCAAATGTGAGCTTTAGATATATCTTTGGAAGAATGGGGTGAATTGGTTTGGGAATAGTACATCTGGGAGAGACATTTTCCTCTTGTCTTCCTTCATTCTATTTTATCACATGAAGAAGACAGACAGGTTTCTGAAGATGTTGAATTTCAAAATGTAAGAAAGAAGATTATATGGTGTGCAGAAAGTCTTTCCCTTCTGAAATACCTCACAGTTATGAAATAGTGATCACAAATACAGAGATCTCTAAATCTCACAGCTGTCAGCGTGGTTTGCTGCTGAGACTGGCCTTTCTTTCTCCAGCAGAAGAAGAGGTAGGTAGCGCCTAAAGCTTACTTTGACCTCTTTATTCTATCTACAGGGGAACTTCTACTACAGTGTTACACGAACATCCTTCCTGAAATAGGTTATTTTGTCTTTTCTTAAGCAATTGTACCTGATTTTTCTCAAATAATGCTTTATTACCCCATTATGTATTTCTGTCCAGCTCTTCTGTTTGTAGACTATGATTTGGTTGGCGTCCCCTATAAATCCTGATTTTGAATATTCTCTGTCTCACCCTTTATCATAGCGTGTTTTACATGACTTCTACATACTGCTTCTATGGACTGGGGAGTCAGCTGAGATCCACGTGTGAGGCTGTAAGGAGGCAAAGGTAGGAAGCATAGCTGCAGTCCTTAGAGAAAAAGAGTTTTCCTTGTGTAATCCAGTTAGGAGCAGGTATGACTTGAGACTTCACCGTGACTGGAGCCAAGATGAAAACTTGCTTCCGGTGTGTAAAGCCAGGTCACTGGACAATCATTCCTGGATTTGTGAGGATCCTGAACTGCTTGGCACAATGAAGTAAGGAGGGTATACTGAACTCAGAGTGTGTGCAGTTCCTTCTGCAACCCCTCGAAGGAAAATGAGTTAAGCTCCTATGAAGGTAAATGAGGAGTATATCAAGTTAAGATATTCAGACCAATAAATAATAAATAAATAAAGTCTTCAGGGAAAGATCATCAGCTGAATGCAGAAAGAAATAAAGGACAACAGACCTCTAACTATTTTACTTCATTATGCAAGAGTACCAAAATCAGTGACACGCTGATTCTGTGGACTATGCCTGGAATAATCCTGTCCAGGTATTCAAGCCGCTCTTACTGAAACACAGATTACCTAGCAGTAAGATGCTATGTGTTGTGTTCTGCATGACAAGTTGACCTAATTGCGGCCTGCCAGTACCTAAAGAGGGCCTACAGAAAAGCTGGAGAGGGGCTGGTTACAAGGTCAGGGAGTGATAAGACAAGGCGTAATGGCCTTAAGCTGCAGGAGGGTAAATTTAGATTAGATATAAGGAAAAAATTCTTCATTATGAGGACAGCGAGGCACTGGAACAGGTTGCCCAGAGAAACTGTGGATGCCCCCTCCCTGGAAGAGTTCAAGGCCAGGTTGGATGGGGCTATGGGCAACCTGGTCTAGTGTAGGGTGTCCTTGCCCATGGTGGAGGGAGGGTTGAAACTAGATGGTCTTTAAGGTCTCATTCAATCCAAAACCATTCTATGATTCTGTGATTCTATGTGAGAGCATGGCTGACATAGCGTTCCCTGGATGGTCTCCTCTGTTTCTCCTTTGGAAGAATTTTGATCTTTATTTTCATTACTCTGACTTTTTGATTTTTTTAACAGCTCATGTGCTGTTTCAGATAGACCTGAAAGATCATGATCTTCAATGGACAAAACTCTAAATGTACTAGAATATTCGTAAAATTCTGTAACAGACTGATGGATTCTTTGAAGTAAAATTATGTCAGAATGTGGTTGAAACACTGACAAAAAATGGCAATTTTAAACACTTCTAGCTGTAAGAATTATACTAGTACTATTTGGGCTACCTTTGTAGTATTTTTATCTCAGTAACCACTATCACTACTACTGTGATCAATAATATAACCAGTATTACTCAATAATGAGAATCAGTTAAGTATTGATATTACTCTTGCTGCTGACTACCATGGAGTTTTAGATGGTAGTAATTTACCATCTGTTTGAAAGAGTAGAAATCAGTATAACATATAGAATTATAGAATAACAGATATAAATACAGATGTATGACTGAAACTTCTAGAAACAGATTAAATCTGGCAGACTGAGCTGCCCATGGAAACATCTACCATAATACCATGCTATTCATGGCTGCGAGCATGTGAACTAATGCTACATCTCAAAAATCTTTGGCAGTAAGTCTCGTGATCCCAATCTTCCATTCATGTGATTCACCAGAAAAGAGATATTTGAGACAGTGAAGCCAGACCTCCTTCAGTTATGCATGTACCTCCGCAATCTGAGCTACCTATATGAAATTCTGTGCTCCAGTCATTATCCAGTTTAACTCTTTTGTACCTTTGATTAACACGTCAGTAAGGAAAAACCATGTATGATTTGGCCTCAAAGGGTAGTCTACCACCTTCTGAAGGCTAGTTCAATGAGGTTCATTTGCCTAAATCAAGACATCTAAATATTAGACACCAAACCTGAATTGATCATCTTGATTTCCTCTGCAGTCATGGAGAGAAATTTTTGCAGAGAAGTCTTTGCAGATGAAAAGATGGCGTTCCTCTGATGGTGGGTACTGTATGTACATCTGAGCAGCCAGTCTAGGCACTCTTTTTAGCAACAAATTCTGCTAAAGTTTGATTCATCTCATCTGCCATAAACATCTGCGTTATGATAACAGATCACACTTCAAATATCTTACTGCTCCTCTTTATTGAGTGCAAGGTAACTGTAACTGATTATTTTTCAAGGAGATGTTTTGTGCCCTAAATACCACCTGTGCTGGATCCAGTGAAGAGCTGATTTTTTGAAAGACTTTATTCTCCAAGTACAGTGCAATGCTGAAAAAAAAATGCACTGAATAGTTGCCTGTGGATATCATGGGGATTGGGAAAG
Organism: Psophia crepitans; assembly: GCA_013399095.1. Lineage (NCBI taxonomy): Eukaryota > Metazoa > Chordata > Aves > Gruiformes > Psophiidae > Psophia > Psophia crepitans. The sequence continues at coordinate 24,746 of VWZZ01007438.1, read as the reverse complement.
GTGAAAGTGGGATGGGGAAGAGTGATTGATCCAGGGTTAATGAACTGCCATGTACTTAGCCAGTGATATGTACTTGTGAAGCATGTTAGACACTGAGGAAAAAGTAAAAAAGGGAAATCACAGACCAGCTGAGGACAGACTAATGAAAAATAGCAGACCTTTGGTCTCCAATGAGGTCTTGCCTGAAAGCAGCTACGTATTAGATTGTTTCTACCAGCTGGTTCACCCATTTGGGTGAGGGTCTGATTTTGAAGTGGCATTTTGAGATTCCTGGCCTTGACTACAGATACTGCACTCCTACCTCTGCAAAAAGATAACTCTATCCTAGCTGTCAGTTTATGTCTGTCTGGTGGGTTTCTAAACCTCCAAAAGCTTGCTTGGCTACACAAAAGTAACTGTCCTTGTGGCACTGTAGAAGGGAAATGTGTCTCATTGGTAGGCTGCCCTGGGAGGAGAAGAAATGCTCTTTATTACTCAACCTCACAAAACGTTAATCATGCTAATGTATTTCTTTGTAAAGTAAGGAAAGGTTATTCCTTTCATCCAGGAGCCCATGGCTTTGCCTCTAGGATGTGCTACATATAACAGCTGCGTTGATACATTCTCAGTATCAATGCCACCTTCAGCTCTCCGGAGGTCCAGGGGGCCACTCCAAAATGTAATTTCAAGCAACAACTTCTGTCACCAAAAACCACGGCAGGCTCAGTGCTTCAGTGTTGTTAATTTTTGTTCTTAAAAAAAATCAACAACAACAACCACCCCACCCCCCCCAAAATACTTCATACCTTTATTTTCTTGGTTAGTGCCTCCTATAACACCATATTCTTCTGGCATAGCTCTTTTTAAATGTTCCAGTTCAATTTCACAGAAAAGTTTGAAGCCTCTTCTTGTATAATTTTCCTTTCTCAGTCATTATCCATTGCAAATAATTCTTCTGTTTCCTTAAATTGAAGCTGTAATGCACAATCTTTTCCCAAAAATATTCTCTAGTTATCCAAAGCTAGAGAGCAGTGATACTGTTTCCAAGCCAAATTTTTACCACTAAATTAGATTATTACAAAGCACTCCAATTCTATACATGCAAAAAGGAAGAACAGCATAACAAAAAACTTAGTAGAAAGTAACTTGCAAAAAGGAAATAAACAAGGAAAAGTTGGTGGTAAAAAAAAAGAGGTAAAAAATTATCAGACAGACCAAAAGTCTGATTATAATTTAAAATAATGGCTAACAAATTGCTCACGTCTAAAATATTTCTCTTGAGTTGGCTATTGTAGTCTAGTAATGACAACGGTGATGCAGCATACTGTGAAAATGCCACACCTTTACTATTATTTAATTCCCTGCTTATACACATAATTATGCATTATTTGAAGTGCCAAGAAGCATTGGAAAAATAGGTTAAAGAGGCTCTTTCCTAAGACCTTCTCTAAAGTCCAAAACACCTTCCTCATGGAATCAATTGGTGGTGACAGAAGCCTAGCTAAGGAAGGAAGTGTTAAGAGATCATTCAAGGTGATGTGCTCAGTTGCAGCGATCCAGTCCTGACTAGACTTCACCCAGGAGGCCCTGGTAAAAGCCAGAGTGTGACTGAAGGTCAGCAGCAGAGCAAGACAAAATGATGTTGAACTCAGGTGTCAGGAAACTGAATTGCCTGAGTATGGTTCTGCTGTTTTGACCACGTAAAGCTTGTCTATCCGGTGCACAGTTTAATACCATAGACTGCCCTATAAAATACTGAGTCTACGAACCCATTTCAATTTCAACAGCAAGATTGACCCAGAGCAAAGCCCCACCATCTGCCATCAGTTTTGAAAGAAGTAACGTGATGGTGCTGAAAGGACATCTTGTGCAGTTTATGTAGACTAAAGGAACACACTTTATATGTGAAACAGAGAATTCAGTATTATTCTAATTGAAATATTTTAGAATACAATACACTTAAAACAAACTGTTATTATTAGCTCAGTGACAATGACACTAAAAATCATAGTCTAAATTATCTACTGAATACAGAAAAGCCTAATAACACAGTACAGTATCTATCAACCTTTTCAAGGTATTCTCACCCTTTCTCTAAGTGTTGAGGTTGATGGCTTTGGTCTATATGAATGGTTTACAGAAAGCCATCAGTGTCCCAAGTCCCTTAGCTGAAGAAATATTATTTTAGAATTGAGAGACGACTTCCTCCTCTTTGCTGAGAGGAGTATGATGTTGATAGTTATTTCCTCTTCACTGGTATCCACTCATGCTATTTTTAATACGTGCTCTAGCACAGTCTATGCCTTGCTTTTTAACTCATTGGTCTCCAATTCCATGTTATATACAAATCTACTGTATACGGTGTCCATTATATATAGTGTACTGCACTTGCTCTTTGTTTTCTTTGTCTTTTCTTTACCTGTAAAAACGCTCCCAAGGATGCGTTAAATGAGCAGTAACTGGCCACTGGTGATTTGATTTTAGCCCTTGTGCCTGCATTCACACTTTTAAGGTCTTAGCTAGCATTGCAAGCTTGTACTCCTCTATGTCAGACGCTTATTCAGGATCATCAGCAGTTCATTCTATGTAGGGTAACTACATGTTATCACCATCTATTACTTTCAGAAACAGATCAAAATAATTGTAACAATAGGCATTGCATGTTACAATTGCAAAAAGCTAAACAAGAGTAACAATAATTGGATGACAGTCACCTTATCATTAGACAACTGATGTTACAGCTAAAACAAGCAAGCTCCAGGCAAGCCTAAGATAAGTCCAGGCTAAGCAAGCCTGACAAGACCCAGTTATGAGGCCTCACACAGGCAGTAAAATGCCCTTAGCCTTTTATTAGAAAAAGCAATACCATATCTATTGGGCTACATGAAACTACCCTTTTTCTGGTTTAGTCTTCCTCAGTTGACAGTAATGGTCTCAAATGAAAACCTCAAGATCTTAGCACTGCTGCAGGGTTTGCAAGTACCTTTTCTTGCATACTTCATGGGGAAACAAGGCCCAGGAGAACCAAGGTCTTTCTTACCTGAATTTGTGTTTTTCATATTGTATGTTCATGTCAATTTTTAAGCACACAACTATGCTCAGAAGTATACCTTCAGCATGCTTCTGAATTATCCATTTTTCCACTATGGCAGCATTTCAGAATATATAATAGAACAGAAATAGGTTGCAGCAGTAGTTATGAAAGTGTAAAAGTATCAGCTATTCAGCTGTATTCTGCTTTTGTGTAAAAAATAGTTTCAAAGGAATTCCATCCTCTGTTTCAAAGTTTTTTGTAGTGGTTGTAAGCAAATCTCCTCTATGGTGATATGCATAGGATAAAATGTTCGTTGTAGGGCTAGTTGTAAGAGGCTTTATATCACCCTCCCTAGATCTGTTTTTTATGATTCAATTAAAATTCAAACAAACAACAAATTCCCTATCTGGATATAAACCCAGGGCAAGACTCAATTGCCCTGACTTAGATGTTACACTCAGGCTAGGGAATTTAGTGTAATTAAGTCAGATGTGAAAGTCTAAAATTAAGGATGGGATTAATCTCACTTGCTTTCCCTAGGAAGTAATGATGGAATGAATGAATCTCTGAAGTGTCTGTTTGTCTCCTCTGACTGTAGAAGGAGGCTAAATAATTTCCTTGATGTATGCAGCCATATCTGGTCTAATAAATCTGGCTGCAAAGGAACTTTTACATGATGAAATATCCATAAACTAAACATCTAGGTCTAAGAAAAGTTAGATGAGGTGAGTGCTACAGCCTAGAAATAATCACATAGACTATTGAAACAAATGCACTGATTTAGCATGACACTTGGACTTAGAATATGTTTATGTAGACAAGTCACATTTTTTCCACCCAGTAAGGCAGGAAAAGGATATATGTCACTAATAAAGGAGAATCTAGATGTGGTGGTTGTCACCTGCACTCTTACGAAAACTTCTTGTATTTAACTCTTCTGTACTGAGCACTTCTATGCCCATAAATCCTATGATGTATCTTAATTCCATATTTTGTCATGAGTCTCCTTGTATGATCCAGTTGTGCTGCAAATACCTACCAAGGCGTGCATGACCATGAGGAAAAGGCCACAAATTTAAGTCTGGCATTGAAAGGCCCGTAACGATCAAAAAGATTTGACTGAAACAAAGACAATTTCACCACTATCAAACAAGTCCTGTAAATGAAGTAGGCAAATAAGATTCTTAGAGATAGAAGTTGTGTTTATTTTCAGTAAAGTACAAATATGCTTATCAACGTAAAAATATACTTTATAGAAGGTGACAGTGCAGTTTGGGCTGTTAAGGTGGGCAGGCAGGCAATCCAAATGTCACAAGACAGGGCAGCATAATATATCTTAGCTAAGAAGAAAAATGGGTCAGAGAGAGTGCAGGCAAAGCAGGAATTTTCTCACTTGCAGGGCACAGTGGCTGGCAATTCCTCCTGTCCAGTCAGAGCAGTTACATTACATGATCAGATTTTTGAGGAATATTCACTTTCCTTCTTACTATATCAAGCAGGTGGGTGGGGGTTTATCTGTTAGTCAAGGTTAACTCACCACATTCATTTATTTATGTAAGTGTTGTCATGTTGTTTCATTATTACCTTAAACATAAGGAAATTGTATTTGGCATTTATTAGAGTAGGCAGGGAAGGCCATCACATTAGAAGGTTTTCTGTGTATTATGATTCAGTAATCCCTGATATTGGTTGCTCTCACAAAAGATACTCCTGTCAAACAAGTGAGGTCATTTCTATCTTGCTTTTTCTAATAACTCATGCATTTTTTTTTTGCTTAGAAAAAAGCAAGCAGTACTTAACAACCACAAATCCAAAACTCAAAAACGTCAATTTACAGAAAGTTACTCTGTTCTTGACCTCTACTGTTGAATGTTTGGCAAATAATTGTAGAGAGTATAGGTAATATAGCTAATCTTATCTTTGAAGGAAGACAGTGAATGGGGTTCTAATTTCTTTTGCTTTCTATGTTATTCTCAAAAAACCTTTTCTTTTGATATTAAAAAAAAGAAAAAAAAACCCAATATAATGTATTCAGAGTATTTTCATAGCTTATTTATGTTGCCTATTTAGATGGAGACTGAATCACCAGATGATTACGGTTGGTGTTATGGTCTGCAAGGATATACTTTGTGCCTGCCAGTACTAAGAGAGCAGACGGAAGTGTCTGAGGCCTCTGTTGCACTAAAGTACTACGTAATAAAATGAACATATTGATTCATGCCTCAGAACAGTTTATGTTGGGGTTTTTGTTTTGTTTTGTTTTGTTTGGTTTATTTTTATTTCCAGTACTGCTGTCCTAAAATTATGCTTAAATTTTGGAAAAGTATTGGATATAGTAGTGGTACATTAAACATTAGGTGCATTTGGCAAGATAATTTTTTGTATAGCTTTTTTTGTGTGAGAACGATTCGACTCAATTTACATGTCTGCACTAGAAGTGGCTGAATGCAACAAAAAGTCCTAACAAATGTTCACATCAGTGAATATTATAAATTTTATTTCAAATTGTAATTTTTGTAGCTTTCTAGAAACAAACTAATAGGCACATTTGATTACATTTATTCTGTGTCATGACTACAACAGAATTATATTTGAAATGGTTGTTTCACTATCTTGAAAGTTAGTTGTGCTTTTAGGAGGCATATTAATCCAGAACCTTTACATGCCTAAACTGTTCTACCGTACAACAAAATTTGCAAGCAGCAAGTACAGAGTTTGGTGACCATAAAAACATGAGAAGTCCTCTACTGGCTGAGATCAAGTTTGTTTCTGGTAATGGCTCTACAAGACTTAGAGAGTTATTTTATTCTCTTTGTACTTCCCAAACCTGTTGTGTTAAGGATATCTGGATATATACACCTGTAGATTTTTACTGTGCATTTAAGGACCTGTCATCCATGAATTTGCCTAAACCTTTTTTGAATGTGCTGAATTGACTGTCTCCACAGCTGCCTGTAACAAGTTCCAGAAGTTTAGTACATACTCAGTAAACCTTTTGCTTCTACTGCTGAAACAATTTTGAGCAATACGAAAATTATAGAATTTAGCCTCTGGCCACATATTTCATGAACAGAATGGAAATCCATATTTATCGTAGAAGTTTTTTATAGGATGTAATTTTCCCATTCATTGTTATGCTAGGATGTGACTCAGTAGACTATCAGAACACGACACATAATTTTCCTGGTATGTCCTGATAACCTCTCTTTCAGTGCCAAGTTTTTCAGTGATTGCAAAAGGACTTGAGAATTCCCAGCTCCAACTCTACTGCCTGCAGAATATCTAAATGATTTTATGCTTGCTTACTGATAATTTCCTTTAAAGATTTAGGTTTGTAGTACTACGCTTTACAAAGTTTTTGTTTAGATCATTTGCCCAAAGTATGTACTGTGCCTAAAACATGCGCTCTTTCTAGGTGAGAGAATTTAAGATGTGTGATGTTTTGGTTTCAAAATACAGATATGAAAAAATTAATTATAACAGTAAGGATTTCCAGCTGAAAATATTTGTACATTTAGAAAACCTCTTTTTAAACCTACTTTACGCATGCCAACTTTAACTTTTGAATTTTCTAGTATTTCCATCAGCCCTTTATTTATTGAAAAGAGGAGGAAAAATGAAATGCTATGGATAAATCTGTGTGTTCAGATATCATGTTAATTTTCTGCAGGGATGTGGGAAAAAATAACTGATTTTAAAGCAACCAGGATGGCTTTAACACCTTTCTAGAAGCCTCTGAATTTCAAATTACAAATAGCACTCAAAAAGCAGCAGAGCAATAGTGCTGAAAAGAGCACTGAGTGAGAAGATCTGGCCCTTTTGAGCTCACCTTTTTGTGGTGTTATTTCTATCTTTGTGACTTTTTTTTTATAAGGAGAAAACATTCATCTTCATAACAACTCTGATGACAGATTCGAAGTGTAGCGACCTTGGAGAAAAACATTTTTAATGTGGTACTCCAGCTGAAATGAAAATACTGCATTTCATAACATTTAGGTTGCAAACATCGAGAAACAATTTTACATTTGTATGCATCACTCCCTGTTCTTTCTTGTAACCTGTCGTGATGCTAAATAACATTCCTAAATTTTTCTTTTATGTTTTATACTCACGAAACATGTTGGGTGTTGGATATCATATTGCACTATCTTTTTTCTTTCTGGGCAGAAGAAACTATTTTTTAATCAGTGTCCTGGTTTTGGCTGAGATAATTTTGTTTCTAATAGCTGGTATAGTGCTGTATTTTTGATTTAGTATGAGAATAATGTGGATAACACACTGATATTTTCAGTTGTTGCTGGGCAGCTGTAGTGTCTACACTGAGTCAAGGACTTTTCATCTTCTCACACCCTGCCAGGCGCACCAGAAGCTGGGAGAGCACAGCCAGGACAGCTGGCCCAGACTGGCCAGAGGGATGTTCCATACCATATAGCATCATCCTTCCTGCAGAACTGGGCAAGTGAGCTGGGAGGTGGGATTGCTGCTGGGAAACAGAGTGGACATCAGGTTGTTACGTTTACCTCTCGTTGTGGTGAACAATTGCATTTGTACATCACTTGTTTTATTGTTGTTGCTATTATTATTAGTTATTATTATTATTTTCTTCCTTTGCTATCCTATTAAATTGTCTTTATCCCAATCCATAAGGTTTTTTTCCCATTCTCCTTCCCACTCCCTTGGGCAGGCAGGGGAGGGAGGGTGAGTGAGTGGCTGCGTGATGCTTAGCTGCCGCTGGGGTTAAATAATGACAATCAGTTACAATGGCAAATTTGGAAATAGAAAAGCTGTTACTTTGTGGTAGATAAAAAAAAATCTGAAAACTTAATGCTGAATATCTCTAAATGCCTTTGCCATTACTTTTCTTCCATCCACTGTCAAGATGTTGCTACAGCCGCTTCTGCTGATTCATTTTACAGCTTTTTTTTCTGCAGAAATTCTTTGAAACATTCTGTTGAGGAAATTTGTTGAATGTATCCCCCGGCTATAAGAGAAAGATGAAAGCCAAAACTTTATTTTTTTGTGTGTGCCAAATAAGGAATACACAACCCGAAACCCACTGATGATTGCTGCGGTGTTTTTGCCATTTCCTAGCCAATCCTACAGCTTTATTCAGCTTCTCTGGGAACTATTTTTGCTTTGTCAGCAGAAGATACACTATCATGAAATTACAGCTTATATCACCTCTTGGTCTGTTGGCCTGTTATGGCTGCATTTAATTTCCAGTTCATAAAATTTGATGTTTGTAAATGGCAAGCCCATCACTTCTTATCAGAGTATGTCCAGCATAACTGCCATTAATTATAAAACTCTCCATCATCCCAGATTACTGTATTGAAATATCATGAGAAGAAATTACTGCTGGAAATTCTGTCATCATCTGGACATATATTTTCAACTTATTCCTCAAAAAATAATGTAGATTATGCCTCTGGTTATGGCTTGGTGGATATTATTTTAATAATAGATAATGGCTGTTACTGATTCCCTGAATAATTTTTAAAGATAGCAATAGAAAATTTTATCTAAAGGTGAGGCAGGCACATAGGAACCACTGTTCATTTCTGACCTGTATCTGGAAATTAACTTGCTGCTTCCTATGGATTTGAATAAACACACTGTTCTGTTCCTTAAATAAATGATACTCACATAAATATAAGTTGTAAAATTCCTTCTTGCTCATGGGTATGTTCACCTTGTCACACACATACACTGTAATGGGACTGTAAGTGAAGAAACATAGTTATGTGGTCCTGAAGCTTTGCTTAAATAAAGGTCTACTTGGTTAACAGTTATAACTGCTCTTTGAAATCATTGAAGCTGAATCATTATTTACTTGCTGAATCTTGTCCTAAATTTAGTCTACACATCTGAGGGAAAATAATTTTTGATGCACAATTTACTATAAAACATAAGTGAATAACAACGTTGTCAGAGATTGAGATTAGTTGAGATTAGTAGAGCCTTTGGATTATTACCCAGTCCTGCCCTTTCACGAGGGCACCAAAGACATTGCAACAAGAAGCCCAAGGTCAATCAATAGAGATTTCAGAGCCCTGGGAAGAACGCTGAAAGATTCAGGAGCACAGGTAGGTAGTGTTTTTCTCAGTCCTCCCAGTAATGAACGGAGGCACTGAAAGAAACAGACGAGCCCTGGAAATCAACACCTGACTCTGAGACTGGTACTTCCACCAAACTTTGTTTTTTATCATTGTGGAAGAATCTTTGAGACACAAAATATGCTGGGGCCTGATGGGTTGCACCTGTCCTGATGATGATGTCGTCTTTGCTCATAAGCTGGCAGGACAGATGGAGAGGACTTTAAACTAGGATGATGGGGGAGGCGATACCAACAGGAGAGCTGAAGGTAAGACAAGGGTTGGCATGGCATCACCTGATGGTGGCAATGCTAATTGGGAGCATTTATGCTGCTCCTGGGAGCACTGAGGGTTTAGGAGCACATCTCAAATGCTTGTACACCAGTGCATGCACTATGAGAAACAAATAGGACAAACTAGAAGTGTTAGTCCATTTCCAGAGCTACAATATCATTTTTATTACAAATGAGATTTGATGGAATAACTCCCGTAGCTGGAGTGCTGGGTCAGAGAGTTACAGACTGTTCAGGAGACATAGGGAGGGCAGGTGAGGTGGAGGAGTTGCACTACATGTAAAGGAGAGGTTTGACTGTGCAGCCCTTTTAAGTTAGTGACGATATGGTTAGGAGCATCTGCGTAAGGATTAGGTGGATGGAAAACAAAAGAGATGTTGTAGTGGGTGTCTACTACTTATCTCCCAGCAAGGACGTGAGCATTGATGAGCTATTCTATAGACAACTAGGAGTAAACTCTGGACCGGTAGCCCCTGTCCTTATGGGAGATTTCAGCCTCACAGGCATCAACTGGGAAAATGATGCTGCTGTGACAAGCAGGTCTGGGAAATTCTAGAACTTTGTAAGAGATAACTTCTTGTCACAAGAACTCAGTGAGCCAACTAGGAAAGATGCCCTCCTAGACTTGCTTTTTGTGAATAAAGGAGAACTCATAGGAGATGTGATGGTGGGTGGCTGTCTTGGCTGCAGTGATCACAAAATGGCTCAGTTTAAAATTTTTAATGTAGTGAGGAAAAAGGTCAGTAGAGTTGCTACTCTGGATTTCAAGAGAGCAAAGTTTAAGCTACTCAGGGAGCTACTTAGCAGTATGCACTGGGAATCTTCCTTTGAGGGTTTAGGTGTCTATGAGAGCTGGTCAGCTTTTGAGAATCACCTTTTAAAAGTACATGAGAAGGCAATGACATTGTGTCGTAAGTCAAACAAGTGGGTCAGAAAACCAATTTGTCTGAACAGTGAACTCCTCTTGGAACTCAGACAGAAAAATAAATTGTATGATCTCTGGAAGTGAAGCCAGGCTTTTCAGGGTGATTGCAGAACTGTGGTTTGCACATGTAGGGAGAAAACACAAAAGATCAAAGTTGAACTAGAGTTAAAACTGGCCAGTGTTGCATCAGACAACAAAAAAGTCTTTTTAAAGTAAATTAATAGCAAGAGGAGGTCTAAGGAGAATATTGGACCAATACTTGAAGAAGATAGTCATCTAATAGGGATGAAGAAAAGACAGAAACATTCAATACTTTTTTTTTTCGTCTTCCCTCCCCCCAGTCTTTAATATTAATGATTGACCTTGGGCTGTCTGGTCCCCTGAGCTGGAAGACCGCTACTGGGAATAGTGACTTGCCATTTGTGAATGCTGAAATTCTAAGGGACCAGCTGTATCAGGTGAGTGTTCAGAAGTCTGTGGGCCCTGATGGGATTCCCCCCAGAGTGCTGAAAGAGTTAGCAGATTTTAGAGCAGTACCCCTCTCAATCATCTACTAACTGTCTTGGGTGTCTGGGGAGGCCTCTTCTGACTGGAAATAAGCCAACATTATTCCAATTTCTGAGAAGGGTGAGGGAAGACCCAGGAAACTACAGACCTCTTAGATTAACCTCAGTACCTGGAAAAAAAAATGAGGATGATACTGGGTGTTACTGAAAGGTATTTAAAGGACAATGCAATTATCAGCCACAGTAAACACACATTCACAAAGGGAAAGTCCTGCCTAACTAATTTGATATCCTTCTATGGTAAAGTCACCCACATAGTGGGTGAAGGGAAGGTGGTAGATGTAGTTTTCTGGATTTTAGTAAGGCTTTTGATACTGTCCCTCACAGCATACTTCCGAACAAATTATCCAGATGTGAGATTAACAGGTACATGGTGCGCCATGTGAAGAACTGTCAGAAGGGCAGAGCTCAAAGGGTTGTAGCAAATGGGGCTACATTCTGCTGGAGACCAGTCACCAGCAGTCTTCCTCCGGGCTCAGTTCTTGGACCAGTTCTGTTTAATATATTTATCAATGATCTGGATGCAGGAGTTGAATGCCCCATTATCAAGTTTGCTGATTATACCAAATGGGAGGTGCTGTTGATCCTCTTGAGGGACATGAGGCCTTGCAGAGGGATCTAGATCGATTGGAGCATTGGGCAATTATGAAATGCATGAAATCTTGTAGAATCATAGAATTATAGAATGGTTAGGGTTGGAAGGGACCACAAGGATCATCTAGTTCCAACTCCCCTGCCATCGGCAGGGACATCCTACACTAGACCACGTTTCCCAAAGCCCCATCCAACCTGGCCTTGAACACTTCTAGTGAGGAGGCATCCTCAACTTGTCTGGGCAACATGTTCCAGTGCCTCACTGTCCTCATAATGGAGAATTTTTTCCTTATATCTAATCTAAATCTACCCTTCTGTAGCTTAAGGCCATTATCCCTTGTCCTATCACTACATGCCCTTGTAAATAGTCCCTCTGAGATTTTTTGTAAGCCCCCTTTAAGTATGTGAAGGCTGCTATAAGGTCTCCCCGGAACCTTCTCTTCTCCAGGCTGAACAAAACCGACTCTCTTAGCCTGTGCTCATGGGAGAGGTGCTCCAGCCTTCTGATCATCAATTTAAAAAGACCAAATGCTGGATTCTGCACTAAGGAAGCAGTAATGCCAGGCACAAATATAAATTGGGAGAGATGTGGCTTCAGAGCAGCCCTGCAGAAAGAGATCTAGGGGTGCTGGTTGACAACAGCCTCAACAGCAGTCAGCAGTGTGCCTTGGCAGCCCAAAGGACAAACCCTGTCCTGGGGTGCATCAAACACAGCATAACCTGCCCCTCAAAAGACGTGGTTATCCTGCTGTAATGACTGTTAGTGCAGCCTTAGCTTGACTACTGTGTGCAGTTCTGGGTCCCACAATTTAAGAAGGATGTGAAGGTCCTTGAATGTGTCCAGAGGAGGGGAACAAAGCTGGTGAAAGGGCTGGAAGGAATGTCCTATGAGGAGTGGATGAGGACTTTGGGGGTGTCTAGGTTGGACAGAAGGAGGCTGAGGGGTGACTTCGCTGCTCTCTACAGCTTCCCGAGGAGGCGAAGTGGAGAGGGAGATGCTGAGCTTTTCCCCTTGGGATCCAGTGACAGGAGGCAAGGGAAAGGCTCAAAGCTGCACCAGGGGAGGTTCAGACTGGA
>VWZZ01007438.1:0-11492 GCA_013399095.1 Psophia crepitans | reverse complement strand
CCTTCCCTTCCCTTCCCTCCTTCATGCTCTGAGTTAGGTGAAGTAACGTGACCATACTGAACCTGCAAACTACGACGACTGTGTGAAATAAGGGCTAAAAATGAAATAAGTGTCTAGTGGAAAAATGTTGCTTTTTAAACATTAAGCAAAGTTGTTGGCACAGGAATTAATGAATTTTCTAACTTTCAGCCAATACTCAGGTTTGTTCCTATCTCTGGAGACACAAAACTTTAAAAAAAATTATTTTAAATGAGGCAAAAATATTGCAGGGAGAAGGAGTGACTGTGCTCTCTTCTCTTTGTGATCTGTCTACTCTTAGTAGAAAGAGCTTTCCATATTCTGGCTTTTTCTTCCTACCACTGAGTCCACTTACAGGAAAAAAATGTAACAGTGCTTCTCTTTAAAGTACAATAGCAGCTTCTCCTTTGTAGTGGGTTGATGTCAGCGATCAACGAAGCACCCACACAGACACTTGCTCACACCCTTCCCAGCAGACTGAGGTAGAAAACAAGAAAAGCAAAAGCAAGGAAACTTATGGGTTGAGATAAACTCTAATAAGTCAAGGAAAGTGAAGAAAACACCACAACCCACCAACAAACAAACAGACAAACCCCAAAACAAGTGATGCAAAAGCAATCACTCGGCACCTTGCACAAACAGATCAATGACCAGCCAGTCTTTCAGCTACTTTGGAAAGGTTAAACCGCTGTTTTTTATATCTGTACATGGTGCTATATGGTGTGGAATATCCCTTTGGTCAGTTTGGGCCAGCTGGCCTGGCTATGTCCACCTTTCTCTCTTGACCACCCCCAGTCTACTTGCTGGTGTGTCAGAATGAGAACCAGAGAAAGCCTTGACTCTGTTCAAGGACTACTTGGCAAAAGCTAACACATTACTGTATTATCAACACTGTTTTAGCCACAAACCCAAAAAACACCACTATATGGGCTGCTATGAAAAAAGTTAACTTCATCTCAGCGAGATCCAGTGCATTCTTGGTTTTGTATACAGTATCTTCTAGTATGATATTATAATACCCTGCCTGTGTCAAGCCATAAAAAGAACTCCTATTTCCAGGATGCCTGTAGATCTTATGCACACTGCTTCTGCGTGAGCACAGAGAAAGAATTCTAGAGAATTTTGTTTTTAAGAAGGGAAAAAAAAAGGAAATAGTCCAATTTTTGTTTCAAGAAAGAGGTCCCGGTACTATTAGACTATAGTAGAACAGGTGTTTTAAGAATCAAACTATTTATAAAGATTGAAGACACAGTAGGAAGTTACTAGCTAACATGTTACTGCAGGCTGGTAGCAATAAACACGCAATCCTATGGCAATCAGAAAATAAGCGGAAGTATCTTACCCCTTAATGAGAAAATAACAAGCTACCTCGCATTTTCAAGGAAAGCAAAAGTTTACAAATAGGCAGTTGCCAGAGAATAGCTAATGTACAGGAACATATTGCCCCTTAGCAATTGCCTTTGTGTGAATACATTCAAGTCTATATTTTCAGTACTATAAATTAATCTCCACAGCGTCATAGAGAGTGGGCTGGACTGAAGTAAACCATGATTAAATGCAAGCTTAACCAACTTGCTTCACTCAGTAATCCTTGAATTTATATACTACTTTGTTAAATCCTGAACAATTATGGTTGAAAAAGCACTGAGATAGTGCTAATATTTGTTAGAAAACAAACATTTAACGTTTTGCTTTGGCACACATCTCAAAGATGATTGTGAGAGTGCAGTTTGCTTGTTTTTGCATGCTTGGGCAGGTTAATGACTGCCAGGGCACATGTCAGGCATGGGACATGACCAGCTCGGCAGGGCCAGAAGTAGCTCCTGCAGTTTCTGGAGGACTTCAGCTACACCATGCTCCTGCATCCTACTGACCTAGGAGTCACTGCCTTGCACAGACACAAGAAACTACTAGCAATAGATTTGCTCAGCTTCTTCTGGATATGTCTAAATTGTGAAAGCACTTTGCAGAGTCTGGGGCTTGTCTTCATCCTATTTGTTCTGGATCAGGTCAGGGTCAGCAAGGTATATGGCTGGGCAGATGCATACCTACAATATAACCCAGCCAATGATCAAAGGTGACGGCGTGAACTTAAATGCAGCCCAGGAGTCAAAGCCTCTGAGCTTCAGGGCCCTGTCAGCTAGCGTGATGGCAGAGAACAAGAGAGGGAGTCATACATTTTTCTCACTTAGTCCTAGTTAGGATGACTGAAGACCAGAGCTGTGCAAGAGAGAAGACATGACTGCAGAAGGCACCCTCTTGGTGCAAGAGTCTCCACTGTGATGCAGAGCCAGAGAGAAAAACACAATTTGGAACCCAAACATTTGAACTGCTAAAAGCCCTGAAAGGCTAAGCTAATACAAAATGTTATTTAAGGTACTAGTAATGAAAAAGGATGCTCAGCAGTTTGAACCTGAAGGTACGAGTCTGATGAGATACCAGTTGGAGAGGGATGTTTTGTGCTTGTAGTTGTTGCCATGTGAGCATATGGGTGATGACTGCAGAGGATAAGAAGGGAGGACAGGATTATGGTATGCAACAGACAGCTGCAGTTAATGAAAGACTACTTCATAGTGCTTCGGATTTCCAAAATATCTGAATAAAGAAGACAATTTGTCAAATGTAAGCATTCCCTTCCTTAAGTAAACAGCAGACCCAGCAGGTGAATTAGAGGTTAAAGCACATTTCTGCTAGAAAACAAAGTAAAATAGGGGCCACATAGAAACTTTCATTGGTTCAGGCTCAAGTCCCTTTCTAGGCTTATCTTGGTCATTATTTGTCACCTTGTATTTGTATGCATAACAGTTCTTTTTAGCACAGAACAGAATCCAGCTCTCAGTATGCTTGACATAAACAGTGAAAGATTTTCATTCAATACTCTCCAATTCAGTTGCCTTCATAGAAGCACTTACCAGAAATGAAGAGGAAATTTGTTTAGTCGTTCCTTCAGATATCTCCTGAAAACATTTCTCTCTGTCTCTCTGTATTTGACTTTCAAACATTTATTTAAAAACAAAACAAAACAAAACAAAACCCAAACCAAACCCCAAGCCCTTCATTTTGGTACAAAGTAATAAAAAATAATTCGGAGTTAATGCTGCCTCTGACTAGGATAATCTTCAGATAAAACTATTGTAAAACAAAAAGAATGTTTGGGAAAATTCTGGGCTAGAATTGTTTTCAAAAAGTGGTATCTTGGATATGCCTGATGAGCTGCAGCTCAGCTTTTCTGATTAAATAGCAAGATCTTATGGATGGGTGATTCTTTTATAATCTGATGGTAACCAGAGAAACAGGTTCCTTGTTCAAAACCTCATGATTATGAATATAGATAAGCTAGCTGCATTAGTTTATACCGTCTACTTTATTAGTGGCTCTTCGTTTAAGGAAAGTTTAATTAAAAGTAAAGCAAATGTAAAAGTCTGGTTTTATTTCAAAGATAACATTCTAAATTCAGAAGCTTCATCTCTTCAGACCATTTGATAGTATAGATAAAAAAGACAAGTAATATCTACACACTGAATCTCACAGAGAGAAAAATGTCTCTTCTAGATAAATACAGCTATATCAAAAGTATCTATCACAAATCAAGTGGGGAACTGAACTGAGCAAATCTGTTTTGAGAAGCTGCTCTTGAAAAAAGTAATTTATGAAGCATTGCCAACAGTAAATATGCTTTGAAGTTTGGTGTTAATACATATTTCAGTTATCACTATGGAAACTCAGAGTAACGACTTAGCTAAAGATCTATAAATACGTGAGTAAAAACAGAAACAGATTTCCAAGCAGCAGCTGAAGGCAGAAACAAATGTATCTGTCTTTGCTTATGGCAGTAATTGCCAGAGTAGAAGTACCAAAAGGTTTCCACTGGCATTTCTGGGTTTCAGTTCCTTTTCAAAACAGTAAATTTGCAATAATAATTCAGAACACTTCAGCATATATTTCAACTAAATGTTTCAATTTACACACAAATGTCTAGCTTAGCTGGGGAGACATACAGCCTAAAAACTGGAAAGGTCTTAAAATGTTTGTTTTCTGCAACATAATTCAACTGAAAATTGAAAAAAACCCAAACAGACAGGTAGATATTGACCAAGGTAATACTTGAAGGAGACTGGATGGTTCTCTGCTTTAACAGTATTGGTCAGGTGCATACGTATAAATACAAACTGTAAAACTCAGTTACTAAGATGAGCTGTTTATGGTCAATGTTTAACCTTCCGTCCCTCTGCGCAGCATCGCTTCAGAACTAGTTATAATCTGCGGTATCAAATGACAACATACACAACCAGTGATAAAACACTGAACTTAGGAGTTGCACTTTGATTTGCACTCTGAAGATGCCTGAAATTCCTTGATTGTTAAAAAATATCAGAAGTACATCAGGAATAAAGTTATAGATTACAAATCGTGTTAGGCCTTGTACAAAAAAAAGTCTTTTTTGCATACCTGTCACTCAGTTATGTCTACTTTAAAGAGCAATGTTTAGGTGTACTCGTTGTAACACTTACACTGATGTATTGCTGTTTAAGACATTTTGTGAAGAACTGATGGTTTAACACGAACGTTCTCAAGCACACATATTCAAGCCTGTTCAGACAAGAATACCACAAAGATAAAGTCTATAGGGAAAGGTAGCATCTTTTATTAAAACAGCTGATATAGCAGGGAAAAGCAGATAGCTTTTGGACTTGCAGACCTTTTACGAAAGCCCCCTGAGTTTCAAATCCTTTATCTACGCGTTTCCCAGTTGGTTCAGTAGGAGAGATTACATATCCCTTTAAACTTTGTCTCTTATGCTCTGTTGCTGCACTGGTTTAAAACCACTGCTTCTAAGAATACACAGATGTGTTCTAGTAACATATTAAAAAAAAAATAGAATGGTGGTTTTTTGTTTGTTTGTTTCTTTCTTTCTTTTTGTTACTTTGCTCCTATAACATACAGAGAGCATCAGCCTCCTTTTAGGAGTAGCAGCTACTCCACTTGTTTCCTATCCGATTAATGCTTCAAACTACTTTTTTTAGTTCCTAACCACTTTGGTTTCTTTGACTTCATTCACCTTCAGTTCCCAGCTTTTTCTCCCACATTATCAGGGTGACAGCTGATGTCTTCTGTTCTCATTTCTAAGCTTGCCTCATAGCCTGTACTCTGAGGCTAATTTCCTTGGTGGTCATATTATTATTGTAGATATATATTTGCTTGTAAATATTACATATTATTGTAAGTTTAATGCACATTCAATAAAGCTCTCATTTTAAGTTCTAGAAAGGCGAAATACAGTGCTGTAGAGTCACAGGGGTGTTTTGAGGATTTTTACAATTTTTGTTTCCTCCTTGCCATTCTTAAAATATCTGACTCACTCAGGTCTGCCTACAAATAATGGAATTGAACAATTCACTTATTCAGACCTGGCAGAACTTGAGGAGGTTTCTATTTTAGGAACATGCTGGCCTTAAATTAGAAATCACGTGTCTGGCTTGCATGATCCTAAGAAATACACATATTGACATTCTGATTTTCTCATAATGTAGCTACCAGCTATTCTAAGATCAGAAACTAAGAGCAGCTGAGGGCTAAGCTATTCATAGGTCCAAAATGAAAGATGAAATGTATGAATTCAGAAGAGAAATCTTGCCCTTGATAGTGTCTTCTGGGCAGGGCAAATTTAAGAAATAGAAACATGTATATACATATCTACACACAGGCCTCTTCTGAGCACACAAAGTACCTGTTTAGGGGGCCCTTTTGCTACAATATGGCTTCTCAGCAGCTTCTTCACTGGGCCTGCAATGAACTGAACCGCTTTGAAAACAAAATACTGACTCAGACCATGGAAAACAAGTAGGGCTGGATCTAAAGGATGTCTGGATGTCTAAAAAGACTTCATTCATTCATTCATTCATTCATTCATTCATGCATTCATTCATTCATTCATTTATAAATGTAGGTATTTAAGTCTAAACCTGAAATCCAGCCACCCTGGCAATGTTCAACAATGATTCCTGGCTCATTAAGATGATCGTTTTGATCTTGAATGGTATCATCAGTTCTCTGTTTTCTGTGTGATCATAGGTGGTTTTACCTCTGGAGACAGCAGTGGTCTGGAAAGCATCTCTGTTAATGCTAGAGCTTCTAAACTAGATTCTTCACTCTTTCTTTCTGTGATTAGAAGATCAGACTAATCTTTTACATTTTCTTTGTAGTCTCTTGTAGGAAGCTACCTTGTGGTTATATTCCAGAAAACCTAGTGGTTTGCCAGTGCCCCCTTCAGCATTTGGTCCTTTCCTTTCTTCTCTCAACTATTTCTCTAAGGAATGACTCAGCCTGTGACAGAATGCAATTATCACTGGTCACAGATATAACGCAGTACTTTCCTTAATTTCCATGTAATAAATATTTTACAAATTTCTTTTTCTTCTACTTTTTCACATTTTACTAATGGTAACTGATGATATGAGAGGCAAATGATATCTACAAGTAAATGCCATATACATTCTGGCTGTTTTTCTGCTTCACTTGTTCTTTAAAGCACTTCTTATCTAGATTAATGTATCTAAAACATCATTTCAATTATTTTTATTATGCCTGGCTTCAGCTTTCTGCCATTAAAAATGTGAGTGTACAGTTCATTTAAGGATTCAATATCCCTGTTAGAAAATAATTCATGTCAGCTTCCCCATTTACATTTCAGCAATTCATGGGATTTAGTTGATTTATAGAAATATTTGAAACTGGAACCCTGCCTCTGCCACTGAATATAGTTTTGTGTAGGGACTATTTTACATGCTAAAGCATAAGAGTTTAGGAATAAGCCATTTCTGTTTTGGCCAGCTGCTCATGATGTTGTGTTTTCTGATTATCCAAAAGCAACTTGCTTTCTCTTTCACCTCCACTTCTAAAATATTGATATAGGTACTAAACTGTCTGCTCCTCAATGCTGGAGATATTAGCTGCTTGGCCAGTATTGGCTTGAATCCCGAAAATTAGAAGTGAAAGACCTGAGACAGATTATGGAGGTGGAAATAACATTTTTAGTGTTTATATAAAAATTCTTTTTGCAGCTCTGGTGAAATGTGCCTTTAGCTTTCGCCATGCCATTCTGTTGAAGTGAATCATTTTCTGGAACACAGCAAGACAAAATCTTTATATGCCTGAATTGAAAGCTTTTACTCTAGATTGTATTAATACATGTCTTCTAGTTTTGAAGGGCTGAATTGAGATTTAGAGGAAAAATACAAGAGCAAGACACAAATGGGTTTAGAAGTCAGTGCCAGGAGTGTTTTCACCTAATGACCACTTATGACTGAATGAAGTGGAGCAGGCAGTGCAAACGCAGGGCCTGAAGGCCCTAGCTGCACAGCCATTCAATTCCTTCAGAATCCTGCTGAATAGTTCACAGCATATTATCCCAGGGAAGGAAGAGACTCCTCATGACTAGGCATGAGCATGTACGTTGGTGAGCCATTCTTGGAGCTCAAAAGATATCTTTGCCTCAGGATGTCTGTCATCATTTCTCTTTCACAGCTGCAAATAACCATTCTTCTTTTGCTGTAAGTGAAGCTTTCAAGGATGTACTGTATTACCTCTGATGGACTTCCCTGAACCAAAGTATGGAGATGCTTGCTAGAAAGCAAATCAGTTGGACAGACACCATTTATAAGAACTGCAGCATAATAAATCAGAACCAAACTGTACTTGTTCTTGCCACTCTTTAAATGGCTTATTCTCATCTCTGTGAACTTGCAGCTATCTAGAGAGTAATGTCTTGCAGTGATAGAAATAAAGCAACAGTGAAATACAAACACAGTAAACTGAAACCTTTTGAACAGGTCAGGATGTGGCTGGGTGTCAGTACAATTTCTTCTGGAGCACCATGATTTGAAGAGATCAGCTCCCCATGCTTCATAGCAATGTTCTCAAAAAATCTTGCAGCTTGGTCTTCTCTGAAAATACAAACTATAACCAGACATACGAAGATGGATGAAAATTGTAAGTTTATATTATATATATATATATATATATATAAAAAAACCACCTTGATGGCATTAATGGAAAGCTAATGTGATGAGGTGTTCATGGCATGAAGTTGTTCTAGCATACTGTGATTGTCTAACACTAACAAAACTGAGATGAAACAATATGCTTGGCCACCAGAAAACTTGTCAAATATGGGCCTGACATTTGGTGATGCATTGCTATTAAATGGTCTTTTGATTGCTTCAATCTATATACACTCAAGATCAGAATACACATCTGCAACTGTAGGAAAACTTGTTTGTGTTGTTCCCAGTGCATGATGCACACCTTATTGAGGAAGACAAGCCTCCCAGCCTAGCAGACTGAGGCATGCTGGATCATTTTGTTGTACTAATCATATTTCAGCCTGAGTATAGCGATGAAACTCCTATTGCTTGCATGTACATATTTATTTCTTTAGTCATCTTTCAACCTTTTGTTTTGGGCAGAGCGTATCTTAGTGCATCTGCTATGAGGTGAATCCTGTAAAGGATGTGAAAGACTCTACCAAATACCTCCTAACACAAATTTAAACTTTGAACAGTAACTGTCAAGACATACTGAAGATAAACTGGTACTAGTGGTTATAGACTACTTTGCTTAGTCCTTCAAAGACTGGCCTGAAATTTTAAGCTTGATAGTTTTGGACTCTTCATTTTCTCAGTCTATGCAGCAACTTTGAGGATGATTTATTTTCACACTTGAGATCTCAATGTGTCTCAGTCTTAGGATAAAAATTCTTTGCTTGCCTTATAGCTTCACAGTGAGTTCTTAAGTGTCTGTCTATACAGTGCTTTCCCCTACAAATATGATCTTGAGCAGTAAACAAACAGATAGTATTACAGGATTTTTTTTCCTAAGAATTTTTTTTTTCTAAAACATGTGAAGTTTTTTATTTGGTGATAGATCATAACATAGGGCTAGGCAGACCTATATAGTTTCTCACCATAACCGTGATACAAAATACCATGTCAGTCTTGGTGCATTCTGAAGTGGTTTAGAGCATATCTGCACTCCAAAGGCTCTGCTTACCTATGACATCTAAAATCTTACAGCTGAGAAGTTTTCCTGTTATTATTGTCCTCACCTAGGTTTCTTCTGGGACATTTGCACTCTGGATGGATGCCATACTTATGCTATCTGCTACATCTCTTTCTTAGTAGAAAATTAATTATGTGAATGTCTCCTATTGTTCAAATACAGTTCATGCACTGACTGTTTTGAACTCATCATTAGTATTAGTCTCCCTCCCAGATGGTTTGTGAAGTTCTTGTGGATCAGGAAACATGGCTGTTCTTTCCTTAAAGGCAGCATCGCACCATAACTTCTTACTGATGAGTGCAGGAGCTGCAGTGCAGCTTGTATTGTTTTCCTTGCTAATTTTGGCTTGTGTACCTATTGCTTTCTTGAGTGCTAAATCACTTTTAAGCTTCATTCTGAGTGCCATTCAGCAGGCTTCCTTACCCTAAATAATAACTTTCTATCATTAAACCTGTTTATGAAGCTATAGAGCTGTGCAAGATTGTGGAGTGCTGTGCCAATATTTTGTATGGATTCCTTCTGCATGAAATGATAAAAAATACCTCTCATAAATGACATTTCAGAGGGAATTAAAGAGCTATCAGATTTAGTGATGATGGCATTATATGATTTCTTGGGTTATGGGTTTTTTAGTTGCAAACCTGAAAGATGTCATGATTCCTTCAGCCGACAGGCTTTTTAGGTTCAGTTCAGTTTTTTTTTCCCTCTTCTGGCTTACATCTTATGTTAGGCAATGTGAAATAGGTCTGATAAGCTAAAACATATCTTCTCATCCGCTCACCACCTGCACTGAGAAAAAAATTGTGTGTAAGGAAAGACAGTGGACTAGTAAGGAAGTCAAACTTTGCTCAAATGAGTAGCAGTAGGGGAGGCCACAGAGCTGAACAGTGATGAAGAATCAGATGAGCCTTGCATATGGAATGGTTGGGGAATATAAAAAGTAGATTATCTGTTGGAATGAGAAAGAGTCATGCTGCACAATTCTGCTCTTCTACAATGTGCAAAATGTTAATAAGTAATAGTAATAGTAATCAGCGTCAGAATCTCATTCACCTTTTCAGAAGAATTCTTTGAAAAGATACCAATAATGTGAATTAACACAATATTAAAAACTGTTGTTGATTAATGATATAAGTAAATGCTTAACATCCATACGCATGCTTTCAGTCTGGAGTTTGATTTTCCTTTCTGTTGCTCCTGTGTTAAACTGAGAGGATTTTCCATGAAGCTAGTTAAATCACAAGGATGAATACTGAAGTAAATGAGAGGAGAATTAGGTCCTACATTCATACATTTTGAGTACTTAAGATTAACTGTTCATGGAAAGTGATCCCAAAAGAATCTCAAACAAGTTCTACTTGAAATTAGTTTTCAGACTCAAATGAATTCTGACAATTCAGTTGCTTCAGCTCTCTTTCTAGCAACTAAGTGGTAGTGACATTTATATTAAGGTCACCTAAAGCTTCTCATTAAAATCTCTCATATCTTAGCTATCAGTGGCTTATATTTCTGGCAAAGCTTGCCACTCATCATAAAACATTCTGCCTTTTATCCCTGTCTCAAGCTGTTCTTTCTCCTCCTTGCCACTCCACAAAAGTTTTGGTAATAACAAATTAGCTTTTTTTGAGTGTAAAGTACAGACTACATGGGCAGACTCAACATTTTTTAATATCTTTTTAATTTTATTAGGTTAGAACTTTAAGAAACAGATGGTGGATTATGGCAGAAGCAATCAGTGCCCTGTGAGAACATTAAATAGGGTCTCATTTTCTTTTGCAGTTTAGTTTGCTTCAAATTCAAAACAATAGGTTAATGGAACAGCCTCCTGGGTGAAGGAAACACTTGAAGCTAACATAGTCATAAAATCTTTCCTCCAACCTGAGATGAGATTGTTGATTCATAATATTACCAAAGGTGAACTGCAGTCTACATCTTATTGAAAATCTACCTATCAACATTTGTCCTTTCTTTTTCTTTCTTTTTATTCTTCTTTTTTTTTTGTTGTTGTGCTTTATATGACTGGGATTTCCAGTTCTAAATATCTGAGTTTTGCATAACCACTTTTGTACACAAATTATTTAGAAATGTAAACATTTCCTTCATGTTAACTGACATGCAAGAACATGCATGTCAGTTAAAACTCAACATGCATGTCAGTTAAAACTCAGCATGAACTGGCAGTGTGCACTGGCAGCCCAGAAGGCCAACCATGTCCTGGGCTGCATCAGAAATAGTGTGGCCAGTAGGTCAAGGGAGGTTATTCTACCCCTCTGCTCCACTCTTGTGAGACCCCACCTGCAGTACTGCATCCAGCTCTGGGGTCCCCAGTACAGGAAAGACATGGAGCTGCTGGAGCGAGTCCAGAGGNGAATGGATTTAAATTAAAAGAGGAGGGATTCAGACTGGACATTAGGAAG